>JARHVA010003310.1:840000-915000 GCA_037957365.1 Torreya grandis | reverse complement strand
TAGTTGAGTTCTATCCACATCTGATAACCATTCCAATAGATCTGGTAGCTAGGATGTATCTACTAGGTGCTAAAAACTCTAACATCTCTATAAAATATCAAACAATAGAGGATGTATTAGATCTAGATGTCATAATAATAAAATACATTCTTAAATATTCTCAAAAAAATTACAAACTAACTACTTCATCGATTTATTTGATCTAGTTTTCTTATTTTCCCCTTTTCCTACCCAATCAACCTATTTAAATACTAAATCAACCTAGTTTTGTCACACTGCATCAGCCCACTACTACATAGTTGACATTTTAATTTTAGAAACTATCACCCTATTTAATATTAAATCATCCCTTTTTTAAATTTAGCATACTACATTAGCCATTTGATACATAGTTGGCCTCATTTAACAATTTTTATTTGCCATATAGTATGAAATACATCAGCTAGATGGTATTATGTCAGTGATCTTCCTATTTCTAATTATATCAGCCCAATACTACATAATTGGCCATCTCTAATGATAGTATATCATCCCACTATTACACAATCAACCCCTATTTTTCTCTCAATGTACAAACTTAGTCAATAGGGAGACTCTATTCTTAGTTTGTGGTGACATTTTCACAATTTAACATAAATGTCTTATGCATTTATTATTTAAATATTTTCCTATCTAGTATCGCATTATAACCCTAGTCTACCTAAATATTTCCTAAGGTCAATTTTGGTATTTATATTTTTCTTACCATCAAATTTTCACTATTTAGCTTATCTTCAATTTAAAAATTCTCAATTTTTTGAAATTTATGCTTTCTTACATGCATTACACTTACAATTACTGGTATGCATCCTCCATATCATAGTTATCATATCTTCACCATGGTCTCTCTCTACAATCAAACTATGTCCTTCAAAGTAATATTTTCCTAGAATAGTAAAATAACAAAAGAATTGATTTTTACCCTATTTATATATACTATAAAATTATTTACCTATTAAAGATTTACCATCAAATTTCATTCTTCAACCATATATTTATTTCTAATAACTCTTTTTCAAAACCATGATATTTTTTGGAGTCTTGACATTGTAGAGAATCTTTTCACATATTACATATATATTTTGTAAAAAAATCAATTTTTTGCTAATTTTTATAATTTTATTTAATGTTACCTACATTGTACACATTCATATTAATTTCACTAAATTCCTTATATATATCACAAATTTAACTAAAGGTATGTATTTTTCAATTCTATCCTTTCAATTATCTTATTTGATTCTTACTTTAATTTAGTTAACTTCAATGTTGTGTGTTTCTATGTTCTTTCCTAAGGCATCATCCCATGTTTCACCTTTGTGACACATGATGATTTCTGAGTGGGGCATATGTATACACATAATATTTTAAAACTTTATCAACTATTTATTCATTTTCTCTTACAATAACACATCAAGTCTCATTCTCTTTAAGTGCACACCTTAAAGGGTGCACCAGGAAAGGGCTGGGAAAACCATTGGTGTTTCATAAGATTATTGTCTCATATACCAACACTTGAAATCTACATAACCATATCCTATACACTTCCATAAGTTTTTCCTCCTCGTTTACACACTCCTCCAATAAATTCACTAGCTTACTTATCCCTTACATAAGCCTAAAACCCTTATTGATAATTACCAAACAATGTCAGCCTAGGTGAACCCTGTATTCAAATTAATCTTAGCACATTATGGGTCTAGGTTGGCCTTGGCTGACCCAGACTAGGACCTAACTTGTTTTTATCAATTAATGATACAAGGTCAAATTGGGATGACCTTGTCATCTAAACTTTTATAAAGTTTTAGGGTTAGATTTAACTATATATACACATCCATTTATGTGATTTATGAGGAAGATAAAAAAGAAATTATAAAACATTTGCTTTCCTATCAAGCACATCCTCTATTAGTTTCATCCTAACCAATTCAAAATTAAGAGTCGCCACCTAATCCCTCTATGGTCCTCTCCTTAATGTCCTCTCTCTATAGACCAAATATGTCTTGTTGCCATTATAAGATCACCCTATGTAATATACAATGCCTATGTATCCTCAAATTGATAGTGTTTCTATATTTTGTGATCTTGTGGTGGTTAATTTCACCTCTTTTATGGTAACTTTAACTCTCCACATCACTTGAATCTACACCCATTATATTAACCCATCTAGGTCTTGCCACCTCCTACTATCATGTTTGAATATTCCATGGTCTAGTTCATCAAGGCCTAATCACTAGTATCTCAATAAGTACCCCTATACCTTTTATCTCTCTCATATTTATTGCAAGTTATTCCTAATAAGTATACACTACTAGAGGGGACACTATATGCAAAAGTCCAAATTGTTTAGGTACATAATCCACTAGAAGAGGCTCCACCCATGTAGTGTCCCATGATCTACATGCATACCAAACATATAATAATAGTGTCCCAATTTAGTCATATAGTATCTATGTGACTGTATGGCTACCACGCTATCTTCCCTCATGTGATAGTCTAAAAGTTAGAATATGGGGCAAGATATATGGTACATGGTCCTGCCTCCATCAAATGACCCAATGTAACCTATCATCAACCACATGGGGTAACGCAACTGGATGATACATAGGGAATGTATCATATATCCATGCATTTAACAAAATAATAGGTCCCATTATCTTCTATCCTTAATATAACATCCCATACATTTTATGCATGAGATGGACCCAAATGATATAAATAAGGTCATTTAATGTTCCTTAATCCAAAATTAACTAGCATAAGACTATTGTAAATAGAAGCACCTTGACATATAATTTGTGACACAACACTCATGATGTCACAAGCCATATCATGACCTTTTTTATATATAAAATGGCCATAAGATAAACATCAAAAAATCTCACATGTAACCTAAAATAGATCCTATCTAGGGTTTTTTCCCATTGGGATAGGGCTTGTCTCTCATCATCTAACTCTAGTGTATCACAAATCACCAATATCCCATATATAGGATGTCTAAATAATACATGTAAATCCTATAAGGTGATAACCACCTCTATATTATCCCCCTCCACCTCCCATTATAAAGTTTTGGTCAACTGCACCCATATTTTAAGGAACATGACAATGAGATCAACATTCAATAGGATCCATCTCATCTTCATAATGCCTCCAAAACCCAAGGTGACTAATCAAGCTCTATCCACATATGATAACCACTCTAATAGATCTAATAGCCAAGATGTATCTAATAGGTTCCAAAACCTCTAAGATGTCTATAAAATATCAAACAATAGAGGATGTATTAGATATAGATGTCATAATAATAAAATACAATCTTAAATATTCTCCAAAAACATTACAAATTGACTAATTCATCAATTTGTTTCATCTAATTTTATTATTTTCCCCTTTTCCTACCCAATCAGCCTATTTCAATACTAAATCCTCCTTCTCATAGTTTTATCACACTGCATCAACCTACTACCACATAGTCAACCTTTTTATTTTAGATGTTATCACGGAATTTAATATTAAATCATCCCTTTCTTAAATTTAGCATACTACATCAGCCCTTTGGTACATAGTTGGCCTTATTTACCAATTTTTATTGTCCATATAGTATGAACTACATTAGATAGATGGTATTATGTCAACCATCTTCATATTTATAATTATATCAGTCCAATACTATACAATTGGCCATCTTTAATGATATTATATCATCCCACTACTACATAATCAACCCCTAGTTTTATCTTAACTTACAAATTTAGTCACTAGGGATGACTTTGTTCTTAGTTTTCATTGATATTTTGACCATTTACCATAAATTCCTTATGCATTTATTAGTTCAATCATTTCCTATCTAGTACCCCATTCTAACCTTAGTCTACCTAAAAATTTCCTAAGGTTAATTTTGGTATTTAAATTTTTCCTACCATCGAATTTTCGCTATTTAGCTTATCTTCAATGAAAAAAATCTCAAATTTTTTAAATTAATGCTTTATTACATGAATGACACTTGAATTTGTTGATATGCATCCTCCACATCATAGTTTTCATATCTTCACCATGGTCTCTCTCTAGGATTAAACTAGGTCTCTCAGAGCAATATTTTCCTAGAATAGTAAAATAACAAAAGAATTGATTTTTACCCTACTTATATTTACTATAAAATTATTTACCTATTAAATATTTACTATCAAATTTCATTTTTCAACCATATATTTGTTTCTACTAGCTCTTTTTCCAAACCATGAGATGTTTTGGAGTCTTGATATTATAGAGAATTTGTTCACATATTACATGTATATTTTGTAAAAGAATCAATTTTTTTATAATTTTTACATGTTTACCTAATGTTACCTACATTGGACACATTCACATTACTTTTAATTCATTCCTTATATATAGCACTAAGGTAAGTAAAGGTATGTATTTTTCAAGTCTATCCTTTCACTTATTTGATTCTTACTATAATTTATTTATCTTTAATGTGGTGTGTTTCTATCTTCTCTTCCTAAAGTACCATCCCATGTTTCACCTATGTGACACATGATGATGTTCAACTGGGGCATATGTATGCACATAATATTTTCAAACTTTATCAATTATTGATTCTTTCTTTCTTACAAGAACACATTGAGTTTCAATATCTCTTAGTGGACACCTTAAAGGATGTACCAAGAAAGGGGTTGGAAAACCATTGGTGTTTCAAAAAATTATTGTCTCATATACCACCACTTGAAATCTACATAACCATCTCCTATACATTTCCATAAGTTTTTCCTCCTCATTTACACACTCCTCCAATTAATACACTAGATTACTTAGCCCCTACCTAAGCCTAAAATCCTTTTTGATATTTAACAAATAATGTTGGCCTAGGCCAACCCTATATTCAAATTAATATTAGCACATTATGGGTCTAGGTTGGCCTTGGTTGACCCAGACTAGGACCTAACTTATTTTTATCAATTAATGATACAAGTTCAAATTGGGATGACCTTGTCATCTAAACTTTAAAAAAAAATTATAGTTATATTTAAATATATATACCCTTCCATTTATATTATTTATGAGGAAGATAATAATAAGTTATATTATATTGCATGTCAACTTATTTACCATTCTACTTGAGAAACATTGTTTAGGGTTACAATAATACACTTAGAGATACAGATATTGTCTTTTGGATACATAGAGAAGTTGTGTAGAGTAGGTATGAATTATCAATTCTATTTATACATATCACAAAATAATCTTGTGTATCACCTTATCCAAGGGAGATATTGAGGCTAAATAGGTTCAACTTCAAAGGTAAGCATTCATAACTTTGTTACTCCTTTGTTAAAGTAGATAGATTTACATTTGTACTTCTCTCCCATACATTAGGATTTACCATAAATTGGATTAAGTATAGATCATTTATGAATGTTTAATATTTATGTTTATTACCCACACTTTGAGCCACAAGCTTTGGTGAACACTAAACTAGATTTTAATTTACTTTTCATATAATTTGTGAATATGAAAACATAGGACCTAGTTAGGGTTATTCCATGGTGTTGCTTGAGTAGAGGCTTTGGAAAACTCTCTAGTGATTTTATTATGATAAGGGACCCCTTGGTTAGGTCTACTAGATCCATCTTGGTCATGACCAAAATGTATCAACAAGTGGAAGTGTAAGTGTGATTTATATTCTCCAAACTAGGATTGATTTATAAGGAAGCTACATTTTCCTCTATATATAATAGTTACCATTAAATGTTTTATTAAAATATAAATTAGTTTTCATGTGGATGAAAAAATATCATTATCCATGAATTGATTATAAATTATATAAAATTTGGTGCCTATATATGTCAAATTTTATAACATGTATCTCAAATGTATATGTGTGAAAACATGTAATTATTGTTCCTATCAAACTATGTAAATATGAATTAAATATGATTCCAAGTAAATATGAATTTTTTATTTTATAAATCATGTATCTATAAAGTGAGTGAATATGAATGGAATACTCCCACGTAATATATATCAATGTGTAAATATTTGTCCCATATTTGAACCTAATTGATAGCAAACCATGTTGAAGTTTTTGAATCTTATATTCCATCTCAAAATATGAAATTATATTGTCATGGAGGATTATGTATCTATGAAAATCCTACTTATATTCCCCAATTTTCAGGTGAGGGATGAATATTTTAAGTAACTCATCTCAAAATAAAGATTTAATCATATCATGTCATGTATATATATGTAATCAGGTATAATCATGTTAACATGTCGATATTATGTCATCATTGTAATGTATGTGTTACCAAAGCATGCATGTAACATATGTAATGTAGGACATATAAGTGTCATGTCACTAATATATGTATCAACTATCTATTTAGTAATAACCATCACTAATATAATAAATAAATAAAACTAAAAAGTAAGGAAGTACATGACATAAATCATGGTACCATACATAAAGGAGAGTTGCATGATTTTAGATCATGACCCCTAAAAACTCAGAATTATGAGAAATATAAATAATCTCAACAATCTTAGTAGAAAATCATATATTAATCCACTCATAATCATACACTATTATACATAAGGGAAAGGACCATAAACAAGGGATGTAAAGATGTTGCATCAAACAAAGCCAATGGATGCACTTAAACTACATAAATATGTAGCACTAAATAAGTTCAATGGACATAAATATGTATATCACATAAGGCCAAGGGACACATATAAGCAATCATTATCTTATATGAAAAGTAACAACACTGATGAAGTATATAACAAGTGGAAACTAGTCTAGACTATCCATATTATTATATTTAACAAAAGATATGAGTAAATCAATTAACTAGTGTTATTAAAAATACATGAGGATCCTATTAAATAGGCATAAAATATCCAAACCAACTAACCTATTAACCCAAGTGGTTAAAACCACAATAACCAAATGCATAGGCAATATACCTTAGTCATAAACTTAATGTATTTTAAATAATATGATAATACCCTCCCTTAATGACTAAACCAAAAATAATACCAAGTTTATCCATGAATTTTATGAACTTGTCTAAACCAAGTGGTTTGGATATTATATCTACGAGTTGCCCTATAGTGTGGAAGTATAAGTTACTGATGTCCTCATTTGTAACCAACCATCAGATGTAATGATGGTGAGCCTAAATGTGTTTTGCTCTTGTCATGGAATACTATATTCTTTACCATCTTTATAACACTTTGGTTGTCTTAGAAGATTGGATTAGACTTTGATGATTAAAAATGAAGATCTTATAATATTTTATTTATCCATGTAGTTTTAAAACCTACACTGACCACATATTTATACTCTACTTATATCGAATATAATGACACTTTAGTTTGAAGTTTGATCTTCTATGAGAAAACTCCTGAACCAAGAGTGAATACATATCCTATTATATACTTTTTGAATCTACTAATTCTACCCAATTAGATTCAAAATATCTTGAAAGCTCAAAATCTACAAACTTATTATACAATATGACAAAGTCAAGAGTACCTTTGACATATATTTATACCCATTTTAAAAATAACCATTATACATCCTATGGTTTAGACATGAATTGATATATAAAAATTTCTTGAAAACAAATATCCAGTCTAGTGGTAGTGAGATAAATGAGACTACCCACTAGCTATCGATACACCATTTTATTAATTGGTGGTGAAGCAATGTCTAATGTAATTTTAACTCCAACTTTCATAAGTGTGTGAGTTGGATTAAAATACATAATTATAAACATTTAAAGAAATTATTTGGAATAATTATTTTATGACATGAATATAACATAATTACCTTGCCAAAATTCTACACCTAAATAATATTTTATAAGTCCTAAGTCTATCATGTGAAAATTACAACAAATATCAACTTTTATCTACTAAATGAGACTAAAATTACTCCCATTGATGGATATATCATCAAAATTATACAATTAAAATTAAAATTTCATCACTATACACCTTTACATAGAGAATTGGTTTAGATTTACACATTTTGAAACTAGACTCCCTAAAGTAAGAATCTACTTCCGTATACAAGTCTCGAGGATCCTGCTTAAGCCCATACAAGGACTTAATCAACTTGAAGACAATATGTTCCATACAAATTACCTAAAACCCATATGTTTTTGACATGTACACCTCTTCATGTACATCACCATTAAATAAGGTATACGTAACATCCATTTGGTGTACTTACCATCCAAACTGAGTAGCAATAAAAAAATCAAATGGAAAGTTACCATCTTAGTAGTAGGAGCAAAATTCTCCTCATATTCAACCCCTTCATCTTTTTCATAACCTTTTGGAATAATTTTGGATTTATATTTGTCCAAAAAAAAATGCCTTACACTTTACATTAAAAACCCCATTTACAATAAATGAATTTCTTTCTTGGTAGAGGCTTTGTTAGCTCCCAAGTCTTGCTTTTTATCAAGGAATCATATTATAATTACATGGTTGATCCCACTTAGGATTCCCTTTCACCTTTGAAAAATATATAGGCTCAAATTCTAAGTAAATTGTATTTGTCAAAGAAAAATTAGCATGCTCACCTCTATTACCAAGATACTTTCATGATCTCAATCTTCTTCCTTCCATACCTTGTAGCAAGTCTCCCTCCTTTAGTGCATCCATTATGACAGATTACCACTTCGTCTTATTTGGTTATTTTTATGGAACCTCATAATTACCCATGAATATTCCTTCCTTATAATGAGATTCCATTGATGAACTAGAATCCTACTTAAATTTCACATCATAACTTATAATAGAATCATTAGAAGGAAGCAATGACTCAATATCTAAAACTATACTAGTTTTTGTGAAGTATAGCATCTGTTCATTTACTATGACATCTTTATTTACCAAAACTTTGTTAGTGGAAACATTAATTAATATTTAGGCCTTTGAATACTAACTTTATCCAACAAACATTTATTTTATGATCTTTTCATCCAAGTTACTTCTCTTTTGACTAGGAATAAATATAAAATCTACACAACCAAAATTTCTAAAATCACTTACTTCTAGAGTTTGACCTAACCAAGCCTCCTCTAGATTCATATTCTCTAATGCTTTTATAAGACTTTAGTTGAGTATGTACACTATTGTATTCTCTTCTTCATAATACTTATGTTGGACATTTCTACTTTAAACTGTACAATGATCCATATCCATCACCATCTTATTCCTCCTTTCCATAACTCCATTTTTATATATAGTGTAAGGGGTAGTATATTGTCTATGTATTCCTATAGTGGAATAAAACTCCTTAAAATATTTTGAGGTTAACTCACCCCCATTATCCATTTGAATATATTTCACTGATCACTCAACCTATTTTTAAACCTTAGACTTCCAAGAAGTGAAGTTAGAAAATAAATCATATTTATTCACTAGAAATTATACCCACTTTTTCCTAGAGAAATCATCAACCAGTAATATAAAATAATAATCTCCAATAGAAGTAGGTATCTAAAATGGGCCATGTCAATACACGTGAACTAGATCCAATACTCCCTTAGCTCTCTAATCTTTACAAAGATCAAATGAATGTTTAACTTGTTTCCCCAATTAACATCCATTATATACATGATGACTATCCTAAATAGAAGGAATCCCCTTAATCATCTTAGTGTTGCTTAATGTATTAAAATAATAAGAATTCAAATGCCCATACCTTTCATGCCATAGTGAAATTTTGCTATCAACCACTGCAAGTGCACTTTACTTGGCCCTATATGGATTTATGATCTTATATAAACCTTTCTCATTAATCCCAACTATAATAATCTTATTATCTCTAGTAGTGACTAAGAATTATTATCCTTGAAATGTAACAAAAAAATTATATTTTGTAGTAATCTCACTAATTAAAAGAATATTTTTGTTCAAATTAGGCACATACCTAACATTATAAAATGTATACCAGATAGTACCATTAAAAAGGATATAAACATTACCATACCCTTTCATAATTAAGTTATACCATCTCCCAAAGTTATAGATTCATTATTATAGTTATTTTTAATAAAATCCATATACTAGTACTTATGGCATGTATAATTGAGAGATGCCCTTGAATCAAATTACGAAGATTGATCCACCATATAATTACTATTGTAGGCCATGAATTCAAAATTAGGAAAGGTTTCATCTCCTTAAACTTCAACTATATTTGCATGATGATCTTTCTTCATGGGGTTATCCATATCTTGTTGTCTTTTTATTTAGTCTTTCTTAACGTGAGTAGGTTTCTTTCATTAAGAACATGTCCACTTAGATATATTATTGGAACACTTGTGAAGTTTTTTTATAATAACTATTAGCTTTACCAAACTATTTGCCCTTGCCCTTGATGAAGAATGGACTCTTTATAGAAGTAGATGTAGAAAAAATACCTTCTCCTACCATCACTCTTTTTACAATAGTAATGTGGAAAACTTTAAAATTCCAAAGTATACATCTTATAAATAATGTACAAGGACTCCACAAATGACACAAATTAAGGTGGAATATTTTTCATAACATGAGCAATCAAATCTTGCTCATCAATAGGATTCATCATGGCCTTCAACTAAACATGATGTCCTTGATCTACAATAAAAAATCATAAATAGATCCACCTTCCTCCATATTATTGGAAAACAATAAATTCTTCAATTAAAATATCCTACTATATTTATAATCCAAATATTTAGAATATTAGTCTATAGGGTTCATTCATTGGTCACATTTCTAACATTTGAATTATATTATTTACTACTAATAGTTTTAACAATATAAAAGCATCTCAATTACATTTATCATAGTCATCATTATTAGTGGAAATATTTTTAACTTTAACATGAACTATTTGATCAAGATCTTGATATTCACTCATTGTCAAAACCTTATGACTCCATAGACTAAAATTCTTGCCTATCAATTTTTGTGAATCTAGCAACAAGAGGTGTTGTAAACTAGCCATTTTGACATAATTTTTCCAAAAAAATAAATGTAATGGAAAAAATATGATGAATTTACACAAAATTACTCCTACCCATGGACTCAAATCACAATCTTAACTATGCCTCTATTTTTCAACAAAAAACTCAACACCAATTGGGAAATCTTAAACATTCCATCTTTAAAAACACCAAAAATCAAAAAATAATTAAATCATGAGATATATAGATATTATTTCAAAAATTCCTTCTCCATTAACACCCAAATAAAAAACATAAAAAAAATAACAATTTTTCAAGAAAATTGGATTTATGGTTTGTTCCCAATATAATTTATTATGTTCCTCAAGTAAAATGTTTATGGAAAAATCAATTTTCCTAAAGTTTAAAAAATAAATTGATTTTTATAATTTTTAATTTAAATGAAATTCACGTTATTTATAATTGGATGGATTAAAACATAAGATAAAATCTTCCATGAAATAGATCCACCAATAGAAAAACACTTGTGCATTTATAAAGAAGTGACCTGCCTGCAAAATGTCAAAGGTTGATTTTAGATGTAATTCTTAGCCAAATTGAATGTTTTTAGATCCAAGAAGATTATCATGACTAAGATAAAATTTAAGAAATAATACATAGTATAAACAATAAATAAATGAATTTTTGGCATCTCCTATGACACCTTCCAGTGTTTTACAACATATGGGGGCATAGAGAAATAAAAATAGGGCTTAGAATAAAAATAGGGATTAGAGCCTCTCCTTTGAATTCTTCTAACTATATCTTGGTCTTAATAGACCTTCTCCTTATTTTATATAATTTTTGGATTTATAGTTGGTTAAAAAAAAAAATTAGATTTTCTTCCTCTCACGGCTCTCCACCAGTCACTTCACACTCCTCCCTAACATGTTTGTCCTCTCTCGCTCCACATGTTCCCTCCTATGTTTCATACACCAGAAGATCTGAGGCCATATTATATTTATTAAAAGAGATGAATAATTAAATTATCCAATTTACTTAATAACACATGATTAGACTATTAAATAGGCATAAAAGAACTACTTGAGAATATAAGAGGTGGGTGAAACAATTATCATCAAGTAGTGTAAAATAGCTAGGCTTATCAAACCAACTAACCTATTTACCTAAGTGGTTAAAACCACTATAAGCTAATGCATAGGTAATATAACTTATTCATAAACCTAAGATATTTATGACAATATGCTAACACATTTTTATTAATATCACATCATAGTAAAGTGGCATATCCATGCCGCACTATGTATGCCATGAGTAACAATAAATACATGAAAAAGAAATAAATGTATCAAAACATGGCATAAGTTCATATAAATATCTAACATATTATATGGAACCTATGGAAGAATATACCCCCAAAATTGGCATGATCATTGGGTATATGAATGTCCAACATCTATGTATCCTTGTATGATCTGTATGTCCTCCATCACACTCATATATCATGAAATTCATATGCATATAAAAATGATATGTAATCTACCAAAATGGTGATAAGTAACACATGAAAGTAATATAAATAATAAATTACATCATGAATAGGTATTTATTTTTAATTTTTAAAATATTAGATTTTTTTATATTTTTAAAATATATGAATAAAATATATCCAATGATCTTCTCAATGGGATACACATATGTAGTTGTTTTGACTCTAAACCATAATTTATCTATTAATCCCCTGTTATATCATTGTGAAAAATAATTTCTTTTACTTGTATCAATAATTTTACCTTAGCCTTTGTCACTATAATACCAATTTTTGTTATCATCAAGATTATTAAAATCATATTTTCTATTGATAATAAGATATATAAAATGAACTACACAATATTATGAAACTTATTATTCTCTTCAATATGTTTCTTATTATCAGGTCTTATGTCTTGTTTATAACTATATGTAATATAGGTATAATTGTTTGAGTACTAATCATATCCTTTGTGGTATTACCTTTATCAATTTACTCTATGTTTGAATTATATATAGTTTTTGATTCCTTAGAAACCATGTTTTTAACCTTAGTATTTTTCTGTACATATTGTTTTTTAACTTCCTTCTTAGGAACATTTTCAAACATAATTTCATAATTTACTTGTTCTCAATCAAACCTTATTTTTTAAGGGCACATTTCATGTGTACAATTTCTTGTTTAGCCTTTTTTTTTATTTTTTCTTCAAGGTCCAAAACCTATTCATATGATTCCCATGCATTTTATGATAACAACCATACTATTTTTATCTATATGTAGTATGTGTAAGAGGTAAAGTGATCAACCTTTTACAAATCATTTTCATTAGAGTCTCACTTGGAGACATATTATCCTTATGTGAAATTTTTGACCCATGAGTTGTAAATTATTATTTTTACTTCTAAAAACATACTTGCTATGGTATTTTTTGTATTGCATATGTTTTATATGGATAACTAGATAAAAAATGTCACTAGTATGCTCAAAATTTATTATATGCACAATATTATCTTCAAGTGATGTAATATTTAGATATATTTTATTTTTTAATGCCTCTAAGGACTCCCTAATGACACAATACTAGTTATAGGTTTATAATATTTAATATTCATATAATATTTTTTATAAATGGGAACATTGTAAGTAATATATACTTATGGATTACTCTTATTTTCTTGTATATAATTGTTTTCAAAAGGGTCATAAAGGGTTTCAATATTTTTTTTTATCTCCATCTAGTTTTGATAATTCATTAAAAGTTACTTTTAACATAACATTTTTTTAGACCTTGTATTAGGAGGATTATTGATATATTAAAGCTTATTCATGAAAAAAAATCTTAACTTCATAATCCTTTATTGTGTGGCATAAAGGTTAAATTGTTGAAAGCATTATAACATAATATATTCATGTAATGGATCAAGGAAATATTTCTTACATACATGGTGCAAATAATTATCAACAATATTATTTTCCAACTTAGAAAACATATTATTATAATGAAACACATAATCGTAGATAAGCTCATTGGGTTCTTTTGCAATTTTGGAAATATGAGCACAAGACAACTTCTCACTAATATTGACTAGAAAAATGTGTTAGAAACTAGTTGAGAAAAGGCTTAAAGGCCTATATGAGTGAAAAGGAAAATTTTAGACCATGTTAATGAAAAATATTTTATTCTCATTCGAAATAATTTTGTTAATACTTTCATTGGATCAAAAGTGTTGCCTAAGATCAGCTTTATTGTCATAATATAGAAGTTTAGGAGACAAAAAAAAATCTAGGTAAGGGATAATATTCAATATTTAGGTGTAAAATATTATAATTAAATATAGTGAATGAGTATCTCTAGATGCACCATTCTCTAACTACAACACCTTATATTTTAAAGTTGAAATAGTCTATTCAAGATAAATTTAATTATGTGAGGTTGATGATATAATATGCATAGTCATTTTATAATTGATATAGGATGACTACATAGGAATATGAATATTAATCTAAGATAAAATTTGTGTTCCCCATGCCCCCATCTTGGGTGCGAATCACATGTGTAGCCAAGGTTGTAAACATAGGAATAGTAGTAGTGGTAATAGGCTAAACACCTATATTGTACTTAGTACCTATAGAAAATAAATAAATAGTAACAAGGAAGTCATGTTATTTTCATTATTTATGTTCAATATAATAATTTTCATATTATATACGCATACAAAATCCATCAGGAGGATTCATGAGAGGTAGAGGGTTATGAGGAGGAACTTTTAATACCATCCATTTTATATTATATGATGGGTCACATTACCTTTTGGGATTGTGACGTCGTGGACATCCATAATATAAAGATAGTAGTTGTTTAAACGTTGAATAGGGACTAAATAAATAACATATTAGGGTATTTATGCCTCCAAATTTATAAAAGATGTATCATTAATGAGATTCAAGAATTTATCATCATTAATTTTTGCTTTAGTTTTATTCTATATGAATTTGATCCATTTCCTTACAATATTATGAAACATATTGCATATTTTAGGTCAAAAACAAGTAATTATAATAATAATTACTTCAATTAGAAAGTATACACTATAAATATCCATTATATACATCATGAAATGTATAAAATAAATAACTAACCATTCAAATAAAATAGTGAATATTTTTTTGAAACAAAAAGAGGGTTTTTATAAGACATAGGATTTTAAAGAAAATAATAAATTAATTAGAAAATAGGTACACCATTCACCTTCTCTATGCACTTTAATAAAAATAGTAAAGTACAAATTTGAAAAAAAAAGTACATTATTGTATTAAACAAAAATAAGTTTTTTATGCATATAATAAAAATATCAAAAACCTTAGAGAATTTGAAAAATATAGTTATTTTGATCCAAATATCCACCAATAAAATAATAAACCTAATAGAGTAAGATGTAATAGGTTAATAGGCATGAAAACCTAGGGAAAATGAGAGAAATCATCATATTTGCATCTATAGAGATGTGAAGAAATAGGAACCAGTCTAAAAATCAAACCCTAAGTTAGGAAACTAAAAACCCTAGAAATAAGGATGGAATTCCATGGAAAACCTAGGGTTTTGAATTGTTCAATAAATATAAAAGTTCAACAATATGTTTTACCCTATTTTGTATGAATTTTGACCCTAAGAAAGATATAAAATAGAATATCATCTAGGTTATAATGTATGGCAATTAAGCATAAATTTGAATGTAAAATGTTGAAATGAATTTATCAATTTCACTTTCCAAAATTAATACTAATATATATAAGATAATTCAAATTATTTTATATTATGAAAGATTTAAACAAGAAATAATGTAGTGAAAAAATAGGATTGTGAGTCACTCGATATAGGATATGGACTTCTATGTTTGCTTAGCTAATATCATCAACCTCAGGTCAGTGGAATATAAATAATATGTTCTAATTTGGATGGTCCTATACTTTTAAATTATGCTTCTATGTTTTGAGGCAAGTACATCTATTTATCCTTTAGCTAAGTGTGAAATCTTGAGGTATGATTATGTGTGTAGTATCCATAATTTTATCTCTTTCCGTTCAAATTATATATCTCCTTATAATTATTTATTTGTCCTATAAAAGGGGAATAAATGTGGGTAGATATTACATAAACAACTCCATATGAATGGATAAATTCTACCTACATATCCATTAATTTGAATAGGGAATTCAATCTACATGTAATTCTCCCCATTAGGTGTATGTGTGATTCTTTTTATCATTCAATGTATGCAAATTATGATCTAGATTTAGATCCTTGGAAAATGGAAATTTTGGATTGACTATGATGTGAATAACACTTGGAGAAGTCCTGATCCTTATGTTTAATATGTAATTTTCGAATAATAGGGTAATCCCTTTGAATGTGAAATGGTGTATAGATATTTTCCAAATAAGTGTTGGATTCATGATGAGATTAGGATTGATTTATATTTATATGATCATATCTTGGTAATTTATCATGCCACTAATATTTATGAAAATGGTCCAACCCATATAATTTTTTTTATATTTAACAATGACTATTTGTTGGCAAAGGAAAAAACCATCATGTTTGGCCACTACTATCTAGATGATATCATATGAGTCTGAACTTTCTACATAAGAGATATGAATATTGATCTAATGATATACATTATTGAGTATGATAATTTAATATTCTATCAAAGAGTGGGTTAATTATTTTAGGTTATTCACAATAAAATGAAGGATTGGATCCATATATAACATGTGGATGTGAGAAAATAGTGAATTAATGTCATATGTATATGCAAACATCATGTAGGGTATAGGTAGGTCAAAACTAATAGTTTAAAGTGTCTAATAAAAAAAAATATTATCTATTATGACTAATCTTATTAATAGTTATCAAATTTGCATAATTATCCCACCTAGAAGTGTGTGTGCATATACTATAGTGATAATGCTTGAATGTGATGCAATGCTTAGATTTCAACAATTGAAAACTTGTAGCTTTAAACTTCATTTTATATTAAGACTTAGATATATGGTTACTCATTTTAGGGGTTTTTTATGGGTATTATTTTGTGGTGATTTATAAAGAGAGTGAAAATTTATTTCTCAAGTTTGAAAGGACTTGCCAAGATAAGTGTTAGATGATTGATAGGTAGGTCTAGCCTTAGGTTTGATTTGTATTTATATATGACTCTTATATTGTCCCACCCATGATTAACATGTGAAACATGTCTATATTTACATAATGTATATGTCTCAATTTTAAAAGTATCCAATAAAGTTCCATGTATGCTACCATCAAAGGCAAACACCTAAAAAAGCTATAACTATCAAACTATTGTTGGTAGTGTCTTAAAAGGGAACATAAGTGATTTAGATTATGGAAATAGTTTGATTATGATTATAAAGTTTTTTTTAAAATATTATGATGATGATTAAGACACACACACACACATAAAATATGTTTTCTAAGACAAAGATTAGAAGGATAGGGTAAAGTGTGCACAAGAATCAAATATGTCAGGTGTCTAATAAATTTTGTATGTGTATACACCTTTACCATTATCAATATATGGATCAAATTTTTATATAATCATTTATATCCTTTAATAATTATATTTTTTGGACTTCCCTTCATATACCCACATTGATTTTGTCCCTTTAGTCTCATATCATTAAAGTTACCATAGACAAATTTTATATCCACCATGATAAGAACTAAGTTATTTTCATGCATGATATTTTATTGGAAAGGTAATTTGAGGTAATTATATATTAATTAAAATAGTTTAATTAATTATAATTTACTATAACACTTATTTTTATAGTTTTGTACTATGTTATTTTCCTATAGCACCATCTTGTGTTACACTATTGTGACATATGATAAGATTTAGGTGGGGCATATGCATAAAAAATATTTTTTATTATTGATTATTTATCTTACAAGACTTGTTATCACACCAATATATTTGAGTGCATATCTTAAGGAGTGAATTGGGATCACAATGAGCTAGTTCATGGTTTTTGGTGAGAGATTCCTTGATGTTTATCTATAACAGTATTTTAATCATTCATTGATGCCATGTCATCTATTTATTTTTTATCCAAGAGTTACCTATACCAATTTTCAATCCTCTTATTCCTATTTATGTGTTTATCCCTAATTTCATTTTCATACTTGATAATTTTCTTTAGTGGTCCAACTTGGTATATGTCATTAACTAGTTTGATGTCATTTTATGTATGTTAACAATTTTGTAATTCATCTACTAGGATGATGAAGTTGGAAAATTTTATGTTTTGGTTTTTAGGGTTTTGATATATATTTATATGTTTTCCATTTTTCTTTTTTATAATAAATACATCCAATTTATTATCCACATGTACATAAATCTACCTTAATAAGAAGAAGATGAATTAGGGTTGAGGAGCTTATACTTGAGGATCTATTTACATAAAGACTTTTAAGAAATCAATAATAGAGGACGAAAAATAAGGTACACCTACTCATTAAAGTCCATAATTAATTTTAATTTAGTATTATTCTTTCGACACCAAGATTCACATATAACATCTCTTACAAAGTGTCACTTGAGCCAAGGGGGATATTGATACACCAAAACATCAACTAAAGTAATCACCCCAACCTTACATTTATTTATTTATTTAATTTGGTGGATATATCATACTGGTATGTTATTTTTTTCATTCTTATATTATTTTAATATTTTTAGTATATTTTTATATTTTAATAATCTGACCCCTTATAAACACATCATCGTAATAATCTCTTGAAACACTAACAACCCATAAATTATATATCTCATGATTACAGTGTATTGGTAATATATTTTCTTTCGTTACTTTAGTTTACACCTCTTGGTTACTATATAATGATAGATTTTAACAACATATGCATATTCATACCCCTTATATATGTACGAGACCCTTGTTTATATCCTTGTACCCATATTTTTTATTTTGTGGACCAACATATTGTATGTTTGTTGGATATAGTACTATAATATAGCTTTTCCTATTTTATAGGATCCTTATTATCCTACATATAAAAAACACCATAAAATTTTTATATATTTCAAGAAAATAATAAAATTATAATTTTTTTAAAATTTTGATTTGTTAGGGAAAATTATGAAAAACACTAAAATCATAATAACTTGTCTAAAATTTTTCATAGAAATATTAAAACTGGATAGTAAATTATTTATGTTAATACTAAAATTACTTAGAAAAATTATATATATATATATGTTAGTTTTAAATATATGTTTTATTATTCATAATTAAGGTTTTCACCAATAATTAGGCCAAAGGAATCTAATCGTTAAAAAACCTAAAAAATTATAATCTCTTGAAATAAATTACCCTTGTTGCAATAATGTGATGCTTATTTGTCCCAAAATCAAATACATAAACCAATTTTAATTAATTTAATATATTTTAAAATCACAATAAAAATAGTATGTCATAATATAATATATAAGATACACATAATTATACATTCACTTGTAAATAAGAGCAAATCCAAACACCAAAGTGAAATAAAGAGCTAAATACTCAAATATAGAAGTAATTTACTTTAAGGAGGAAATTTTATAGGTCTTTAAACTAAAAATAAAATACTAAATATATGATTCCTAATATCCTAACACTACCTCCTATATGTACCATAATTAGGCTATGGGAAATCTATAAACTCAAATAGGCTGACTACAAACAATATACAACTTAGATATTGATAAATAATTTATTCAAATTTTATGTATTTTATAGGTTACACACACACACACACACACACACACAAATTCAATCCATAACTTAATTTCATTAATTCTAAATAGAAATATGGTGAGGTAATAAACTTCTAAAGTTTGTAGAGTTACAAACACATTGTCACATCATTATTATTTTTGTTCATAAATTATGTATTTCATGTGTTATAGGGTTTTTTTTTTTGTCCTAAGAGGAATATCAATATATATGAACATACATCATTCTAATAACTTTCCATCATGAGGTAAAAAAATACTAAGAACCATAATTGAGTACAAGATGGGGCCTAGCCAAGGGTTTAAGATTTAATTGTAACCAAAGTAATTGAAATATTTTCACAATGAAAAAATTTATAGATAATAATTTTAGGCTTTTACAAAACCAGTTATAAAAGTATTTTCATTATAAAAATCAACCCAAGTATATAATTGTCATTCTTTGGATTTAGTCGAACTCGATAATGGATGAAAAATTGATACAAGCCACCATTAAAATATTTTCAAAACCACATATAATATAACTTAGATATCCTAAACCTAAATGAAAATTACCCTATTAAATATCCCATTTTTGAATTTATGAGGTATATACTTAAATTCCAAAGGCTATGTTTTACAATATGTTTTCATTCAAAATTTAGCATCTACATGAAGTTTTAGGAACCATATGAAGGAACCATTAATGGAGTTTAATCATTATTTTACCATTGTGTACCTTTCACTATGGGAATCAAAGACTAATTAAAATTAAGATTTATATCATCTCATAAATACCATTTATAATAATATAAATCCTTTAATGAATTATCATTATTTAAAGTATGCATAAAATTCAATACATAGTAAAAAATGTCAATCTCTTTTTGGGTGTTTTCAAAAACCATAATTATCATTTGGACCAAGAAGTAATGAAAAATAATATATATTAAAAGTGGTGAAGTAACCCATATTTTTAAGTAGGAATTGGATGAGTATCTGGGACATGTTGTAATTGTAAATTTAAATAACCATAATGTGGTCTTCTCTAGGACTCTGATGACCATGATCTCGTTCAAACCCATGAGAAGGAAGACATACTATAAATTATTATAGAATAAATGATTATAATATATCTAAATTACCAAAAAAAAATTAAAAAAAAATTAAAATTTTTATAAGGCCTTAAAAATCCTAGTATCATTTCTTTTCTCCAAAATCCAATATTCTGATGATTACATCATCATCAATATAAATCTTCACACTTCCAAGTTAGTTTTTTAAAATTTCAAGCACTAGTATAATATTAATTATCTTTATACTGATTTAAAGTATTGCTTTCATGTATTTTTAATGTTATTACTTTATATATTTTTGTTAATGATATAATTTATTTCTACCAATTTATAAATGAGGTAGTTATAAGGCCTCTAATTGAATTATGAAGGTTGTGTTGTAAGTAAGATTAGACACTACTATAAATTTAAAGAATCATAGAAGATCACATTGGTTTCCAACATCTTATATTATGCCAATTACATTGTCATGAAAGGAATTATTTATGTTTTAAATTAATTAATATATCCACTACTAATAGTTATGATATATGGGTCATTACCACCATTAATTTTTTTACAATTGTAAGTGAATATATGAATTATATATTATTTAGTGGCATAGATATTTTCCATCATATTTTTAGTGTTATTGTGGTATCCAATGGCATGATAAATGAGAAGAGTAGTATGTGGAGATATTTGAGGAATTAATCTTGATACTAAAATATGAATGAGTTATAATTTAGGAAAATGACATGTAACTCATTATAGGAAACATATTATGACTATGGATCTATGATATCTTGAAACATATGCATACTATGTACAAAATATTTGATATTAACTTTATTAATATTTGGAATGATAATAATTATATTATATATTTTATGTTATCTCTATCAACTACACTTGAAGATGTTATAGATTCATTGAGTATTGATTTTGTTAGTTTTGATAGTTTTTTATAATGTCAAAGCTAAAAATGAGGATGTGAACTTGCTCTAAACCTCATTAATTTTAAAATGCTAAAAATAAATATCTGGATCAAATTAAGGAGGTAAAACACCCTAAATTATTTATGTTAATTTCATTGATGAGAATTTAATGAAACCTCTTCACCAAGTTTATTAATTATGGTGATTAAGATGCATTAAAGTAAAATTATTCATTAAATAAATAAGAAATAAAAATAAAATAAAGGGTACCAAAGTAATAACTTAAAACTTCTAATATAATATATAAATATAATGGATTATTATCTTTCTTCCATATTTGTGATTCCTTCCTGCAATGAACATGGTTGTAAATTTTTTCCTGTGTCTCACTAATCAAAGGAAAATTTAAATAAAGGCTAATTCAAGAGTTAATAAAATCCCAAGAAAACACCATTTGTCACTTTTATTTATCTAATCAGACTACCTTACTCACCTAAATTTATCATAAGGAAATATTATATTATCCTTAATTTAACATATTTAAAAATTTTGTATATTTTAGCATGTTTCTAGGGCTATCTCAAACCCACATAGATCTACACTTGGTCTGTTGAATCTAAAATCACATCAAAACTAATAAAAAATTATTTATTAGCACATTTTGAATAATATTATTTTATATCCATCCTTTCATTGAAAATATATCATAAAATTTATTCAGGACAAACTCATGGACTCTATAGGTCTGTTTAGGATAAACCCATGCACTATATTGATTTTTCCCTTTTAGCTATATGGGTTTATTTTAACTTATATTCAAATCATGAGCCTTTAGTTTAGACCAATAAAATTTATATATTTAATTAGAATACATAATTTATCTTAGGTCATATTATATATACAAGTTTTTATCAAGTTATTTCATAATCTACACACATCTAGACACAGAGGAATAATTTAATAAAAGTCATATCAAATATCAAGCTTAGATCTAAACAATAATTTAAATCATATCTACTTATGACCTTATCATTTTATATTCTTTTATATATATTTCCCTCATTAAAAATAATATTACTAGACTACAAGTAACTATATCATCACTTATAGGGAAGTGGTGGTTTAAAACCCTCACTAGAGTTATTCTATCCATACACGCATAAAACTATGTGAAGGTATAATTTGGTGCATGTAAGATACATAGTTTACATCATACCTTGGTGGTTTCTAGTCACCATTATTTTTTTTTATGTTTAGAGTTTCAATCTAGGTCAAGGAGGAGATTCATACATTTTTCACATTCTACCTAATAATTTTGTGAAGTGAAGGTAAAGGCATAACCTGATAGTGATAGTGTGTTTTAACATTTGAGGACTTAGTGAATGTAAATGATATGTTATTAAAGAGCCTAATATAATAAATTATAGTAAAAATACATAATATTTATAGACATTGATCTAGTATAGAATTGACTAAATTTAACCTTTCTAAAAATATTAATAAATAATGTAAATGAGAACTTAGCTAGAAAATGATTGAGATAGATGATTAAAGGATAAAACTAAGGAAAAGGATAGTATATGTATCAAAAATAGGATCCAAGTGTCAAAAACCCTCCTAGAATGTAGTTCCCTAATTGGACAACAACATCATGTGGCACTAGTGTCCCTATTTTAGTGGTAGTGTCTAATGTGTAGGAATATTTAAAGCTTTTATGTGTACCCGTGTCTAGGTATATCAAACCTATTCCTACACACATGAGTTATAAAACCCTTTAGATGAAATATTTTGACTAATTTTATGATAAAACCCTAATCCTTCATGTTGTTATGGCATCTAATTGATACAAGAAATAAAGTGTGTTTTTTAGTGGGGTAGGTTGGAAATCCTCCAGACCCAATTATGTTGAGAGTTGCCTACATACTAATAATTTAAAGAGCGGTTAAACCTGACGTAGTTCTCCCCACTAAGTTTTGGTCTAATTTAAAGTGAATCTAGTATTATTGTATACATGAGTAATTTAAATGTGATTGAGAATGGAAATCTAAGTAATTTGAGCTTAGGAATGTTGTATATGGTAGTATACAAAAGTAGGGTAGAATAAGGATTGATAACCTTTATTATGCATAACTTGTTCTAAGTTTGTATATGTATTTTACATATATATTCTTTTTAGTGGTTAGAGGGATAAATTAATGTATATATATTATTATAGTGCTCATTCAGGTGTTAAAATAGGTCTAGGCTTACCTTAAGTGGTCTAAGATTTGAAAATATATCCATGTGTGAAACAAGGAGGGAAATGATAGTAGTGCCAAAACTAGGACACTAAATCCATGTATCACTAATGTCCCTATTATGACTCTAATGTCTAGGTAGCATGACTTGAGGCAGAAATGGCCATGATGAAAGAATGAGGGTCTAGGATTGCTTTAGGGATGACTATGGATGTCTATAGCCCACATGAAGGCTAGATAAGTGTAAAAATATGGCCTAAGAGATTTGTAGATATAATCTAGGGATAGGTGGTCTCAATTATAATTATTATCCCTTAACTATCATTTTTATGTGATTACGTTTCCCTACCCCATTTATTATATGAATGAAACAAAGTGAAATGACTAAGATAAATTAAAAATAAGTATACATATACTTACCTAAGAGGTGAACCCTATGAATATAGATATAAGTATGTGAAGCATGCTTCATTATGTGTTATAAAAGTCAAATGTACATAAATCAATCCTTAAAAGATTTGAAAATTAAGGACAAAACTATGTAAATAAGTAAACTATGTAAAGAAGAGGAAAGGAACAAATACACCTGACTAGGTATGTGAACCAATGCATAAACATGGTGTTGACCTATGTGCATGTGTGTGTGTGTGTGTATAATGATAAATTAGTGAATATATTTGAATAAGATTATGTATTTCTCAATCCTCATGTGTGGGTGGATTAATAACTTAATCAGGTTTTTAATCCATCATTACCCACACCTACTTGGTAGATCATGACCTATGAATAGCTTAGATTGGATTGATGGTATGTCCAACCCTCTCATGTAGGTGGCTCAAGAACTCATGTATAATATGAATCCATCATTTCCTACCTAATTTTAGTAGATGCATATGAAACTAAAACTATGATATGTAATTAGAAATGTTTAACTACAAATGTATAACTAGAGATGTCAGCTGTACATCCACTTAAGTATATTAGGTGGCTCTAGTCCACTAAAAATTTCCAAACACTATAGATAAAGTAAGGCATAAAATTGGTGTGTAACCTATAATATGATGTTTTACATGGACAACATAGAGAAAGACATGGATTTGATCATTTCATCTAATCAATTGGTATGCAAGTGAGCATACAGAAAAAATGTGTTGTGCACATGCCCCCATACTTGATATCTAATCATATGGATTTTGAACTAACTTATAGTAATCTATATATAAGTATCCATACTAAAAATGGGAATGGTCATGCCACATATTATGCCCCTAATATAATTAAAATAATATGAATATGAGCTAGACTGATATGAATCTAATCTAAACTAGTAAATTTGTAATTAAACATGTTCAAACCTAGACTATACCTATTTTACTTTTCTATCCAATTTAGAATTTTCTAATACTAAGGCTATTAGATAATAGCACCATATCTTAGATACTAGTGACATGTCACTCTAGTGTCCTATTTTGGGCACTAATGTCTAGCTATACTAATTTTTATACAACTATAACTAATCTCTATGTCATTATTTCCCACTATGTCTGCCTGAATTTGATTTCTATAATTTGATCCTATGTGTTGAAAATTATACTCTGAGTATATTTTGATAGCTTGATCTTTATGACAAACTCTAATGAATTCCTTCTCTTTTGAAGGGATTTTTTGAACCTATGAAAGAACTATCCTTAAAATAAAAAGCTCTTTAAAATGTGTGTTAGCTAGAACATATATGATATCTTAATAATAATCCAATAGAATGGGCATACATAACATCAAAATGTAAGATAATTTAAGCATAAGTTTGTATTGTGTGATGCATGTTATATATAGCATTAACAAGGTTGTCAAGATAGATATATCAATGTATGCATAAAAAAAATGAGTAATAACTAAGTATCTACCTAGGGGGATGGGTCATGATGTCCATCACAATACCCAAGTAGGAAGGGGAGATGCATGAGGTCCCTTATGGCATTTAAAATTGGAATCTATAACAAGCAAGAGATAAGTGTCATAGCCATTATGCATATAATAAATCATACATACAAAACACATGATGCATGAAAAGTAGGCCAAGGTAACATAATAAAAGGGACATGGGCACATGTCACTACAATTTGGAAAGTAATACATAGAAGGACATGTTTAAATGTCCACATTCATAAATAATAAGCAAGTTGGCTTAGATCCACATAGAAGGACATGTTAAAATGACCACATACATAATCAAGAAGACACATATAAGGGCATGGACACATGTGAAAAGCATACATACTATGAAAATAAGTGGCATAGAGCTAAAGAGTAATAGCATATTAAAATAGACTCAAACATAATAAGCATAGAGACACTATCAGGTCTAAACTAGGAAAGCTAGAAATGAAAGTATGCATGAACATGTAATACAAATCTATGTAAGAGCCAAGATATACATATTCTAAGTGTAATGTAGTATTATCTAGAAAAAAATTGTATAAGTGTAGCATGATCAATATCAAGATATAAAAATGTTAAAGATGCAATGGAGATTATAGAAAGATGTAACCTAGTAATTAGAAATGTGTATAGGATGCCCCAAATTGGAAAATGTGTCAAATGAAGAACCCATGTATCTATGTGTATTCTCCATGTGGGTAGATAATATAAAATACATATTAGTGTAGTGGACTTGACTATTATAGGCAACCTGCAAGTACTTGACAAGAGTAATTGTAGCATGTGTGTATGATAAAATTGATTATACTAAGATAGCTAGCATATGTAGTGTTTGAAAAATATAATAAGTGTAAACATGAAAATGCATACTTTCTAAAATTTAATGTTTTTTGAGTAAACGTTTGAATATTTTTTTAGTTTTGACATATTATATTATTTTTTTGTATTTTATGGATATAAGTTATGTATAAGCAACATAAAAATTAAATTATAAATAAGGATAAATAAATAAATAAATAAATAAGGAAAGTATGTACAAGAAAGGAAAAATAATACTAATTTATGTGTCTCATTGGAGACTTACTATCACTATTGCCTATGTAAAAAATAGGAATAGTATTCCCTCATTGATTGTCATTGCTATAATGTATTTAAATGGTGTTATAATATAAATTTGAGTATTATTAATTATTGATATCATAATCATAATAACTTAGAATGTTTGAGGGAATTTCCTCATATTATGGAGTTGAACTTTCTAAATTATGATTTGGAATATTGATTGTGATTGTTTCCTTTGAAACTATGCTTTTTGTAGGAATATGGTGTTTTTAAGGCTATTTTTATAGAGAGTCACATTTGAGAATATTTTTTGACTTAGCATGATTTTGACTTTACAATATAAGTTATTATTCTTTCTATAACATTTATTGTGTATTTGGATATTTTGACTTGATAAAATATATCTTTAATGATGTGCCTTAGGATGATAAAAAAATCCCAAACCTTGTTGACCAACATTATCAACTACTAGAATAGGAGTAGTGATGTCTTGGGCTTGCTTGCCCAAACCTTAACCATGATAATCAAACTGTTGTAGATATTTTTGACCAAACCCATACTTATTTTAAAGTTGAGTCTCATTTTAAAGAGGTATATTTTCATCTTTTACTTTCTTTACCTATGATTGTTATATTGTTTCTTGATTTTATTGTGATTTTTTAACCTTTTGTTATTTTAAGTTATGTTTTGGTAACCATTTTTGTATTCTTTCTTAATTTGACCCTTTTTGAATTTGGAGATATGCCATTGTATGTTGTTTGGATGATGTGACAATATTTGAGTCATATGTATCCATATCTATTATATTTTCCTTTTCAATGCTAAAAATGAATCAGTGTGGTGACCATGCATTCTATGATATGCACAATAATATTTGGATCTCCTCACTAAGTGTAGAAGAGGTAGGTTAATAAAATTAGCTTTAATAATTTACATTAGTACCTAATTTGAACTATTATTATATCCTTAATATATTTTTTAAACACTTATGATAGATGAATTGAGTTGTACTTTCTAATTTGGATATGAAAGAGTAATAGACACCACTTTGTTAGGTGTAGGCTCATATAAATTATTAAAACTATCATGTTTTGAAGACATTGTACATGTAATGTGATTTGATAAAAATGTGACCTTTTCACTTAATAGCTGATTTTTATTCTATAATTATGATATTAGCTTGATCATACTGATAATTTTATCCCTTAGAATCTCACAAGTGTAAACCCTAGTTGCTCTTGATTGAACATGTAAGCACACACCTTATAAGGGAGAGGTGGTATAGGATGAGTATGGGAATTAATAAAAATATTATAGGTTGATTCATCTTATGGAGTGATAGAATAGACCTAATTAAATGGAAGTAACTATCACCCTCATGGAAGCCCTACTGAAACAAAGGAACAAAAAAGAATGGAAATGGAGGTCAACATTGAAAAAGATGGAAGCAGTCCTAAAAATAATACTGAAGGTTGGAGGGAGAAAAGGTAGAATGAAAAACCTACTAGAGTGGCCAATTGCAAAGCTGATGCTACTCTACAATTCGATTTATGGACGTATAAGGAGATAATGGAAATAAATAGGAAAATGGAAACAATGGAGGGTAAACAGGAGGCAGTTTGGAACAAGATCAATAATATGGAAAATAAGTTGAGGGATATTCCCATAAAACTCAAAGATTATGAGAACAACCTAAGGGAACTCATAAAAGAAAGCAAATTAAAGATGTAGGAGGTAACCTCTAGTATTTTTGCTGCTGCTGTTAACATAGGAAAAAGAGCATATGAGGAAATCAAAACTTTGGAAGGGCCTAGCAAGAGAACTAGACAAAGCTCAAGAAAGAAAGCTATGCAAGAGGGATCTACGCAGGTGACTGCTGCCATCCAGGATACTATTGCAAAAGGTAAGGAAGCACTGAAGATGATATTGGAAGTAGAAGAATAGTTCTTGGCTCTTTTAGTAGGTTCTACTAGCCGGTTGTGTTTTCTAGTCTTGGTACCTGGTTTTTTGAACTTTTACTATGGAGTTTCCAGGTCTCTATAAAACCTGGGGTTTATCTTTGGCTATTCATTTGTTAGCTTCAGGTCTTTGTTTCTAGGTTTTGTTACTTCAGTGAAGTAAGCTTAAGGCTTGCCTATAGACATTAATGTTTTATCTTTCTCCTTTTGTTCAGGGTTTCGGGGTCCCTTCAAAACCTGTTTTTACCTTAATCTAAAACTATCACCCTCATGGAGATGAGGAGGAGAAGGAGATTATTTATTCTGCATAAGACATGACATTCAAACTTGAAAAATAGATGTTAGCTTATTTACTAAATCCTCTATGTGTGTAAGGGTTTGCTTCTTAATATAATTCCACATATGAGAAAGATAACATGCTATGAAATATGACATATATTTGAACTAATTTAAAGCATGATGTACATATGTGTTTAATTCATCTTTGAATTCATTCCAAATGAATGAAAACAAACATGTAAGAGAATCTATTAAATGTTGCACCGATAACTAATTAACTTCATCTATCATTATTATAATGATTATACTAAATATAAATTTGCCTAAGGGTCCTTAAATATTGGAAACATAAACCATAAGGTTGTCTAGGGTTAGGGTTAATGAAATATTCAAAGTACATCAGGTTCACCAAATGATATAACCTTTTAGGCCATAGATGAATGTAAATCATCTATTGTTAAATATATGAGTATATTAAGCTAGGGTAGAAATATGAAATAAATATAGCCATTGATCTATTATATAATTGATTAAATTTGACCTTTTTAAAAATATAAAATAATAATGTAAATGATAACTTATCTAGAAAATGATTGAGATAGATGATCTAGAGGCTAAAAATTAAGGTTGAGGTTAGTCTGAGTGTTGAAAATAGGATCCAAGTGTCAAACCCCATCCTTGAGAGTATCACCCTAAATTAAATTAGTTCCATGTGGCACAAGTGTTCTTATTTTAGTGGAAGTATCATCTATGTAGGATTATTTTGAATTTTTAGGTGCACTTATGTTTATGTCTATCAAGCCTATTCCTATGCGTATGAGTTCTAAGACCTTGTAGATGACCTATTTTGAATAATTTTATAATCAAACCCTAATCTTCCATATTGTTATGGCATCCATTTGTTACAAGTAAAAAAGTACATTTGTTAGTGCAGTAGGTTGGACATACTCAACACCCCACTGTGATGAAAGGTGAACACCCCACAATGATGAAATTTACATACATATTGATACTCTAAAAAAGGATCAGGATTGATGTAATTCTCACCACCTAAGTGTTAGTTAAAGTACAAGTGAAGATAGTATGATTGTATACCTAAGTTATTTGAATGTGCTTGAGACTAAAAATTTGAGTAATCTAAGCTTAAGAGTGTTGTATAATATGCTAGTATCCAAAAGTAGGGTATAATATAGATTTATAACCTTAATTATGAATAACCTATTTTGAGTTTGTATATGTAATTTACATATGAATTCCATTTAGTGGTTAGAGGGATAAAATTCATTTATATATACTATTCTAGTTATTTTGTGGGTCTTAAAATAGGTCTAGGCTAACCCTAGGTGGTTTACCATTTGAAAATATACCTATTTGTAAAATAAGGAAGAAAAGGACAATAGTGCCAAAATTGGTTTATTAGTGTTTAGGTGGTATAACCTAAGATAAAAAGGTCCAATATATAAAAACAAAGGTTTGGGAGTACTTTAGGGATGATTAGGGACACTTTTGGCCCACATAAAGGCTAGATAAGTGTAAAGATAGACCTTAATATAGGTCTAGGGTTAAGCTAGGCATAAGTGGTCTCGATTAACACTCAAGTGTCATTTTAGGAGATTACATAATGCATAAGTGATAAAAATATCATATCATAAAACATTAGTAGGATATACATGGTTAAAAATAGATAAACATGGCACTAATTGGATTATCATAGATAAGTCTATATAGAATTTTCTCGCATAGTGTAAAATTTTGTTCAAAATTAGTACATAGTTTCTAGATTTCATGAGTAGGTTGCATGTAATTATTTTAGCCATAATTTGGTTTTCAAAATCCTAATAAGATATAAATAATTAAAATAATGACTTATTTATAATTTTATATAATATATACAAATATATAGTCAAATTATATTAAAGAAATTATAAAAATAGGATGACTTACCCTATTTTCTATTTGATAGTGTTTAATAGGTATAAAGATTTGAAATATTTATTCATATTGTAATATATGACATTCAAGCATAAATATAAATGTAAATTATAATTGATTAAAAAAAATTTATAAGTGGCATATGTTAAAAATAGTAAGTATAACGAATAATAATATAAGTATATTTTTTTAATTTCTAGTTGACTGTAACTAATGTTTGATAGTTTAAATCAAGATAAGAAAAGATTGTGATAAATCAGATCTAGAGGCAAAGTATGTGGATAGTTATAGATATGTATTCATTCCTTAAACAATAAATAAATTCTAATGTGTTTCTTAAATGTATAATTTTATCTATTTATTGTGATGAAACAATGATTATTTTTTCACCTATACCTGTGTTTTTGCTAATATGGTTGAGATATTTTAATTTTGTTAATTCTGCATATAAATAATTATTTTCCTTATATGTTCCTAAGAAACCTTAAGGGTGATTATGATAACTATAAAACCAATAAAAATAGAGGTGGACGTGTAATGGGTTAAGATAAACACAAACACTCCCATTGATGATTGACTACTACCTACATATATAGGTACTCTAATGAAGGAATTAATCTACATGTAGTTCTCCCACCTAATGTGATTTTTTAATTGTGCTCCTTAACTATATGCATGCATCTAGTAATTTACATTTGATACCTGAAAATGTTATGTCTTAACTTTATTTGAAATTATTCAAAATTGGCTTGTGACTAGTCTTAGTGATTGATCTTGAATTTATGAATAATAGGGCATTATTTTTCAATATGAAATACTGTATAAGTTCTCATTAGATAATTACAAGTTATAAATCAAGTCCCTTTGTAATGAGGTTTGATTTGATTATATAGTGAAACATTTTAATAATTTCCTTTAGCCAACCTTATGAAAAATGTAGGATTACTCAAATGAATATTTTAAATTTGGAAACTATCTATTAAATGGTGCAAGGATAATTTTGCATTAGGTGGATAGGTTTGTGGCAGTGGACCTATTTTCATAGTTTGAAATTATCTAAAAAAAATAGATAGAACTATCTTGAGGTTGGAAGTAATTTAAGAGTGATATGAGATAGTTTGATAATTTTAATTATAAATTATTTATAATAAGTGATAGTGAAAATGGGAGAAAAACTTACATATAAATAAATGTCTTAGAGGAATGGCAAATCAAATTCATGTATTTGACTACAAGTGAAGTTGTTTAAGAAATGTCAAGTAATTATGGCCAGATTTAGTTGTCTGCATTTCCCCCACCTTAATTCTAGTAATGATATTACTATATTAAATGAGAAATATAAAACCTAAATGTGTAAAACATAATTTTTATTTTGATAAGAAACTATAATTATGTAGGGCACTCATTTTATCAAACCATACAATATCACATGAAGTAATTAGTGTCTATATTTCAAATTTGAAAAATATGAGCTTTCAAATTTAAATTTAAGAGAGAGGGAGGAAGGATTACACTTGTAGGGATATGAAAACATATTTACTTGTAATCTATAAAATATTATGAAGCATTGGAGAAACATGTTTCCTTATTGAAGCACCTAGAGAGTTGGTTCCTCGTGTTTAGATCATTGGATAATTGAGAGTGATTGATTTATAATTTTGACCAACTAATCAAGACATTGAGATATAAATATGCATATTTATAGATACCATATTTTTTACAAGCTTAATTTATAATGTATTTTTTCATATATTTATATGCATATCCCTGGTGACATAATATTTAGTACCTAGTGGTGTAGTATTGCATGGGCCACTTAGGCTCCTTGGATTTTTATTGCATTTCGTATTATTTTTATAATTTATGATCATTTTGTTGCACTTTTTCCACCTTATTGTAGGGATCCTTGACATTTTATTGCATTTTCTATGTTTTAATCTCTCAAACACTACTTTTCACCTTAGGACAATATAATTGATGCTAGTGTCTAAAGTCAATAGTAATTCCCTTGCTTATATGTTTCTTTATTTATCTAATTTTCATCTTGTGATTATTTGTGAGGGCCCATATGTTTATTTTATTGATGGATTTCATCCACCATTATGTCGTAATTAAAATTCAAAATTTTCCCTACATAAACAAAGCTAATGTAGAGTTTTTAATTATAAATCAAGCTTCTCAATATGCACATACATTATTTATTTAGGAGATATTAAATTATGCCTTGCATTGATTATCATAACTTTGAGATTTTAAAATATTAAAAAATGTCAAATTTCACTTGCATTTCTTATATCAAGGGTTATAATAGGATTAAAAACATATAATTTCGCAATCACCATTACATAGACATAAACTTAAGAGTCATAACTATATGTAAGTCTACGGCCCTCTTTCAAGTATATGGTTATGTACAAAACACTTAGAAATAATAGGGTTGTTAGGGTTTTATTAAATGATGTGATAACACATTTTTCTTTAGATATAGGTGTGTAGTAGGCATGAACTAGGGTTTGAACTATATATAGTCATACAGAGCCTATGTACATGATCTAGACATACCAACAAAAAGGTAACATAAACCCTAATAGATTAAGGCAATTAATTATCAATAAATTTAATATTCATTACATTGCATAAACATAAATCCAAATATAAAATCATTGACGCAAGTGACCAAAATTTTACAAAAGTGTATGGGCCTCCAAAAATAACATTTTCAAAATCTAATGACGGCGATCTTGAGTACCATCCTTCCTATTTCCATACCTTCACATATCTTAGATGCACCTACACATCTAAAAACTAGATAAATATCATCTTTTTTCTTTATTAAAATTATGATAATATGAATTGGAATTTTACTTTCTATATTTGTTAATTTTATAAATTTAACATAATGTGTTATCTAAATTAATTTAAGTGGCTTGATTTATAATAGTTTTGTTCATCCATTTAATTAGGCTATTTTAACCCCTTTAACCCTCATTTAAAACATAAATATGGTTAAAAATTTAGTGAGCCCATCCTCTAATATTTAATTGATCCAAACACTAAATCACTTTAGTGGTTCTTCCTTCCACAATTTTCTTATATCTTTGTATTTATTTTTTATATTTGGTTTTTCTTAAATGGTAATAGTTAAACTAATGCTTTTTATCTTTATTTCCCTAAGACTTGTATTATTTATTTTAGGTGTGTAAATGTTTACAAACCTAAAAATTCAATCTAATAATTAAACACCTAAGGAAACTCATCCTTTAGATATTTTATTTAATCTTGTTTAGGATAAATACATTTCTTATGAGTATCTTATGGCTAACAAAAAGTGTAATGATCATCCTTACTTTGTATCAATTCATAATTATGATATTGAAAATACCAATAACACAAATATAAACATTGATGAATTATGGTGAACCTAATAACATGATTTATTATTCCCATTATGATAATGATTATGATTCTACATATTTTGAAGATGAATGTGAGAAGCCTAATTTTCCTATTTCTCCTGCATTACATGATTTAAAACCTAATAATGAGGTGTTTTAAGATAGACCAATTGTACCATTTTTAGTGCATTACGGAGGATATAATTTTTTAAAATGAACATGCATGAAAATATCATTCCAAACATTAAAAATAATAATATTTGATGCATAGATTAGTCTAAAGATGAGCTAATAGTTTAGTGTAAATCCTATTTATTTAATTATGATCATGTTAAAAATAATGAATGTTTTCCTTCTTTACAGAATATTGAAAGTATTACCAAAATTGAAGTCTTTGTTCCTTCTTTATCTCATGCAAATGCATATATAAAAATTAATTCTCTTCCTATCCTTTTAGGTTAGAAAGATGAAAATGATAATATAATTCAAATTAGTGTAGATGCATGTTCTTATAATCTTATTTGGAATTGAATATAAACAAAAAAGAATACTTTCCAAAGGTTTCCTAATGAAATAATCTCCCAACTGCAGTAACATTTATTCACCTAAAAATGTACATGTTGGTAACATGAATGTTCCTTTCTCATTTGATAATGATGGTTCTAAACTAGAACGTGACATTGTATATTCAATTTAAAAGTAAAAATTATATTATTTATTCCTATGATGATGTTTTAAACAAATGGAAAATATTCCCCTTTCACCCCCATTCACATTTTCTACTAAAATAATCTTCCAATTCTATATGAGAATACTTAAAGTAAATATTATATTTCTCTTCTGTGTATTTAAAATCCAAGCAATCAAATTATTTTCCCTATTTCTTGTATTAACCTTTATGACATCCAAATTGATGTAATGACCTCTCTTGAATCATCATGTAATATGAATACCCATTTGCCACATAATTTTTGATCATATAAGGATTTTACCTTATATTTCAATGATAATAGTAAGGAGTCCAACATTTTTATGTTTCATATGGATGTTAACTTAAAAATTATAAGTGAATATTCAAACTCTTGAACCTTTACTCATAGTGACATTGTATCTATGATGACTATTATATGATATTCTATGAATAAAATGATAATTATTAAGTTATAATTACTTTCACATGAGTAAAATATTCATTATAACATTATAGAGGATCAACCACTTACATGATATGTTTTTTTAGATAGATACGAAGCTTTTGATCAGAGTAACTAATTAGTTACATCAAAGGTCACAATTGGCTGATACCAACACTACGATCACAACTGATGAATACCAATATTCCTACCACAATTGGTGTTTACATTCCTTGTCATAATATTCTCACCAAAATTGGTGTTTTTACCATCAATATGGCCATAATTAGTCTCTACTAGTCAAATGGCCACAACTATCCTTCCAATACCTCTGAGATTTGAACTTGGGTGGTGCATATAACAACCAAGTTTCTTTATCAATGCACCCTGATATCATTGGTACTTACATGATATGTTTTAACCATAATTATCCTAATAATTTTGTTATTCATAAGTTATCTTCATTTTATGGTCAAATAGACCCTAAAAATAACTTGAAATAATATATACACTACTTTCATCATTGCACTAAATATAAAAGCTTGTTATAAAATGCCTTAGATAGAAATATAACATGAGAGGATACTTATTAGATTTATAGTATTCTAGATGGTTCCTTAACAACCTATTAAAAACTTGAAGGTATATTTTTATCCAATTTACACAAGCATATACTATCTAAGTTACCATTCGAACATTTTATAGGCTTAAAAAAACATGATGAGGAGTCTATTTGAGATTATGTTGTCCATTTTAAGGATGCATTATATTACTTTAACTATACACCATCATATTTGGATGTGTAATTCACATTTAATATGGGTATTATTTCTCCACTTAATTAAAGAGCATTTGCATAGGCCTTTTACTTAATTTGATAGCTTATATATGGATGTGCATAAATATACATGTGGAATAACAAATACTAATGAAAAATCACTTGAATATTCACCTAAAGGAATAAAAATGATACAAAAATTTCTTATAAATTGAATCAAAAAGCCAAAGAGGTCCATGATTCATCTCATATACCTTAATCTAAATCAGATGTTCATACCACGGAACACATAGTAAATGTTTCACGCAAAGGAAAGTAATCCACATATAGAATACCTCCTACATTTAAAACACATACCTATACTAAGAGGAAACAACTTTAGATTGATTGATTAAGAGATAAACCACATGATATATTATGTACATTATTATATGGATTTATTATATATTTTGGCATGCTTTTGGTTGTAGGTCAATCACTAGTAAAGCACTCAAGTTGGACTCAAGCAAAGGCAAGGTGTTTTATACATAGCAAGGTAAATATTTTCTCCTTTAAACTAGAAATTTAATTATAGATTAAATGGTGGTAAAATTTAGACACTATTTATAAATTTTATATCACATGTGTCTTGTACACTTGTAAAATACATATCACATATGTAACGTCAGCTTCTATACCTTTCACACTATCAAAAGGATCACATACACTATCTATCTATGTCTAATTACTTATCTCTTAGTTTAACCAATGTTATTATGATGACTCAAATTTTATCTTAACCATAATGTTATAAACCTAATTATCCTCCATCTTTTTAAGTTCTAAACTTGTGATTATTTTCCAACTATCTAGACACTTGCATCCTAGTCAGATGCATACATCAATGGAAGTGTCATATCCTGACACAAGTGTCTAGTGTCTTAAATTCATATAATTTAAAATTAGAATGTATTCCTATGGTTATCATAATAGCTTTAATTTGAGATATTATTCAAATGGATTGTTATATATACAATATCAATCCTCATTCATTGCACACCTAACACAAACCTAGAAACTCATAAGGTATCTTACCAAAAGCATTGTATAAAACACTCAAGTGGTAAAAATTTCTTATTTTATCCTATTTCTATATTAGTCATAGGGACATCATATATATAAGTCTAAAGTACTAAAGAATTATCCAAATAAATATATTTTCCAAGTTATAATTTAGGTGACTATTGTACTTATCACATATTATATGATTCACACACAAACTAAAATGTAGGGGTGAACTACATAAGTCTGAGGCCATATTTGGATTATGGGATATGTAGGCTACACTCATTTATAGTGGGGTCTTTGGGGTGGATCAATACCATCTGCCCACTAACCCATTTTTTCCACAACCACTATGAATATGAAGAATTAGGGTTTTACTATTGGGCAAGAAGCAATGGTCCATTAACTAGATCTAAATTCACTATAGAGAAGGCGACACAAAATATTGAAGCATCTAAGTGGTCAAATATAGTTTTATTAGGTATTATATACTAGACACATATGTTTGAGTCAAACTTTGGAATCAAAAATAGGTGACTAATCTAGAGTTTAGATCTAGTCTACTTCTTACATGTTCCAGATCTAGATCTATATTAGCATCAGAACTAGCTAAGTATCTTGTTGTCATTATAATTAAAATATATACTATAGCTATAATTTTAATCTTGATCATATCAACATAATAAATTTAGTATATGTTATATCTAAGTTTTTTAAACAATTGCAATGATTTAGATATAGTCTACCATCCTTATGCCTTAGGTTATCTCTATCCTTAATCCTGTATTCCCCATATTTATTTTTAGTGTTAAACATTTTGTGAACATGATTCATGTGAATTCAAAACAAATTTATGATTTCTAGGTTTTTTAATTATCTATGGTTTTAATTTATTGTTAAAATTCTATATTTTTTCATTTATAAACAATGGAAAATATAAATTAAAAAAACAAATTTCAAATGGAAGATAAAGAAGCATTGATTACTAATATTAATAATAACAAGGGATTAATAGATGCATTTTTATATGTTATGAGAAATTAAATTAGTAAGCATGATAAGGATTCTTGAGGTCAACATCCCCTCATTTCTAAAAAATGAGGACCCTTGTTAAATTCTACAAATTGTGCTATAAATTAGGCATTCAACTTGATCAAAGTGAATTATTGAATATCATGTTTTGATCAAGATTACATTGACATGTTAGTACATAAACCTTATTTTTATCTTATCTAATGTTTCTAACATTTGGCTCATATGTTTCCATCTTGTAGGATCAATTGATCTTCATTAGAATAAACATGCATTCATGTCTTTATGCTTTAATTTTTAATTTGTCCCTTAAATTGGTTAATTAATATGGTCCCATTTCAATCCAAGTTTAACTAACACTCAAAACCTTATTCTAAATTAATTTACCCCAAGTTCTTGTTAAAATGGGTTCATATTTTTGAAAGGTCATTGTATTACATTTTAATCTTATTTTAACCTTAGAATAAGTTTTGATTGATTTTATTAATTAATTAAAACTTTAGTATAAGATTTATGATGACTCTTTATATATCTCAAACCCTTATCATTTTATTTTAATATTTAAAGGTACAAATTAAATGCATGGCTACCAAGTGTCGAAGCCTCATATAATCAGATTAAATATCAATGATATATAGGTGATTCATAAAAAATAGCATGTCAAATTTCCTTAGATCAAAGATCAATGGTACATGTTTCTACATACAAATTTTGATATACGATCTACATTGAAGGCTATGGTCAATAAGTCAAGATCAAAGATCAATGATGCATGTTCAATCATGCAAATAGAGATCTAATGATGAGCATGAAGTCAATATGTCAAATGATTCTAAGATTGATGTAATAATGACAAGTATCACACTCATGATGAATTAGATGAAAATCAATGGTTTTCATTTAATTTAATATATAAATAGAAGATCAATGGCCCATATTTGATCATATGCTCAGTAGATCAATGGCATGTATTCAATGATATCAATAAAATATCAATGGCTCGCATTTAATGCTATAGATAAGGATCAACAGTGTGAAGTGAGTCAAGGAGTAAAATATCCCATATTGCATGAAAATATACCATATGGAATCAAATCATTAATCATATCGATACTAATAATAGGGTATGTAAAAGGCACATAGAGCTACCAAGTGGCACAATCTCATAAACCCAGATCAAATATCAACAATTGCATTGAAATTCAAGGATAGAAGACTCTCAAGGATATGGATGGAGAAAATTTAATTAAATTTATAGGGGGCATGAGATGATGACATGTGTCTAAAGAAACAATGGTCCCATTTTTAAAATAAATAAGTAGTGTGTTAAAGGGATGCCACATAGGAAGACATGTTAGATCAAAATATTATGTGGACCCTAGAATGTGAAGGTATAAATATGAGATGTAAATATGATCTAAGTCACTAAATAATATCTTTCAAACTCACTTTCCACCATTAAATGTCTATTTAAACTTATAAAAATCCCTATAACATATGAAATGCCCTAAATTGTTCCTACATTCACTAATTTGAGCCAAAAGAGAGAGCCTGGTGATCAAAAGTATTCAAAGAGTTCAACCAGATAGCTAGAATAGTTTAATTGTCATTTCCAAGTGGATAATGTGCTTAGAGTTATAGAAATGACAACATAGGGATCTACTTCAAAGAAATCAATTAAATTATACTTGTCATTTGATGAGGAAGGATGAGTATTCAAAGACACTTTATTAATGGCTTCCCCATTTAACATGAGAAATAATAATTTATCAAGTTTGTTTTAGACTATTGAGAACTAGGTAATTTTGACCAAGGAAGAGGAGAAGTTGCTTCTAGTAAGCAATTATATGATGATATAGTGAAAATTTAGGTTACTCTATATACATAATATTTTCACACTTTTATCGATTATTGATGCTTTACATCTTGTAAGAACCCATCATGACTCAATCTCTCTAAGTGCATGCCTTAAGGGGTGCACTGGGAAAGGGGTGAGAAAACCTTTGGTGTTTCACAAGATTGTTGTCCCTTATTGCCATATTATTCCCTATCCATTTATCTTGTAAAACCTTTCCCTAAGCTATCTCTCCTTACACATTCCTCTAGTATTTTCCTCTTTTTATCCTTCTTTCCCTTGTTTAGTACTATTTTTATATATTCAATAAGTTAGGTTGATTTGGTAGACCTATCATATTCTAGGTCACTTTAGCTCTTTAGGCCTAGTTTCATCTAGTCAACCTAGCACAAACTTTAGGTATTAGCCTAATAATGTGCTAGGTTGACCTAGTCAACCTAGCATAACTGACATGTTTGAGTGATTTTTGGGTTAGATACTCCTACATATATGGTCATTTTATTCATTTCTAAATGAATTCCAATAGGTGTTATTATTTTCTCACACTTATTCATAATCTACTCTTCCACCACTCTAGTTGAGGAGTCTTAGCTTAATTTTCTTATTGGGATAATATTAGTCTTGTGAATATGTCTTGGATGATTTAGCCTAATAAATTGATCCTTATGAACCACATAAATCTCTTTCAAAGCCCCATTGGCCAAGGGGGAGATTGAGTCATGATGGGTTCACATTTAGGTAAGTATATCTTAATTTTGTTCTCTTCTCTTTTAGTAGATATAAGTATCATAAGTGTTGGATTAAATAATATTACTCCTCATATTCCATATATTATGGTGTTACTCATACTTAATTTATTTGAATTTCCTTATACACGTATTTTATTGCTTTGCATCTAACCCCTTACTTTGTGCCACAAGATTTGGTGAGCACTAGATTAGTTTACTTTTATTGTTATTAGATTAGTTTATTTTCTTATTTATTAACATAAGTTAATATATAAATCATAGGACTCTTTTAAGGTTGTGTGATTGTGTTAGACTATAGGATTTGTAACCCTACCTAGCATTATGTGTTGTGGTAGATGATATAAGTGATCCCCTAATCGGGTCTAAAAAATCCTTATATTAGTCATGATACCACTTAACAAGTGTGTTCACCAATTAGAAGTGTAAGTGTGATCTATCTTATATAATCTAGGATTGATTCATGTACACCATGCAATTCTAATTGCATATATTCTAGTGAACTTCATGTGAATCAAACCCTTATAAGTTTTCTTTCATTTATTTTTTTATTTTTATCATCCTTTCTATCATATGTTTTAACTTGCTAGATCAAATTTGTCAACCCAAATATTTTTATCTATGTGTAGGAATAGGCAAATTGATCAAACAACTCAACCCAACATAGGTTTTCACACTTTGCAAACTATTAATTCAACCTACTAGGTTGATCAAGTTGACTTAGCACATTTTAAGCCACTTTGCAATAGGTCACTATTCAAGATTCAAACTACAAGTTCCAGATTCTAGACTTCTAGATTTGTAATCTAGTTAACTAGGTCAATCAACTCAAATTAGCACATTTCTAGACATCTAGTTTAGTCTACTAGGTCAACCAGGTTGACTTAGCACACTTTTTCAGCCTTTTCAGTAGGTTCCTATCTCACTTAGTCAACTAGCTCGATCGAATTATATAGATCGGTCCAGTATTTTCCAAGGTTATAGGTCAATTATCTATTCTATTTTCATCTCCAAAACACCAAGGTCAATTCTTATTTTCTCTATTTCACTTTATTTTGTACTTTTATTTCAAAATTACAATCTGTTTATATATACCAATTATATTGGATAGCATTAATTCAATTGACTATGTATTTCATTTTAGTATCTACTTTTATATAAGAGCTATAGGCATACCTTATTTTATTTCTCATCTTATTATCAATACTTTCCCTTTCCCTATCTTCTATGCTACATCGACCAGCTTGATTGTGCACTATCCTAGACTATTTCTACTACTTTTGTTTACTACAATAGGTTTAACTGGTTGACCTAACATAGTCTGTAGGTCTAATTTTTCCACTAGGTCACCTTAATGGACTTACTTTTGTTCTATTCTTCCCTTTCTTTTTAGCTTGGTTCTTCATCCTTTTCAATCTACATCTTGTTCATTTCTCTTTGATCAAAATTAAGTCCTGTATTAGAATCTTTTTAAATAGTCTTAATCCATTTAGATCATTTATTGGGTGTTTAGTTTTCCTTTTAATTACCTCCTAGGAGCACCATTACTCTTGTTTCACCTCTTCTCCTCTTTCATCTTCAAATTACAACATGGTTCAAATAATACTTCAAGATAAAGTTGATGGGTCCAATCCTTTCTAAACCTACTAGTAACCTTCTCAAAATCTTCAAACTAAAGTTGGAGTGATTGACTAAAGTTTATTTAATAATCACACTAATAACTCTTCTTATAATATTCCCTCCAACATGAATGTGGGAAATTTTCCTTCCAACACCAACCCACCACCTGATACAACTCAATTATTAGCCCAAGTCATTGATAAATGAACATTATGCAAAACTCTAATACCAATCAAATGATGCAACTTAAAAAACATTTGATCAATGTGTCTAATCAACCTCCAATCATGATTCCTCAATCTAATCTTAATTACATTCCTCCACCTCTTAGAGATGCCTTAGGTAACATTATTCTTCAACCAATAATGAGTAACAAAATTCTTCAAACTATCCAAAATGAGCCTTTAATTCCCTTCATTATATCTATTGACACTTGTAACATATCACCAACTATTAAATATGATGGGACTAAAGACCCCACCTCATTTATTAAAGCATTTGGTAATCTCTATAAAGAGTGGATCTAAACTAATACATTTTCCACTACTAAACTCTTAGCCAAAACCTTCACTGGTGATGTATTAGAATGGCATAATCAATTACCTCAACATTATATTTGGCAACTTGAATATTTGGTCAATCCTTTAGTTGAAGATTTTCTACATAATGATCATCATAAAAACCATGTTAGCCATTTCATAAATACTAAACAATCTTTTAATGAATCAGCTCATGAATTCATTAAAAGATGGAAATCCTTAGCTCATAAAGTTTATCATAATATGTCTGATGATAACCTATTCAAACTTTTTATCATAGCTTTAACTCCTACTCTTCAATATAAGGTTCAAACCTTTACTCAAACACTTAATGAAGCTCTTGACCAAGCTAAATGGCAAGATTTTCTTATGAATCAATTCAAACCTAATATTAAAATTGTTAAAGAATATTTCCAAAAATATAATGCTATTACTAGTAACACTTCTCAAACCAAACCTGGTATTTCAAAAAATGATGTTTCTTCATTGTCTTATGTGCCTCTTTTGGTTCATCAAATGAGACAATTTTTACCTCTTTCTAAACCTTTCATATATCCTAATGCTCCTCCTAAATGGTATCATCCCAGTCTCTTTTGTTGGTTTCATGATAATATTGGACATTCTCATGAGTCTTGTAGATGGCTTGTTGAATGTGTTATTTCATGCATGATTAGTGATTCATTCAAGCATGAAACTATGATTAAGAACCATCATCAAGAATACACTAACACTTTTCAAAAATGATAACCTTCTAAAGCCTCTACATATAATAATTAAAAAAAAATCTTCCCATAATCAATCAACTTCTAAGGATTGTGTAATTGACACTGATTACGATCAATACCTTAAAAACTCTCAATATGTCAATATATCTAGAGTTAATTATCGTATGAATCCAACACATAAAGATCATGTGAATAAACATAAGAAACCTTCTTTGGAAGAATTTTTTTTGAAATATAATACCACTATCAATATTGATTTAAACGCACCTGAATAATAACTTCCTCCTTCTAATCCTCCAACCACATCTATTCCTCCAATGTCTAATATGTCTTCTTATAAACCTCATAGTTCCTCTTCTAAATCTCATTGGAGTTTCCTAGAACTTAACTCTATGCCATGTAAAATTCCTCTCATGTAGTTTGTTTTCACTTCACATTATCATTGTAAATTACTTATGCAAAAACATCAAGAGATTGAATACCCATCTTATTTAGATGAAAAACCACCTTCTATTGATTCTCAACCAAAAAACATTAATACCATTGAATTTATGTGTCCTTCTTCCAAACCTTCCATTAAATTCTTTGAAGAGGACATGATTAATGATGAAATCCTCTTTTATGCCAATGATCCACTTTTTATCATAAAGATACCCATTAATACCACCCTTATTATAAAATTTCTAGTTGATGAAGGTTGTAGTATTAAGGTGACTTCTTTATGGCTTTTACAACAACTTGGTTATAATAAAAGTCATCTTAAACAAACTTGTCTTAATAGCCATGGTTTTGATAAGACTAATAAAAAGCCACTTGGTTATATATGGCTTCCATTAAACATTGGTCATAAGAATGTGTGACACAAACTCATGGTTCTTGATCTTCCTTTATCCTATAACATACTCCTTGGCCATCTATGGACTCATCAAATAAGGGCCATTACTTCTTATTGTATTAATGCATTAAATTTCTAAATTATTGAAAATGTTATAAGCATGAATCCTATCCAAATACATGGAGTATCCAATTTCCTAATCCTAAATCACAATATCATTTTCCTATAATTCATAAAATCAAGTGCTCCTCTACCTAAGTTCATCAATATGAATCATAATTTGGAAACTATTCTTGTGGATTCTGATGATGATCATCATAATGAATTAAAACACACTTGAAATACTAATAAATTACATTCATATATTTCAAAATAGATTATACCTTCCCTCTTACCCAGAGATCATACCATTCCTCTCATGGATGAGATTACTAATTTTATCCCTCCATGTAATGCTCAAGACCCATATTTATCTAAAGATGCTTTTGCTTGCAAAGAATTTAGAGTAGCTAATATATTTCAATATCCTCTCATCATGAATCCTTCAACATTTATTAATCTTGGGATTTCATAATCTAAATATCCTCTTGAATCCACACATTGCATAATTTCTGCCACATATGACGATAACTATATCAAGGCCCAAACTCAATATAGAGACTTGAATGTCTTACATTATAAAAAGATCTTATCTTAAATTAATGCTTTCAATTGGGATGTACATACCATTTCTATAGGTCTTAAATTATAAATTGAGGGTTATATGCCTCTTATCAATCCTCCTCTTATTGATTTTCTTTGGGTGGTAGAGCAAATCACACATTATGAACCTCTAAAAGTGCTTTCATCTTCTTTACATCCTTTGGATTCTCCAATTGAATATAATTCTTCTCACATCATCTCTCCATCTATTTATTATATTATTTAAATCACACATAATTTCATGATAACAAATTTCCATCAAATACATTTTGAATTTGATCGACATGGCAATCAAATTTTAGATTTAGAAGTAGATGTGGAATATTGTGGTCCTTTCCCTACCTTGCCTAGTGATGAAGCTATTTTGGAGTTGCTTTATGCTTGAGAAACACATCTCCCATGACAAAATCATAAAATTTTAAATTTTAAAAGTAAATCTCCTCACTTCAATGACTTTATTACTAGCATTGATCCTAAATCTAATCAAATTTCATCTTTACCCAACACACCATACCACTTTTAAGATGGTAATGCCATGCTTATTTGAAGAAATAACTCATATCGACTATGGTACTCCCTCTTGTATTCAACCAATAATAGTTTGCAATGAAATTTCACTTTCTAAATATGATAATTTCAACCTATTTTTCACTAATTATCAAGAGGCATTCTCATGGTATTACCAAGATATGCCTGACATTGACTCTAACATAGTGGCCCATAACATCATTACCTATCTTCATGCCAAAGTTGTGTGTCAGAAGCAATGTAAGTTTATTCCAAAACTTAACAACTTATTCCATAAATAAATCATCAAACTTATCTATGATAAATTCAATAAACCTATGGATCATTTTGAATGGATTTCCAATATTGTTCCTATTCAGAAGAAGGTCACCATGGTTATTTGTATTTGCATTGATTTATGCAATATTAATCTTGCTTGTCTTAAAGATAACTTTTTTTACCTTGAATAGATGCCATTATTAAATTCATGATCGGATATGAAATTTTATCTCTTATGGATTGGTTTTCAAGATATAATCATATTCATATCACTTCCAAAGACCAACATAAGACTACTTTCACCATAGAATGGGGCACATATTGTTATGTTAAAATGCCTTTCAGTCTCAAAAATGTGGGAGTTACTTACTAACATGTTATGACTCATATATTTCATGATATCATCCACAAAATTATTGAAACATATGTGGATGATCTTATCAATAAATGCAAGCATCGCACAAATCATATTTTTGATCTTGCCATAATCTTTGATCATCTCATCAAATATAATGTTAGACTTAATCTTTACAAATGTATCTTCATAGTTACATCTAGAATTTTTTTAGGATTATTAGTCTCTCTCTATGGCATTGATGCTGATATAGCTAATATTAATGTTATTATCACCATGCCTATACCTCATTCTATTCATGATATTCAAACCTATTTATGCAAGCTTAGGGTAATTAGATGATTTATTCCTGAGATGGCTTATCAAATTCACTCCACCAATTCCCTTCTCGAGAAAGTTAAAACTTTAGAATTTCCATGTCCAAAATCATTTAATAATAGGAAATAGTGATTAATTCATCCACCTATGCTCCATCCTCATTATAATGATCAACACTTGATTCTTTATACTTCTTCCACACCTATTTTAGTTGGAGTAATGCTTACCCAAAAATATGATATAGGTAAGGATTATGCCATATATTAAATTATTCAAGGCTTCATTGATTATGACACATGTTATACCAAAGTTGAGCATGATTGCCTTACCATCTATTTTATATCTTAAAATCTTTGTCACTACATGTTTTACCAAACCACCTATGTCATTGACCAGTCTAACCCCCTTCGTCACTTCTTCTCCAAATCATTTATTCTATAGATATAGTTAACAAGTGGATGGTTTTACTTATGGAATTGGATCTTCACATCATCATGCAAAAATATATCAAAGTGTAAGTCAAACCTAACTAATTTTCCATGGCTCCCATCCTAGCCACTTCATCACTTCAAGATAACTTCCCAATGACAATATTTGGTACATTGATGGTCTTAATCAAGAAATATCTCCTAAATATTATTTTCATAGATTTACTATCAATCTTGAAGCCAATCAATCTAATGAACCTTTAACTCCATATACTACTACCGAACCAAAAGTAATTATCGAATAGCTCCCTAAAATCAATATTGACTTGCATGAGGATACTTCAACCCTTTAATTTGATGGTGTTAAATGCCTTTAAGGAGTTAGAGAAGGTTGCATTCTCACTAGTCCTCTAGGTAAAATAATTCGTTTAGCTTTCCAATTTAAATTTGATGTCACCAATAATATGTTTGAGTACGAATATCTTATTTTAGGTATGAAATATGCTCTTGATCTAGACATACAATATCTTCATGCTTTGGGTGATTATCAACTCATTTACCATCAAGTTAGTGGTGCCTATCAATGTAAAAGTGAAAATATTATTACTTATCATCAAATTTTAACCGCTCTTGCCAAGTATTTTAATTCTTTTATAATTGAACCTATTCTTAAAGAACAAAATTCCATTATTGATTCTCTTACCTCTTCAACTTCTCTCTTTCATCCACATCAAGTTCTTTCTAACCCTTATTTTATCATAAAAATAATAAAATCTCCATCATCTACTCACCCTTTATATTCCCTTATCTACCACATTGAGGCTATCACCATCCAACAATGCCCATGGTATCAAGACATCATCTAATTCTTATAACATCAAACTTATCTTCCTAACTTGGATTCCCATGAAAGAAAGTGTCTTCACAAATAAGCTTTCAAGTACATATTTAGACATAACATTTTTTATTATCATAATGTTAAGGGTAATTTTCTCCATTATTTCATGAAATATGAGGTTCCTCCACTACTTGAGAAACCACATGGGGGAATTTTAGTGGTCACTATAGCAGACATGCTACAACCCATAAATGCTTATGTATGGGTTATTATTGGCCTACTCTAGAAAAGGATGTTATTAAATATGCTAAAAATTGTAATCCTTGTCAGCTTGATGATGACCTCATTCATTAACCACCAGCCAAAATTCAAGTTATTGAATATCCTTGGAAATTATCCACATGGGGATTTGATCTCATTTGCAAGCTTCCTCATTTCCAAGATGGGCGTGTCTTCATCATCACTACCACCAAGTACTTTACCAAGTGGGTTGAATTCATGTACCTTGCTAATGTTATTAGTCCTACTATATCTAAATTAAATCTCAACCAAATTATTTTCTTCTTTGGTTTTCCTCACACCATAATTTATGATAATGGTGGTAATTTCAAAATAAAACATTTTAAACAACTTTGCACCAAATTCAAAATCCATCAAAAATTTTACACTCCTTATCATCCATAATGTAATGGTAAAGTTGAGGCTACAAATAAAATTATCAATAAAAATCTTCAAAATATAGATTATGAAACCCATATGGATTGGAATATTCATCTTTATCATTCAGTTTGGGCCTATCAGACCCACTAAGGCAACTCCATTATATCTAGTTTATGGTTCTAAGTTAGTTCTTCCTCTTGAATTTGAGTTTCCTTCTCTTTGAATATATCTTCATGACATAATTATTGATGAATAATTACATGAGGCTTACCTTCATGCCCTTAATCTACTTGATGAATGTAATATTTTTGCCTTGCATGACAACCACCAATACAAGGCTCGAATTGTCCAATAACATAAAAAATGTGTTAAAAACTGCACATTTAATGTTGGTGATCTTGTCCTTAAATTAGAGAACACCTAAGTGAAATAAGTTATGTATGCCCAAAAATTGTGGGTCCATTACTTAGTTAAATATGTTCTTGTTCCAAGTACTTATTACCTTTAAAGCAATGAAGGCCATGTTTTCAAAGAGCCCACTAATGCTCAATTCCTTAAGAAATACTTTGCTTAATCATTTCCCTTCTTTTCATGTTTTCTTTATATATCTATCTAAAATATTTTTTTAGGTTGGTTTAGCATGGGTATCTCCCTATGAAATCGTTTCCTTTCTTTTCAAACCTTTAGTCTTCCCTTTTGGTCTTTTGGTTTCTTGATGTACCATAGTCTTCATTATCTTATTTTTCATTTTCCTTTTATTTACCAATTTTGATTTGGTGCACCTTGGGATTTTATTTTATGATTTGTTTTTTCATAACATGGATAGGACCTAACATCACTCACAAAACCACCATATTTTTATCTTCTTTCTCTTTTTTTTGCTTGCCAATGTTGTTTTGTTGTCCTTTGGGTCTTTCTTTGTGAGGTACTTTATACAAAAGCTCCATCACTTTTTGCTTATTGGCACCCATTGGGTTTTTATTTTATGAGTTTCTTGGTAAGAATATGGATAAAACCCACCCCTCCACATAAAATTACCTTTTTTTCATGTTATTTATGATACTTTTTATTTAGACATTAGCTTTTACTTCTTTTTCTAGATGGAATCTGTAAACAATCTATGCTAGCATGTTTCCCTTCACTTCTCATAGTCTTATGATAAGGAATCACACCTTTTATATCATTGTATTATTTTTTCCCTTTGTCACATTATTTTTAATTTTAATAAATTTAAATTTGTTACATGTGTCATTTTCCTCTTTATTTCCCCCTTTCTTTCACCTCCACATTTGGATAAAATAAGGTCAAAGTCAATATAGCACTTTTATTTCACCTATATTTATGAGACTCTTAAACCCCATGTTATTTGATTTTATCTCTCTTATCACCATTTTACCAGAGATTTAAAATTAAATTCATCTTTATCACCCATGTTTGGTCTTCTAAATCCATATGGAGGAGGAATTTAAAAAAGAAAAAATAAAGTTAAAAGCTAATCATTTGAAAACAAAAGGCAATGATATCTAAAAGGTAACATAAAAATATTAAAATTATAATCACACCAAAAGACATGTTTACAAGAACATATTCTATCTCCAATCAAATCTCAAACTCTATAGTCAACTTCACATAGAGCCAATGTCCTTTACGGTATGGTAAGATAGTATATTAGAATAGTGGATTTCAAAAAAATCTATAGTGATACCTAATTTCTCATGCAAGTACCTAATCCTTGCAGTAGACTGATGACTCTATAAGAGGTCCAAAATAGTAAGGAACATGTTGTGGGGAGGTAGGTCCATTTTAATTTTCATGCATATAGCCTTCATGGGATGATATATATACTCCATTTGTTGACCTAAGACTTATATAGCTAAGAGAAGTTCATTAGACTCCTTAAGGTCGATAGTCCTCTTATTTTTATCAAGCAAATTTGAGTGTCTTGACTTCAATAAAGAGTTCTTCTACCTTGGTTTTTCCTTCATTCTCCCCTCAACCTGATTTCATTTCCTCCCTTGATAGATAAACTATTATTCTAAATCTATTTTCCCTCTTCTTTAAATTATTTTTTATTAATTTCATAAAAATATTCTAACACTAATTTGTTTCATTTTTATCTAGATTTAGATGCAAAACAAAATGTTTGAGAAATTATGGATCATTTTCATCATGTTCTATATATTTACTAAAACTACATTTTTTTCCTTTTCTGATTTATCTTGATTTCGTTGTTTTGTTATTGCAGACACTTGAGTTTTTACCCTTTTTCCATTGTTACATGAGATGTGGATTATTAATACTCACCAAACCATGTTTTTTTATGTTTTATACATCCTATTTTTCCATTGATGATTGATATGTGGATTGTTACTTCTCACTCATCAATGTTGTTTTATCATTTTTCTTTTTGAATCCTCTTTTTAGCATCTTGTTTGACATGTATCCTTGATTTTATTTGGTGAGTTTGCCTTTTCTTACTCGAGTTTTAGATTGTTTGATTTTTTTAGTCTTTAGTAGCCATGGATTTTTGGTTACCCAATCTATTCTTGTTTGGCATTGTTATTTGGTCTAACATAACACTTTTCGCCTAGATTTTTAAATTCCCAAGTACATCCCATCTACATAACACTAGTTATCTTATATTTTATTATGTCTATTTGTTTTTTCTCCTTAGCTTTGTTTTTTTATGTTTTTCCAAAGAATTCTCTATGCCTTCCATAATCACAACTAAAATATAGCTAAAAAACATCCCATGATAAAAGTAAGTCAAGGTACGCATCAATTACTTTTTAGTTAGTTTCCTTTTCTATCATTTACTTTTAGTTATATGATGCTTTTTAAAATAATACAATTTTTTTAGCATTAGCATTGTGTGTGTCCTTATGTTCTTTCTTAAAGCACCATCCCCTGTTACACCTAAGTGATATGCGATGAGATTTGAGTGGGGTATATGTATACACATAATATTTTCACACTTTTATTAATTACTAACATTTTACATCTTAAAAGAATCCATTATGACTCAATATTTCTAAGTGCATGCCTTAAGGAGTGCACCAATAAATGGGTGGGTAGACCTTTGGTGAATTATAGGATTATTGTCCCTTATTTCCATATTATTCCCTATCCATTTAGCTCATAAAACCTTTCCCTAAGATATCTCTCCTTACTTAAGTATTCCTCTAGTATTTTACTCTTTCTATCCTTATTTCCCTATATTAGTACCCTTTTTACCTATTTAGTAAGCTAGATTGACGTAGTCGACCTAGCATAGTTTGGGGTCACTTTAGCTCTTTAAGGCTAGTTTCCATCTAGTCGACCTAGCACAAACTTTAGTTATTAACCTGATAATGTGCTAGGTTAACCCTGTTGACATAGCATAGCTTACATGTCCAAGTAATTTTTGGGTTAGATACTCCTATTTATACAAGGTCATTTTAGTCATTTCCATATGAATGTAATTAGGAGTTATTATTTGCTTATGTTTCTTCAAAATCTGCTCTTCCACCAGTCTACATGATGAGTCTTATATTAGGTTTCTTATTTGGATAATATTAGTATTGTTTATAGGTCTTAGATGCTTTGTCCTAACAAAGTGATCCTTATGAACCACAACAACTTCTTGTCAAGCTCCATTGGCCAAGGGAGAAACTGAGTAATGATGGGTTCACATTCATGTAAGTATATCCTAGATTTGTTATCCTCTATTTTAGTAGATAGAATTAGTGTAAGTGTTGGCTCAAATAATATTACTCCTCATATTCCATGTATTATGGTGTCACTCATACTTACATTATTTGAAGTTCTCTATACATGTATTTGCTTATTTTGCATCTAACCCCTTACTTTTTGCCATAAGTTTTGGTGAGCACTAGATTAGTTTACTTTTCTTGTTATTAGACTAGTTTAATATCTTGTTTATTATCATAAGTGAATATAGAAACCATAGGACTCTTTTAAGGTTATTATGAAATTATGTTAGACTATAAGATTTAGAACACTGCTTAGCATGATGTGTTGTGATAAATGATATAGGTGATCCCCTAATCAGGTCTAATAGATCCTCATATTGGTCATACTCCTACTTGACAAGTGTGTACCCTAATCAGAAGCATAGGTGTGATATATCATATCCAATCTAGGATTGATTCATGAACACCATGCAATTTTGATTGTATACAGACTCAACTCCATTATGTTGTTGCTAAACTATAGGTATTTCATTCTATTTATATCTTTAGTCCTTTGTTCAAATATGCTAAAATTGACAAGGGTATGATGCTTTATGAACCTAATTTGAATAAAATTGCATAAATCTCCCTTGTTGATTTTGAGTCATATTATAAGTTGCCTAGACCCCAAATAGATCTAGCTTCTATTAATACATGGGCCTAGAAACATAACATGATGGACATCCTATAAAAGTGGTTAGAAGTTGGTAATAAGGTAATTTTTGATCCTACAATGAAAATTCTTGTGAGTCAATTTAGACCTAGGATTAAAATGGTCATAGCCATGTTAAACAATTTATATGGATTTAAACATATAACACATGTTGAACCAATATGGGTTCTTGTTGTCTATTTCATCATTAAGGAAATAGTATTTCCCCCTTTAGATGAAATCATTAACATTTCCATGAGTAGGTTGATCTATAGTATTAAAAAAATAAGAGGACTAAATTGTTGATGATGTCATATCTATTATATGCCTTGTGTGCCATAACAAAAATCTATAATCAAAGAGAATAGTCTACCAATGGTACCCAAACTATATTCCAATATTATTTTAAGTTGCATATTTACAAATATAGGGACTATATCTAGTTTATTTATGATTGTGTATACCCTACCTTGATTCAAGCCATTAATGGTATCCCCATGATGAGGATAATTAATTTAACAAATAAATCCATTGAGGTAATGGGAGACATACGTATATATCCTTATTGAATTATTATAAAAATATAAGGAAACCAAAGTACCCCCTTAAACTACCTATACATGTGACAGATAAATTATTAAAATAAGAAGTTTCATACCAACTCTTCAATGGAATAGATGTGATATGTAAGACAAAGAGAAAGGGAATTATCCATGGTTTTCCCATGACAATTAGAAAAACCATTTTCATTCAATGGGACCACATTGAATCTACTTCAAAAAATAGGAATTCTTTCAATCTACAAATAGATGACCATAGACAATGGGATTCCTATGGTTGAGTAAAGGAACACTTGAAGAACAAAGTTATTCTAGTTATGTCTTATGAGCATGAACCTAGTACATTTATAATTATATACACTAAGAAAACTAATTACTATGAATTTTTTAGGAGATTGAAAGAGCATAATATAAATCCTAAGTATAGATCAAAAAGAGATCAAAAAATTGAAGATAGATGAAAACAAGGTCCAAGGCAATATCATTTGGTAGATGATGATTATTCTAGGCTTCCATCAATAGATATACAAATATAACATAGTCCTAAAGAATGGATACCAAGTGATATTGATTCAAGCTCTTTAGTCCATGAATATTCTAAAACAATAGAGTAGGATTTACCATAACATGATGTTCATATGATAGCTTTAGATCCTCAAGAATCCATTGAAGATGAATTGAGAATACTCTCCCTAGCATATGAATCAAACACTGATATAGAGGGAGAAAATGATGAAAAATATAATCAATAAAAGTAAAAAGAGAAGTCATTGGAATTAATGGCCATTAATCCTCTCAAGAGGAAAGTTGAGACTACAATTGTCTCAAAAGTATATAAAGCTAAAGTGGCCATCACATCACATTTGAAGGATATCAACTTGATTAGTGAGAAGAACCCAATATATGGACTAGACATACTTGAATGGTTCATATATGAACCAAGAATGGAAATACTACCTACCACCTATCATCCATGGACTAAAGTAAAGACAAAAATAATCCCTATGCAGCATAAGTTAAAGCATTAGATCCTAGTATTAAAAAATTAAGAAAAGAGAATTGTTATTCTAAGTCAATCAATTGACATACAAGTAGAGGTGTCAATTAGACATATGGTCCAGTATTAATTTTGGGTTAGATATGATATAATTTATAAAAGATTACAAAGACTCAGTAATACAGTGGTCATGGAAGGAGGCCAAGAAGTTTTGTATCAAAATTTTGATCATTTAGTTCACTTAACCTAGAAGAGAGATCAGAGAACAAGGGAATACCCTATATATGAAGAAGATGTTTGAGATATAGCACAATATTAGGTAGATAGGTTACAAGATGAAATTAAAGGGTTAAAAAAATAGAGGAATTATCTATAGGAGAAATCCATTCTATCAGTTCTAATAGATATGTCAATAATTTTGAAACAACTATTTATGATACATTCAATTATTTGAAAGTAATAAGGTCCAAATTGGACATAACAAGAAATTAACATACCTTGACTATGAACCACTTTAATCAATGGAAAGCTTCAAATAATAAAGTAAATAAATTAATCAAGATACTAATGGAAGGCTAGATCCCTTAACTGAAAACAATTAGCCTATCACATTTGAATATGGCTATGATAATCTTGATGGATAAGATCAAGGATATGAATAAGTGGTCTAAAGGCATGGAAGTAATTTCAAATAATTTCAAGAAATTAGAGGACATAATGGTACACATACTAGGATTTTTTTATCAAGGATACAACTATCTTTAGTCTTATAGTCTTGATAAATAATCAAGATTTCCAACACAAAGCTACCCAATTCATCAAAGAGGTTGAGAATAAAAGATATGAAACTATAGGAGCTAATAGTAAATGTATATTGGACATGATTTTGTTAGAAAATGAGAAGATTGGGGATGTTAGGAGCATCAAATAATATTTGGACATAATAGATGAAATATTCAAAGATTTGGTAAGATAAATAGAGGAGTTATTCATAGAACCAATCATCAATCTCAAATTGATTGATGAAAAATATGACAAATCCATAAAGATCTTGGCACAAAAGCAAAAGGCTACAATTTTAGGGGAAATTCAAAGTCAATTGAGTTGACTTAGAATATTCTCTTATACCAAAACCTTGTAAATCATTTAGAAAGAATATTCTATTTTGTAAAATCATGTGCAATGTATAACACACATGGTTTGTAGGTTAGTCATATTTGAAAAGTGTCATTAGTTCTAGAATATTTGTTAAAGGATAGTTTTCCTTGACACTTATCTAATTATTAATTTATAATGGATAATTGACATATCCCATAGGTTTCTCTTTCAATCTATAAAAGGGGGTATTATCATTGTAAAAATGAAGGAAGTTTTTGGAGAAAAATGTTTGTGTAAATTTTGGATCACGTAATGTAAGCAAGAGAATTCTACAAATTTTGTCTCATATTTGTTTGTTTATTTGTTATCATGACTACTTCCTCAATTTTACAGTTTGATGTTTATATTTTAATTGATTTTATGAATTATATATGTTCATATATTAATGTAGATTTATTAATTTGATCTTACGCTAGGTTGACTAAGTTTTCTTACATTCATTTTAATATCTTTTATTTTCTTGAAGATGTGCTAATGCAATTTTATTGTGGAAGTAAATATTGAAAGAGAGTTTGATTTGTAATTTGCATGTTTCAAATATCCTTAGACATTTTCCTAGTATATGATAGTATATGTACTCTTGGTAATATCTTGTCATATGTTGGTTTGAAGATGTACATATTTGATGAAATTAAAGATTTGTCAAGATGTCTAGACTGAAGATCATGATCATCCTTATTTTTTCCCTACCCTACTTATTTTCTCATTTTTTTATAAAATCATTATAGTTTATTTTTTCATTGTAAATATTCATGATAGATTGGGGTTTTAGACTTATATTCTGGTCATTATTCATTATATTTAGAAAGAGAAACTTTCAACTTTCATAAAGCTTTAGGACCATGGTTTCTCCCAATAACCATTTATATAATCCTTTTTATAAAATAGTTAAATATCTTGGCTTCTACTCCATCATATATCTTACGAAGATCACAACCAACAACTCATGTAAAATGTTCTTTGAATCTTTAAATGATAAGTGTTTTCAACACTATACAAACCTTTTGATACACTTACATGCATGAAAAAGGCAAAGGATTCTTCACCTAGTGATAATTAATCCTTAAAGGGTAATACAACTAATTCCATACCAATCAATATATCTACATCTAGTGGAGGCATGGTGTAAGTCTTTCATCTTTTATTTCCTCAGACCTGTATTTTTACATCTACCATAGGAAACCTAAATCCTTCAACTAAAATATGGGTTTCAATGTCTATATGTACCAAACCTATGGATACACATTCTTGGGTGACTTCTCAAATATCCAACGTAAAAGACCAAGAGGTGTAACCTCTTATCCAAACTATAAAACTTTTGCAAACTAAAATTACAAATATTTAACAAAATTTTATGAAATATCCTTATGTTATTCATTCACAAGAGGTATTTAATAATATTATTGCACCAAAGATATCTTTACATGTCTTTAAAACTAGTTTTATTACACATAGGTTCAAATTTTATGATGTCAAGGGTGATCCTAAATAGAATCTTTGATATTTTTATGCAACATGACTTGATTATGCCTCCAATGATAAAATTTTGACCAAATTATTTCCAATGAGTTTAAAATACTATGCTTTAAATTGGTTATATGATTTACCAAATCAATCATTAAACATATGCAAACCAATTTCATATTAGTTTTTGTCACACATGTTTATTAACATTACCATTAAGGATTCTTATACCCAAATTGTAAAGATTAAACAAGGAACCAATTAACCTATTAATGAGTATGTCTTGAGGTACAAGACAATGTTGGCTAAAATGACCAGTCTTATGGAAGATAAAGAGCTTCATGATATTCTCAATAACAATTTTCTTGCTTATTTACATGATTCCATTGCATTAAAAATGTTTAAATATTTTGATGAATTATTCCATATTGTTGATGATCATGAAATGAAACTCATCTCATTGAACAAAACTAAGTATGTAGAAAACACACCAACTAATCTATATCTAATACCAAGATTATTATCAAACCAATTTATATGGTAGAATATCCTAAGCCTAAAAATAAATAAAATACCATGGTTAATATAGTGTCATAAAAACTTAATCATCTTGTCTTATCTAATGCACTAAGGAGATAATTTACATGATTATCTAAGTCTCCTATTTCATTAATCCCAAGGTTTGTAGAGTGTCATTTATATATCTCTCTCATCCTATAGAGGTTGATATCAGTATACATATATCTAAAGGGTATGATGTGAATTCTTATTATGAATATCACCAATGCCTTGAGAATTTTATGAGCATGTGTCTTACCTTGAAGAATAATATCAAAGACCTCATTGATGATGAAAATATCACATTTGATGATCCTCCAAAGGAATCAGGTTAATAACCTAGTGACCACCACAAGCAAAAAGTATTTAACAATCCTTTTAAAGATAACTCAAAGAAGGATCCATAAATACACATGGAATATAATCTTCACCCTTATCCATCTCATCATGATCAGCCATTGGATGTGATTATTTTTACCTATACATAGTATACACCTACTTTGGTTTAGAGATCATCTATTAATTATGATGATAATGATATTAGGGATGATGACTCAAATATTCATTAAATATATCTTGACCACTATCATATACATAATATTATGATTAAAAATGGTGCAAGAAAAAATGTTTGTACCATGACATTACTTATTCATTTGGTTTATAAAAATTATGATTTACATCCTTAAACCAAATCAATTAGAGCATTTGATGGGACCTCACAACAAGTTCTTGTTGAGTTGAATTAAATTTAAAAGGTAAATTATAACTATAATTAAAAAAAATTTAAAGATAAATAACCTATACACATTTAATTCATCTTCATTATATCATCAATATTTCACACACAGATCTTGACAAACACTCACACTAGCTTGGAAGGATTGAACAATTATTGAATTCACTTCTAGATTAGGTAAAAATAAAGATTTAAAAACTCTATATAACTTTAAATAATTATTATTTTATTAATAAATTTAATATATTTATACATAAACATATTTAAAATAATTATTTACTAAGTTACATTAATGAATATTAAGAACACATTTGATGACCAATTTGTAGATAGAAGAAAACACAATTTTTTATTACTTCAAAGGTGAGGTAGTAAAAAATATGGTAGAGATTTAGTAATAAAAATGAATAATATCCCTTAATAATTCAATAATTAATTTTCATATTTAAAATAATTAAATATAGAGAAGACAAGAATCTCTAGATGAGTCTATGTTAGTCCTAGTTCACTCCTGCTTCAACTCCACTACCAACTCAACCTTGAACTAAAACTTAAAAATTTAAAACACACTTACCAAATTATAATGTATAAATTTAAGATTATAAAAATTATTTACCTTGAAATATGGTGTGGTAATTATGGATATAATCTTGTTTGATTTGTTGAAAATTTAAAGGTCTCTTGCATGCTTTGAAAGTCTTCAGTCTTGGAGAGATCTTCAGTTAACTCCTCTTAAACTTGAAACATGTATTGAAATAATTTTAAAATATATTTAATTTATTTTTATATTTAATTAATATTTAATTTATTTAACTTTATTTGTATCTTGAAGTGTGACTTGAGCTTATTGGCTTGTAACTTGCATGCATCTTGACTTTCTATATTTAGCCCAAAGTGGGGTGCAATAAAAGAAGGATTTAATGTTGAAATTATAATGGGTATATTTCATGAAAACATATATTAAAATATTAACCAATAATTTAAATTAATTTATCTACTTTTTCATGTTTTAAACTCCACTTTTCTAGGGCTAACTGAAGGCTTTTGTTATTGACTTAACTTTTTCTATATTTAGCCAAAAGGGGGGTGACCTGTATTTTATAATTTTACATATAATTATGTAAATTAAACCACTTAAAAACATTTAAGGACATAAAAACATAATTTAATGTCAAATTTAACTATATTTCATTTAATAAAACTCAAAATGTGCACTTTTTGGTGTTGATTGGCTTCCATAATTTCATTTTTGAATGCATGTAGGTATGAGTTTTACCATTTTATTTAGTTTTATGAGTCATAAGGACATAAATATTTTTTAATTATAAATATTAATAACAAATATAATCATTAAAACCATTTATGTGATCAACCAAACTCTTAAACCTCTCAAAAATTACCTTGTCTGATTGTCACCTTGATTGATTAAAACCTTGATACATGTACCTTTATTTTGATTCATTATTGTCCCAAAATTTTGATTTAATAAAAAAATTTAAGGTTATTAATTCCAAATAATATCTCAAAAAACTTATATTTTTCTAAAATGAACTCAGAAATGTAATTATATCTCTTAAAACTAAGCCATTTAGGTTTAAGAAGGGTTTTTACAGCACCTTTTTTTATTAACGATTGTTAATAAATTTAAGATAATATAACATAAAAAATGATGGTATATTTATATAATAGGAGATCCAAAATCAACTTAATAACATTTTAACCAAATATTATTTACCTTCATGTATCGAGCATTTGAAAATTGCCTTCACTAGCTTGCAAGTAGTAGCTAATTAGAGGAATAAAAGAAACCTTTGTAAAAAAATTTAATTTTGAATTGATAATGATCATGGTTTTATCATTATAAATTTTTTATGGAAAATTTTATAAATTTTATAATCTTAAATACATGAATTTATTCTTCTTGAAAACCTACACATAAGAAACTTTGACCATTGGTGGCAAAATTATCAATAATAACCTCTAACTTTTTTGAGTCTCAATGAAGATCAAATTCACTCCAAGGTAAAATATTTAGGTATTGTTTATTGAATTTAAAAATGGTGTAATAAATATTAGTAATTAAATTTATAATCTATTTAGTTTAGACATGGATATGGATCCTAGATATAGTTGAGATGAATGGGGTGATGATGGATCTACTCTAAAGTGGATAGGGCTCAAATAAAAAAAAATAGAGGGAAAGGTGAGGTATAAAACAAGGTATGTGGAAAAATAACATAAATAATTTATTACCATATCTAGGAAAAGAATAAACTCCAAATAACTAGTTCTTGTATACTGCTACTTTAACACACAAAACTAACAAACATAGTGAAAAAATCTGAGGGACACGATGCAATTAGCTATAAGTTATTAACTAAAGGTTTATATTTATCAATAATATTATAATATATATTAATTTAAAAATTATATATAATAAAAAATAAAATATTATAATATCTATTGATTAATCTAAGAAGTTTCACTAGATTACGTATCTACACAAATTCCAAAGAGTAACTTAGTTATCTTATTAATAGAATAAAAGATCTATCAACTTAAATTGATACTACACATTATAATTTATTAAACCATATGAATCAATTAAATTATTTTGGAAATTACTAATGCATATATCAATAAATACTAAGTTATTCATTAGATCAAAATTCATACATACTATAACATAAACATGAAAGAGATAACCATACAACATAGGCTTGCAGAACAACCCAAAGGATTTATTATCTATATTTAAATGTCAAATCCTAATTTTTTAATGTGGGAGATAAATGTATATATAATATTTTATGGGTATTCCTCATCACTCAATCCATTCTCAAATTTTACATCTATTTTGGAAAACATCTTTTGAAGGAGTACACATGGGACACTTGGCAAAGGATGTTACCAATAGACATAACTTGTTAAAAAAAAACTAAATACAATAAATAAAATAATTATAGAGAGAGTTTCCTACGATGAGGCAATTTCACTAATGGACACCTTTAATCTAGTGATTATTTCCATTGAAGTTGTTATAATGGTGGGCTTGATTGTTGAAGATGTTGGTGTATTCAAGATGGCATGATAATATTGTTTACTTGAATGAATTTGTGACTATAGAGAATGGCTTATTTGAAAAAATATCTAGATTGTATTGAATTCCAATAGGGGTCTCTTGAATATCTAGGGAGATTGTCCATTATTTTTTTCCTTTCAATGCAACCCTAATCTCCACATAAATAATCTCTATACCAAGGACCTTTTTTCTAGTAAAATTTATCAATTATTGTAGGTTGTCATGGGTCTTATATATTATGCCCTTCACCTTTGCTCTAAAATTATTTCCTACTACCTAGAAGAGGTCTTTAATTATGGTCGTAAGGGATAATTATTCAATTTGCTTAAGTAAAAAATTGACTCTCATTTCACCCAAAAATGTGATGGCTTGACCCTTATAATTAGTGATTTTCTATACTAAATGTTTCATCTCCTAATTCCATTCAATCAAGATATATCTTACAGTGGCCAAATTATTTTGGGACCATGCAACATCTAGGGAATTTATTGAGTTTAGATGACTAATGACTATAGGCATTATCCCTACCTACTTGGTGTAGAAAATAAATCTTAGCCTCCATCTTCTTCATGTCCTCTATAAGGGATGAGACATACCCCCATTTAGGTTGTGATTATTTCCTTGTATCTCTTATTAATTAAATGACATAATATAGATTATGGGATACTCCCTTCACATTGCCTATGTGGTCCCTTGGAGGAGGATTGGTGCTCTTTTCCTGTAGTGCCTCCATAGATTAATCATAACACCTAAACATCTCTTATGTTATTTTTGACAATTTTGACTTCATAGCTCAAAATGTCACCCCTACCACTTCAGACATTTGTTTTCATGTTTTTCCCTATTAATTGGTATGTTGTTCTTGTAATGTCCTTGAAATGGTCATCCAAAACCTTGATTAGTAGAGTTTAAGGTAAATTTGATGAATTCAAGGTTTTAATCATCATGGTCATGTGCTTTTTTAGCCACCTCTTGACCTATTTAATATTTTTACAAGATATGATAAGAATAAAAACATCCTAAAAGGCTTCATGTATTGTGTCAAGGTCATCTCATGCTATACAATTTATCATATTGGTTGGTGATATGTTTGGCTAACTTCATGACCTAGTTACATTTTGGGTTACTTTATGGATTTTGGAGTAGGTTTTGCTTGTGAATTAGAGTCTAATATCATAATAAGTACATGGTTTAATTATTAAGGAATTAAATGGTATAATGGATTATTTTTTAGTAGTTTATTCAAGTTTTTCAAGTGATTTTGGTAGTTTTAGTCCTAAAAAGGCCTATTTTGAGGCTATTTGTATAGTTATTAAAGGTGAAATTGAAAATGAGGAATATTTTGGACATTATTTGATCATTAAAAGGTCATATAAATTATTTATAATGAGTTTTAGGTGTCATAATGAATAAAAATGACTTATCTCTCATATCAACCTCCTTGGTAGCTCTAGAAAGGCCATTAGTTTTTTCTCTATACAAGTAAAAGAGAGAGAGAGAGAGAGATTCAGGTCTAAATATCTTAGGAAATGATAAGTACCCTAATGAACTTCAATTTATTGGAATTGGTTATCATATTCATCCTTCCATATTTGTGAACAATTGTTAAGAGTGTAAGGGTGTGATTATGTCCTAATCATCTAGATAGGGTCCAGGTTTGTCTCCATTTATTCACTTTTGATATTGATGAATTAAAATTGTTACATGGAGATGATTATAGGGTCAAATAAGACATTTTTAATGATGGAATAATTAAATACTTTTCCTTTATAAGCAGTATTTTGATAAGAAAATGGTTTCCTATCTTGATTGTTAAGGATGGTAGTTTTCAAGCATGTTTGGTGTATTAGTTGGATGTATTAATTCAAATGATTTTTATAGCTAATGTTTTAGGTAAAATAAAACTATTTCATCAAAGATAAATTTTTAGTTGACTTCATATTGAGAAGTGTCTTTGTTGAGGTAGCTTAAGTGAGATACATCCTTTCAAAATGAATAGTTACAGGTATAATGAACTCCTAATGTATAAAATCATCTTAGTGAATTCAACATGATATTAAAGAGTTGATCTTGAGTGATTTCACAAAAAGTGAGAAACTATTGATTCACCTTGGGAGGACATTCCATGGATGGTCTTAAGACTATGTTCCTTGATCTCGAAATCTCTCTTATAGGCCTAATGAGTAGGCTATAATGGCATAATGGAAAATTATAGGAACTATGAGGATTTAAAAGTAGTTATAGTGTGTTATGAGGTCATGATGTTATTTAAAAATGCTCATAATATTATTTAATATGACCAGTGTCACAATGAGAAAAAATGATCTCTTCAGAGTGTTTAATGCCTAAATAACACTAAAGGACTATATATGACTATGTTACCAATCTTAGAGACCTCCAAGGAACTTGGTACCTTTGTAAATGTGTTTATTAGGTGTCAATATGAATGTTAAAGGTGATCTAGGTTACTTAAATGAATTAGGATACTCACAAGGCTACTAAGGTACATCAAAACCATTCATGAAAACCTCTTTAAAACACTATTTAGTACAGTTTAGGGTTCTTTAGAATTTTTAAGGTAAGATCATGATTTGGTTTCTTTGTTTATTAAGCTATTTAAATGCTTCTTCAGTGGAGTTTATATGGTGAGTTAGAGTCAACAAATTGTTTTGGAATCATGTTTATTATATCACCTTGTCATATGTATATTATTTCTCCATATAGTGTGTCAAAAGACCACCTAAAATAATCATCCTTGGAGTAGGCTTACTTTAAAAATCATTATGCTGAAACATGAAGGTAGGTGGATTTCAAATTTAGGAGATAAAGTGATATAAATGATCAATAATATATATATATAATCTTGGGAACACACCAAATTAATTGGCATGACACTTTTCATCCTATATTCAAGTGCAGACAATCATCTATAGTCATATATCTTAAGATAGTCAAAGAACCTTGTATGCACCATGAACTTTTTGAGTATCTCTAAGAAGATTAAATTAGGTTGCATGAGATGGATATGAGAGGGTGACATAAATGTTCTCCAATGAGAAAATAAAGGATATTATTAAATATAATTAATCACTAAGTGAATATTTTATACCTATAGTCCACATAATGTTCATCTACAACCATCTAATTGAGCATGACTGAGCTCTAAGGTCAACAACATAAATATGAAACACATGGTTGAAAATTTTGGTGGATCAATAAATTTATTAGGATCTTTTAAATTTAGGTTTAATGTCATGAAGATAATTTAAGGTAATAACCTCCCAAATATTTCTCACATATTTCTCACCTATAGTCAAGATGAGGTAAATACATAGTCAACATGTGTACTATATGTATGACAAGATTGTGTGAAAGAATATTTTGCATGGGTTTACATAGTTTTTAAAGGTAAGAAGGATTATTATACAATTATTAAGGACTATTTAGAGTATTATTACATATTTTATCCATATACATCTATGAAAACTATAAAATAGCACCTACAACCAATTTGAAGAGGCTAAAACTAAGTTTGAAGGACAATGAAGGAAGATGGAGAGGTGTAGTGATAAGGTTGAAATTGAAGTTGATCAGTTCTATCTTGGAGTGTGTATTTGTGTGTTATTTTAAACATAATATCAAATAACCTCTCAAAAATAAGGTCTTTCAAAGAATAACTACAATCATCCTAGTACACATATAGTCAAAAAGGAAAGACAATCAATTACCTTGTTACAAAGCATAAGGAATTATGAGTGGATAGAGAATGTTTGAAGAGTTTTTAGATGATAATATGATTAAAAATAAAAGAAGAGGTTATAAATTCATACAAATTAAATAATTAAGGTCTTATTGTACTTAAATTTTACACCTAAATCTAAGGAAACACAAAATATATACTTACAACCAATATACCTACAGGTGGTCAAACGCAAGAGTGAAATTCAATGTTTTAGATATGGGTAATGAATGTAAGGGAAATGAGTGTTATAAATATGAAGATGAATGATATTTTAGAGTGTTAATATAATATATTTCCATTTAAATTCCCATGAAAACCATGATCTAAAGGGTAGAATGTAGTCTTCTAACATAGTCCTAATAAACCTACAAGCCCACTCACATGTAAAGGTAAAAGGACATATTTCTCACTAGAGGTTGTATGTATAATGGTTATAGGAGTTTAGATATAATGATGAAGGTATTTAATCAATTTTTGGTTAGTGGATGAAGAGAGAAACCTAGGGTACAAACCTCTACAGTTAATATACACTTTTTATGTAAAGACCCTCAATGGAGGAAAGAATAGGGTTTTTAACCTTCTGAAGGACAATAATTATAAAGGACCATGTAAAATAATTTAATATATGTTTTTATGACATGTTTAATAACTATTTTTGGAATAAAAGTGAGTTTTAAGGTATGTTGGATCTAATGACCTTCCTCTGTCTTTTTACACACAACCATCAACCCAAGTGAGCAATTTGAAGAGGTTAAAACTTATTTCAGATGATGAATTATAACTTAAGGTTTATTTAATTGTTTAATTGGGTCTTATGATAAAATAATTTCATTGGTTTTATCCTTAGGCTTAATAACTTCCTTAACAATCGATTAGAATGAAAACAACCTTATTTTGCTTGAGAAGGAGCTTGAAGAGGTCACTAAGTTTGCTCAAAATTTTCATGATAAGATTCATGGGAAAAGCCTATATGATATGTTATATGGGTAAAAATACCAAAACTAATTGGAATTGGTTTTGGGAAAGGACCCCTGTCCTTTATTTACCATCATTAAGAACATAAACCCTCTTAAAACACTAAAATTAACATGATTAGATAGATATGTTTATTAATACCATAAAATGAAATAATTTAAATTATAAATGATACTAATAATTTTATAAAATCTCTTGAGCTTAATTTATAGGTATTTTTTCATAGGTGGAGGTATAATACCATATGGTATATGTCAAAACATGTAATTTTAGGCCAGTTTATGAGGGTGTAATCTAGGAAGTGATCTCCAAATCATTTCAAGAGTCTTATCTAGAAATTATATAGGTTTAATAATCATCTTAATTATTCAATAGGTTCCAAAATTTGTTATACAACCCATAAAAGTTGACCAATAGCTTAACAAGTGAGAAAAACTCAGTTTTGCAAGCCCAAAAGCCATGGTGAAGGATTTAGAGTTCCATGAAGGACATAAATATCAAGGAGTGAGTTTTGTAAAGGTCTTAAATCTCTTATATCCTTTAAGACCTATTTTCAAGGAGGTGTATTCTTCACCAATAATATAGGCATATATAAGCAAAGATCTAGGAGATTATATGGATCAAAGACCATAAATGAATCTAATGATTCCTTAAACCTTCCAAACAAGTATTCATCAACCTATATGCCATTTTTCAAATCTTGGATGTGATATAATTAATGAGATAATATGTTGGATTGGGGTAAGGACTTAGTGAATGTCTCATCTCCTAGTTTTTAGGCTTTTACGCTGTCTCTCTCTTGTTTATTGATTATCTATATGTAATCTTATTTTTAGAATTTAAAAGAATAATTAACTTGAGTTATTTCAAGGCCATAATCAGAAAAACACTTGAACTTTCATTTTTTGAATGAATAATACTAAATTCATGCCTCCTTAAAACATATGACTAGTGTATGCTAATGGTTAGTTGATGAATGACAGTGATGGTGCATTCTTCCTTCATTTTGTCCTTTCTTTTTTACCTATTTACATGTGTTAGTTCATATTTATAGGTCAAATAATGTGCTTAAATAATATTTAATGTATGGAAAGTGTGATCTTTCCTTAGTGTTTTTAAGGGGCCTATTGATTAGTTGCCTTAGATCATACATCTAGCCAAGACTCTATGTGAAATGTTGATGTTTGAAGACTCTCATTTGAGAATTTAAGTCAATTACATGTTATTATTAAACCTTATTAGTGAATATTAAACAAGTGGAGGACACATTTTGGTGTATCACCTTATTTATATAAGTTTTCCTTTTAGTTTACTTTATTTTCTTGTCCCTTGCAAGCTAGTAGTGTAGAGTAGACATCTTAATGGATACATCAAGGGGAGATATCCATCAAAATATAGAGATTAAATCCATCTATTTGGACACCCACATCTTAGGATTGTCTCCATATTACTTCAAACTATGAAGGCTTGAAACTACCTTCATAAGTGTACAATTCTAGTAGTTAACAATTACTCCCCTACATAGTCACTAAAAATATAGGGGTATTCCATATGACCACCCAGGTTAGAAGGGAGACTTATACATTTTTAGTTAATTAGAACACATATTATCTTTGATCTAGATACATGTACTTCCCTTCATCCATTATGGTTTTTATTTTTATCTTTCTCAAAGTCTTAGTTTCTTCTTCAAAATGAAACTTGAATATGGGTTGATCTATAATGACTAAGTCCTAAATGCTTGCCTCTACTTATTACATCCTCTAGATCCATTTATGAATATTCAAGGTAAATATTTATTGTGAAGGCTCTACCTATTGTATATGCATGGAATATGGTGACTACCCTGGTGGAATCATGGGCTTAGGAGAAGATGTTCCTAGTTTTGGAAAAGGGGGGATAACCCTTCTCCACCCAATGACCTTCTTTGGGACCATTATATTAGTTATCAACTTACCTTTCTCTTACCCCTTTAATGATGTTATATTTTTAGAATATACCTAGACCACCCAACAAACTTGAAGGTATAATTTGGTGGATGGATGGGGAGGACTTAATAGGGAAGTAAATATGGTGGAGGAGACTAGATTTTCAAATTTCTCTTATTTATTGATTCCATAGGACTGAGGGATGGAGGTAGAAAAAATGAATAGTTATGAGGGATATTAAGAATATTTTTAAATAGTATATTATATATGTATGAGTAACCCAAATAGGTCCTTCTAAAGTTTTGATTGGGGTGCCACATCTTGAATTATGGGGGTTTGGGTTGATATTTACAAAATCATCCCTGTAGTTTCCTAGGCCTTATTGGTTTGGGATGAAGAATAAAAAGCATGAGAAATAAATAATATAACACTAAATAGGATATAATTAGTTATTGTAATATATGAGTAATGAGAAGATTGTGTACTCACCCTTTATGTATCAATAGTATGGTTAATTATTGCCATAGATACCACTACTATATTACAAGGGAGGTTGTAGATATACTGACTAACTACCCTTATGTTTAAGCCATAAGTTTTGACTCTAATTAATCTCCATTTTCCACACCTTAGTCCTAAAACAATTTATTTGATCCTAAATTAATCTTAAGAACCATAGTGTCCTTGGACTAAGCTTCTTCTAGAAACCATTCATCCTCTGGGTCACTTTCACTAGTCTCACTAATGATATTAGATAAGGATGTTTTTGTGTTATCTTTCCATTCTTATTACATGAACCATTATTCATTTAACAATTTATCTTTATCATTTTTAACATTATTTGAGATTTCCATAGCTTCTGCTTCCCTAAATCCTTATATTTTATCCTTTTCTCCCCCTAAATTCTTCATAGAGGATACCTTTGTTAGAGTGCCCTGAGGTGAAATAAAATTGGCCTCCACCTTTATTTGGAAAATAAGAGGTGGTACAATGGGAATATTAGCTTTTTTTTGTAGGGGAAGCAATAGAAAGTGAATCAAAAAGGATAGTGGGTGGTGATGAAATAGTTATTTGAGCTAGGGATAAAAAATGAAAATGAACTAGAAATTAGGAGGAAAAAATATGGGAGACTCACCTAATATTTTATAGTAATTGGAGGAAAAGGAAACATATAAAATGATCCACTATGATAATTTATGCTTATAGTACTTAATGTAGTTTTAGCCAAATGAGGGGGAGTAAACACAATGGTGATTGATGTGATGGTGACCACCAAGATGGAATGTTGAGGGGACCCCTTAGTTATTCCTTATTCACGTAATGGTCCATCCTACTCATATCCTTGAATTCCATCTTGTGACAGAGGTCTAGGATGGGGATTTGAAGCCCAATGCTCTTTATCAATTCTTTAAAAATCCTCCTTGGTGATATTTAGATTGTAATGAATATGCCTGGCCACCACCATCAACATATTTACCTTGTTCATATTGGATTGAAATTTTGTATCACTTAAATCATCTAGGATCACCTCATCATGTGGGAATGACATGTGGACATACTTAATTTTCACCCTAGATATGATATTTTAGGTGGTTTCTAACCCTTTTCCTTAGATCCCATTGCCTATAACCCATTTAAAATAATAGGATGTTTTAGTCTTTCTCATTGGTTAGAAATGTTTTTATCTAGTATAATGAATCTAGATAATTATATTAGGCATTGGGTGGATTTATCCATATTTAGCACCTTAGATTGACATCTATGGAATGTACCAATTGATCTATAATTTATTTTTCTACCACCTTATATAGTACCAACTAAGGAAGATAAAATGTGAGGGTTTGGTTCCCTCCACTCTAATGATTATTGAATTTGGGTATAGCCAATAGTTACCAATCCTTCCAAGAGTCCTCTTGATATGATCAAATAATTTGGTCATATCCCTACCATAAATGGCTCAATACACCATTAGATAAAAGGTCTCTACTAGCTTGTTCATGTTCTTCCTAAATATGTGGATGTCAAAGAGATTTAACTCATCACAAATTCTATTCTTAGTGTATTCTGGTGAGGGTTCCCATGGTTCTTCAAAATTTGAGTGGATTGTTCTAATTATAAAATCCACTAGATAAGACATCATATAACAATTCATATCCAATCAGTTGTCTAAACTACTAGCTTGGTGGATCAAATTAGCATTAAAAATTTACCTAGTGGTGATGACCTTGGTGGATGTGAGGATGGTGGCTAGCAAGGGAATACAAACTGCATTGATGTAGGTTATAGTTGGAAAACCATAGATTCTATTCAGTAAGGCCATGACAATCCTTTTTCCTAGTTTGAAAGGGGAAATTAGGATGGTAGAAATGAGTCCATTGATCTTTAAGGTGGTTGGGGAATTCACCCATTCCTACCACTTACTAGTAAAATTATTGGTTGACATCCATTGGTTAATTAGGGATTAGTTATAGCTTGCCTCTAGGTTATGGAGTTAGTAATATTTATCAAAGGAATGCCCAATAAAATAGGCCACATGTGTGTTATTTTGGAAAACATTCAAATTTTTGCCAAAAAATTGGCCATTTGTAAAAAAAATCATAAAATAGGTCAATGTAGGGCATTACCTCTAGTCTTTCCATTACATCATGTAGGCCCACTTATTTGATTTCCACCAGGTCTTTCATGTACCTTCATGTAAAAGTTAAGACTTTCTCCTTAGGGCCATAGGGATCTAATGCCTCTACTTCCTCCTAGATAGTTGAGTAATGTTTAAAGTCATGATTGAGAAACACTTCATCAAACTTTATATATGTACATTGATTAGACCATTTAATAGAATACACAAATAGGGGAGGTGGAAAATTTGATGTGGAAGCCATTACTATACACTCAATTTATATCTATTTAGAATTATGTGGATATTTGGTTATAAAATATAATTTGAATTTACATTTACAGTCACTAATTTGATGTAAATGTAATTTCCCTTGATTTGGTTGATTGCATATATTGCCTCTTAGATTTTCTTGCTTTGTTGAATTGGATGTAGTCAACTAGTTCATATAAATTAATGGCTTCAATACATTTTTCTCCTTTTTGGTTTCATCTATTTTCATATTTTGAATTTTCTTTATGATACATCATTCTTTTGTGAATCTCACTACTAGGTTATTTTTCTTTCTTAGATATGAATGCTTTGCCATCCATTTTACAACACTTATCAACTTCCCACTTCTCTATGAAGTATTAACTTGTCATTGATAGAATCTTAAATATTTTTAGGGACACATGGAAAAATTTCATATCCTTTCTACCTCATGGTTCTTCAAATACCTTATTATATGTTTATTATTGCCTCAGGTCCTTAGAATAGTGACACTTGGTCAAATCCCATGATATCACTCTCTGCAAGAGTGTCATATTCATCCATTTTATGTGTAAACTTTGGGTGAGTGGGATGATGATGTGTCATCATCCCAACACTTTTCTTGACCAAAATACTTAGAAAATTTTATAATGCTTTGATGAATATGGGTCTACATGATTAGGACACATGGACAACTATCACTACTCTGCTTGCTCAAAATATTGAGAATATTTTAGAATGCTTTGATGACCATGCACATTTGAGATTGGGAAATGTGAATGGTTATGATTTCTATGATTTATTAGAAGATTTAGAAACTTTTATAATGCTTTGATGACCATGGGTCTATGGGATTGGGTGACATGGATGCTTATCACTACTTTGATTGCTTGAGAGTTTCATACACTAAAAATTTGATCTAGTCAATTATTGGGTGAGTGGGACTATGACACTTCGAAAGATACTAGTTCTTTGCTTCCCCAAAATCCATATAAAAGTTTCCAAGTGTTAAAATAGCTATGGGTTTGTGGGTTATTGTTGCATGGTATTGATTTATCTGAAGACTAAAGTTTAAAACTTTACCAAGTTTAAAAAGGACTAGAAAAAGTAGAAGGCAATGAAGCTTTGAGATTTCTGAGTTAGCATATAATATCCTAAGAACAAAAATTCTGAGGCATTTGTGTGTTGAAAAAAAATGTCAAACAAAAGGTCTAAACATAGGAGTTTCAAGTACAACCTCAGATAACCTACACACTTGGAAACTTCTAAAAACCATTAATAGGTTAGCTTGAGTAGAACAAACAATGAAAACCTAGATAGCTAGGGCAATGGCAAATCTTAGTAGTATTAAGTTAGTTATTCTTAACTAGAAACTCATGAATAATAATGCTTTTAAAATACTACCATTTTTAAGCATGTGATAAACATCAAAAAATTATTCAACAACCATAACTTATTCTTTTTAGGCTGAAATGGACCCTATTCAAAAACATTTTTAGAGTGGGTATGTTGGTCACAACATATCTATTTGAAATAAAAGTCTAGATAGTCAATAGATCATTTCATGAGTATCTATATCAATGACAACTCTATTTTGGTGCCTTTATCTTTGGACATAGAGGATGTATAATCCAAATAGTGCCTTGAGCCTTGAATTTATTCAATTTATGCTATAATGTTGAGCATGTATTGATATCATGTCCTATAAGTTTGTGAAAATGAATAAAGGGTTGACCTTATTACTATGACAATCTAATGATAGATCTATGATGAACTATGGGTAATACCATCAATCCTATCTCATGTAATATCTATATAATATGTTGTATTATATCCTATGATCTCCCTACCTAAATATATATAACTTGTTCTATATACATAGATGTAACCATATATACTATGTGAATGGAGGGATCTTCCACTGACTATAACTAAGGGAGCTTGTAGATATAAGATTATGAGATAGTGTTGATTCCAATGTATAATAGGTATAAGTTCCTTAGAATCATCTCTTTACTCTCATATGCCCACTAGTGTGAAATTTAATCCACATAAATAGTCATCTATGTTAATAGGTGTTGGATTATCCTCTATGGTGGCTTGAAAATTTGTATCATAGTTTTGGATGTATAATTCTTCTAAGTTCATAGGTAATACTAGTTATGCTTTGATAATATCATCATCTACATTATGTGGGGATATATGTGATGTGGGAGGTTACTCCTCCATCATAGTTGAAGGTAATTATGTTGTAATAATATTTGGAAGAGGTGTAAGAATAGTCTTTCTATATTCCCCAACCACATATGTATGCATATGCTCAATTAGAATATTGTGAGGTGAGGGGTCTATGAGAACATGAGTTGTCCCATTTGAAGATGTATTCAGGGTAGTAGGCTTGGTAAGTCTAAAATATCTGAAGGATTTATTAACTACTAAACAAGTGTTTAAGTATTCATTTTGTAAAAACATGATGCATTTATGCAAAGTAGAGGGTACGAGCTCCATAACATGTATCTAAGGTCTCCCAAAGTAATATTTTTTAGTGAAAATTATTAATCATCACCTAAAAGTGTGTATGTAAGGTTTTTGACCCTACCATAATATCAAATGTAATAAAACCCAATATATGTCTAGGAATGTCATCAAAACCTCTGATATTCTTATATGTCTTCTTAATGGATGATATATCAAACCCCATAGTATGTATAAGTGTGAGGTTACATATATTAAGTCTTGAACCACTATAAATAAAAACTCATTTAATAGTGGTGGTATTTATTTGTGTTTGAATGAAAAGATGTACATTCTAAACAATAACTTGTTGTGATGGTAAATACTCATTATAAAAAAGATATAACATCTTTAATGTCCTTAATAGTTTTCATGAAATATTCAAATTATGTTGGTTCTCTATCACAAGGAAAAGATGTATGATTGAATGTTTGAAAAATAATATCTTTTAAAATAGTTTCCTTTTAAACTAAATCCAATATGGATATCTTATCCAATGTGTTTCTCAACTAACCCACAATATCAAATGCTTTGTGATGATCTCTGGGTCACATTGTAGTGTGATGTAGATGAGGAGGGATAGTGGGAATATGATTATCCTGTATAGGATAAGGAGGCACCATGTTATGTCTATTAATATCTTGAACTTCATGATCTACTATTTGATGAGGGTGAGTAGTAGAGGCAAGATGGGAGTGAAGATAATCAATTGATCTAGGTGGAGGTAGGACAAAAGAAGTCTTATGAGGCCTCTCTGATCAATTAATAAATAGAGGTAACTCAAAGTGAGCCATGTAAAAATTATCCTCATAAAAATGGGAATCACAAGAGGGATGACCAATGTGTAAAATAAGTTTAGCTCTGACATCATCCATTAGAGGAGTGGCATACATGTACACGTTTCTATTAATGGATGGTAATAATCATGTTAAAGAAACCACAAAACTTTTTACCATAAAGTATAAAATGGCATATGTCATGATAATAGAATTAAAATGGCATATG
>JARHVA010003310.1:512500-835000 GCA_037957365.1 Torreya grandis | reverse complement strand
TCTCAATATCTTTTAGATGTCATCCAACATCATAATGATCTCCCTAGTTGGAAATTGGAATGTATAAGTATTAGCATTTAACCTATTTCACAACATCACCATCATGTGGTTATCCTAGGGCATCATAGTAAGTGATGCCACATGACCCAAACTATCTTTATATATCACTTCCCTTTTATCATCTATCAAAGGTAGTCCATGTAAGCACTCCATCATATACAAAATCTAAAAATATCTCACACATTCATCTACCTATAAAACATTAAAAAATATGGCATTAACATGTTTGAATGGAAAATAAACATGTAGTAGTAGTCATTAAACATAAAATAGATTAAAAACTAGTGTAATTGGTTGAGATAGATGCTAAAACTACACCCAATATAAAAACATTAGATAATAGCATTATGGCCAAGATGGTAGCATTCCATCTTATGACACTAGTTCTATATAGGGGACACTATCATGGTCTTAAATAGGGCCCTAAACTACCAAAATTTCACTAAAAAAAATAAAAAGGAAATTAATATGTAAAAAGCAAGGAAAATGATAGGTTCCCTACTAGGGTAACCTCCTCCCCAAAATGGATGAGCACCTCAACCTCCTCATAGTGGGTCATATTCACTCCTTATCTCCTCAAAATTTTTCTAAGATCAAAATAAATAATTTATCTCAATAAAATTAATTCAAATGATTCTCAAACCATTCAACCAACTTATTTAAGCCATGTTTTAAAAATGCCACATGCATAAGGTTGACCTTGAATGTATATGTCACCAACTAATACCAAATTATTACAAACACAATATCTCAAGAATAGTAGTTCTAATTTTTTATTTGTTACTTATACTTGGGACTTGATCATAATATCCCTCACACCACTCTAGTTTTACTACTATTCCAATCAAATTGATTCTACAAAGTGATAAAACCTATACTTCCTTAACAAAATCACTATAGACAGTAAGCCTATATTAGTCCTAGTTCACACATGATTCTCCTAAAAACATAAAAATAATTGATCAAACGGTCATATTATTAATGGTAAATATCACTAACATAATTAACAACATCACTTTTGGTTCGACACCCTTACCACAAGTCTCATCTCTCTCACTAAAATGGGGGAATACATACACTATTCATAGCAATTCAGACACCAGGGTTTATTTATTTAGATACCCATATATATAATGGTTTAGATACGTATATATATAGTGATCTAGATACCTAGATATATTTGATTTAGATACCTTGATATATAATGATTTAGATACATAGATTGATTCAAATACATAGATTGGTTCAACTACATATATTGACTTATATTGGTTTAGATTGACACAGATATTTAGATACATAGATTTTTTCAGATGTTTAGACACTCAAGTTAACTCAAATTTAGAGGGTTTCATGATCTTTTTAGGTATTAGTTCACACTATTAGATCTTACATAGGGTTTCAACATAATTCTAGACTTAGATTATAACTATGGGGGCATGTACATGGTATTTTATCCCTTTATGGATATAATTTTATACATAGGGCACACACTTACATTGCTCAGATATAAAGTTTGGGGAATGATATATAAAACATGTCCTCAATATCATAAGATTATACCATGTTATACATATGGGATGATATATTATACCATTCTCTATGCATATATTTTCATATTATACTTATATTTTCACAAGGATGTGCCCAAGATTTTACTAGGTTGGTTCATATAGCTAACTATAGTAGTTGATCCATAGATTATCACTAGTAATAGATTATGAAGGTTGAGTGATAGTCTCAAACTCTAGTAGATTACTTATTAGATTTAGTTTGCATACTAGAGTGGTGTAAATTAGGACTTGTTTCTCCACATTTGAAAATACTTATCATATTCAAGTCACATACTAGAGTGGGGGAAATCATGGCTTGTTTCTCCATACTTTTAGATAGCTATCGTGACTCAATTCATACATTAGGGTGGGGATAAAATAGGATTGATCCTCATAATTTATTTCATTATTTATATTCAATATAGGGGACATCTATATTTTGTATTTCCTCTTCACATATATCATTCCATCTCCTATCCACTTCTCTAGACAAGATGTGGGATAGGCCTAGAGCACATCCATCCTCCACATGAATTGATTATATAATAAGTATATGTATGCATTTTATTTTTAAATTTAATCAATAATTTCCATTTAATTACATTAATAGAATAAAAAGGGGAAAATTTACATACCCTAATTTGGTCAAACAACCATAAGTACTATGTCTCTTATTTATCATTCATGAAAAGGTCTTAGTGATGAATGTGAGCCATGTTTATGGGGTCACTTTAGGTCTTTTAATATTTTTATGACTTATTTTCCCTATTTTATGCAACCTCAAATGTCATCACATCTTACTCAAATGGTCCCCTTGGCCTATTTTACATAGTTTCCACCCAATTTTGTGTTCCCAAGACACTATCATGGTCTTGGATACTAGCATAATCCTAGATAGTAACATAGTGCACTATTGTCTAATGGTCACTTTTTTCAACATGTTTTGGGCCATAACCCTTCCTTGAGCCTTCTCCTAGGATTTCATGTTTCTTTTACATCTTATCAGCTAATGAATAGGGGTATTAAATTTAAATAGAATTTCCTTATATATAAAAATATTCATAAGGTATTTTACATCTAACACTTACTAATTTCAAAATTAATTACATAAAATCAGTGGATAATATGGCTCAACACACTGTATATTACTCAAAAATCACCTATATATCTACATGATTGATTAACAAAGGGTGTAATAAAAAATAATTCCAACATACCATGTGTGTTTATTATACATGTTCCTTAAGAGAGATGTACATGTGATCTAATACCCCTATCATTGGGGTTAATGTAGGTAGTGATCAGGATAGTGGGGTTTTTGGAATTTTTATCATAACATCCCACAACATAGTTTTTATATTATTTTTTATTTGATCTTGTTATTTATTTAGGTGTGTAGGTGTTCATTAATTTTATGAAAATATTCAACAAAATAGTAACATAGATAGATGATCAGAATATGTAAACTCACCTATAGGTCCTTAAACCCTATAGTGGTATCCTTGGAATTCTAAAAAAAAATCTCCATATAGGGACACTAGTGATGTACCTTGGACACCAGCATAGTGAACTACTATCCTCCTAACCACACTATTATTCAAAGTTAGATTTCAGACCCGATTTTAGAATGGACTCCTGACTAATATCTAATCATTTTCTAGCCTTTTTGACATATTAAAATGATTGTATCCTTATAGATAAGTCAATTTTACCATTGTGCATATATATATTTAAATATTTGTCTAATTTTACCCTCTATACCCAACCACTTTAACAACTTAGAATTTTCATGTCTAAGTCCTAAATAATTAAAATATTTGGCTTATTCTGATATAATAAAATTTGCATTTTTAATGAGGATTAGACTAAGACCTCATTTAACACACTATGGGGAACCTTTTGTTGTGTCATGATTCCATTCAGTAAATAAAATTATAGGGAAACATATCAAGGATCCATGACCCATATATTTAATGATATTATTCACAAGACAATGGAGGTTTTTTTAGATGATCTTCTAGGGAGGTAAGACTATAAATTGATCACCTAGAGGTGATATGCACCATATTAACATGCTTGTTTTAATATGGTGTTACTCTTAACCCATAAAAATGTGTGTTTATAGTCACAAGTAGAACACTCCTAGGTTATATCATATCCTAGCACATGATTGATATTAAACCTACCAAGATGCATGTAATCATGAAAATTATCTCTCCTACAAATGAGTTAGGAATCAAAAAAATTCCAAGTAATCTAAGAGCTATTTGATGGTTCATTCATAATATTTCATATGGAATCCATCCAATCAATAACTTTCTAAAGAAGATAAGTAGCCTAACATAGATAGATGATTGTCAAAATGTATTTGAAGTGGTAAGAAACTTCCTTATTTTTCCCTCGACACTTATGGTACCCAAGCTAGATGTGTTCTTGATAATTTTCATTAGGGTGAATAAGGTGCCACTCACTTGCATGTTAGCCCAAAATGATGATGATATAAATTAATATGACATATACTTAATTAGATGCATCCTTATCCATTACAAAACATTATATACTAAAGTAGATAATCAATTATTAGATATAGTGTTTTCAACCAAATGGTTACAAAATCATATTCTTAATTAATAAATAAGAGTTATCATGATATCTCAATCCTTATATACTTTTAAAACCAAACCAACCATCTCTAGTAAATTTGGGAATTTCATAATGCTATTGAGAAATTTTGAGTTAACATACATTAACCAAATATATTAAGGGATAGATCATCACTGATTGCTTAGCTAATTGTCCATTAGAAGTCAAAGATATCATTAATAATAACTTTTCTAATGAGTTGATCTGCTACATAAACAACCTACTATTAATTTCTCTCCTTGGCACATGGATATCATTAACTATTGATCAACTACACTTATCCTGAAGGTGACAAATCATAGTAAAAATCATGTTTTCATATCATTGTATCCAAGTATGTTATTCTACAGATAATTATTTATCATAAAGCCTTTGACAACATATTCTCAGGTGTGTTAACGAATATGAGTCATAAAATGTCCTCTTTCATTGTCAAAGTGGCATTTATGGTAGACACTATGGTGACCATGTGACTGCTTATAAAATCTATAGGATGGGATATTCATGGCACACCCTATACCATGATGTCATCAAGTATGTGCAAAAATTGAAAAATTTCAACACTTTTCACATAAGATATATGTTCCTACTAGGGTGATACAATCCATAGTCACTATGTGCCCCTTTTCCACTTAGATCTTTAATTTAGTACACAAAATTTCTCATGCTTACTCAAATGGTCATCATTTGATTTTCACAACCACTAAGTATTTTACTAAGTCCATAGAATTTATGCCATTAACAATCATCCCCAATTTAGTCACTATAATATTTAATCTAAACCAAATCATTTATTGATTCAAGTTCTCATAATTAATTATTACTAATAAGAAGTCTCCTTTTGGAAACCCTAAGGTTCATGAGCTATGTAAAAAAATTGGTATATCAAACCACTCAACCTAATTATATTACCTACAATCTAATAGCCAAGTTGAGGTCACTGAAAAACATAAACTCAATATTAGTCAAAATTATTAGAGATTTTAAAAGAGATCAACACTTACAACTATCTATATCACTTTCGGCTTATAAGATAACTATTAAAACACCCACAAGGATAATCCCATACTACTTGTTTTGGATATAAAGTTATTCTATCCTTATTGGTAGAGATATATGTAATGTTAGGAATCTGTAGAGTAACAAATATCATTAGTTCCTTATTAGTGAATCAAATGGTAATTCAATTATAAAAATGCAATGGAAACTAAACCAATCTTTCCTAAGTACTAAAATGACATTAACACAATGAACAAAACTACAAATAATAGATAAAAACATATAACTATGATACCTCCCTTGTCAAAACAAATGTTCACTTATTGGCATAGAGGATGTTCTTGCTTGGCTTATGGAATTAGAGACTTTGAATATTCTCCATATTGGCATCACTTATCTAAGACCACATGTGTCTTTTATTGGCTTGTATTGGATTGGTTTTAAGCTTCATGAATCAATTTGGCATTATAAAAATACTTGAGAGGCTTATTAAAGGGATTTCTATAGAATAACCTTACACATAGAAACTCATTGACATAGACAGGGAACTTTATTTATAGGTATTAGAACTAACTCTAACCCTAGGATGGTCAGGTCTAGTTTTAACCTTGTTTGAGTCAAAAAAACCTTGGTTGAGTTTAAAATAATTTAGGTTGAGTTTAGGTTAACCATGGGTTGGGTCAAAGCAATTATGAAGGTTTAAAAACTCATTTTTTATATTTATGAGAAATGAAAACACATAGAATATATTTATAAGGCCATCACTCACCTTTTATTTGAATTTTAGGAATTAATAGAAGAAATTACTAATTTCCTTGACTTTTACGTCATCTTTATTGAAAAAATAAATTTTTAGAAAATGTAATTCCCTAATTCAACTTGGAATTTTTACTTAAGCAAACTAATTGAATTTTGTATTTTAATTAATCTTTCTTGGGTTTTTGGATTTTTTGAATTGTTTTAAATGTTTTTCATTAATAGATTCACAATCTAAGAATGCCAAATTTCTATTTAATTGATTAAGGTTGTATCCAAGATAGGTTATTAGTTAATATATGGTAATTCCATAAATAATTAAGCCTTAACATGATTATAGGTTATTAAATACATTATGAAAATGAATTTGGGAAATCTAGTGACTTCTAGGCTTAAATTGTGTCATTTACTAGAAATCAATTTGGTACCAAGTTTAAGCATGAAAGTCGACAAAAATGACTGTCTAAAATTCACCCTTATTTGAGAAGGAATTGCAAGACACATGCATATTAAAATATTTTCAAAGAATGTAAAAGCTATTAAGATGAAAGGTTCATGCCTTGAAGGGTGGTAAATTAGCCCTAGATGCCCCCTCAAAGCATCAATCAAAAAATAATGTCATCAAACATTCCATAAAAATTAATAAAATGACATGATCTAATGGAAATGGGGGAGGAACTAATAATTTCCCAAAGGTGGTTATAAACAATAATGGCAATTGAGATACTTATTCTCCCAAAGGTGGTTATAGTTAGTGGTAGAGGGTGAGACATTGATTTTCCAAAACGTGGTTATAATTAGTAATGAAAGTTGAGAAAATGATTTGACCAAAAAAAATTATAATCAATAATGGAGGTTGAGACACTAATTTTACCAAAGGTAGTTATAATTAGTGGCACATGTATGTGCCCCTGTAAGGTAAACATCTTAAAATATTGATTTTCCCAAAGGTAGTTATAATCATTAAATAGGTCAAAAATAATGATTTTACTAAATTTGGTTATAATCATTTCCAAATTTTATCATGTGGGAAAAAATGAGCTTACCTTAAGAAGGAAAAATATTTTATTGATTGGATGAAAAATAATTTTATGCATGTGGTAAAATTTGGAAGGGAATCTTATGTGAAAAAAACTATAAAATGGATTTATGATGAGATGTCAAAGAATAACAACATGACTCTATCCTAATTATGATTTTTAAGATACATGTTCAAACTAACATGTGGTATAGGTAGAAAAAATAATGTTGTTAAATGGATCTTGAAAGAGGCCTGATAAGATGGTATGGTTATAAAACAACCAAGAAATAATGAGTATATGCTTAAATGACATTCAAATGGACCACAAAGGAAAAAAAATGCACCTCTTGGAGTGTATGAAATTAAATTTAAGCCTTGGGGGTAACAATTAAAATTTTTAGGCTATATATTCACCACATTAGGTGAAAACAATTCATTTTCACCCTAGCCCTTTGAGATTTTGAGCTATGGTATTATGCACAAGCTAGCTTTGAAAATAACATACAAAGGAGGATCATAACACATTAGTGATTAGGTGAGGGAGCATAGGTTACCTCCACATAATGGGCCATAATTATGTGATCTCTACCTTGCCATTAATTGTATTTAATACTGATTTATTACTAGGTTTAGGTCAAAAAGTTGAAAATTCATCATTTACATTTTATGGGAAAAGATGGATTTGTAAGGGAAATCAATGACTTAATATGAATTTATCATTACTTAAAATGTAAATAACATAAAAAATACTAAAAATTATCAAATTGGTGATTTTTACCATTTTTTAAGTGAAGTTACCATTTTCATGAAAATGAAAATGCTGATTTTTCCCAAAAATGGTCAAAAACACCAAAATGATGACTTTGTGATTTGGGTAAATGGTTATTTCACCCTCAAAGGTAAGATAACTAGATAAAGGGATCCAAAAAGGGTTCCAAACTATAAAAAAAAGTGGAGATAGGCTTGATAGGTTAGGCATAGGTTAGATAATAACATAGATATAGTTTGACATTAATTCATTTGTGATTGCAAGAGCAGTTTACTATTTTGATAGTATGAGAGTGAAGTTCCCATTGTTTACCCACATTAAAAAATTAAGTGGTGGAGATGAATGGGTTATATTAGTCTATGGATTTATATGATGTTGAATATATATTGGTGATTTTAGTTTATCTAACTTATCTAAGTACCTTGGTAGAATGATGGCATAATGAGACTTCAACATTTCACCTATTGACTCAAGAGGCCACTATTACTCTTGAGGATACTTTGTGGATATTAAAACTACTAATAAGAGGATTAAGGTTACTCTATATGGATCCAACATGGTATTAGGCTATTCTAGATAAAAATTTTGGCTATCAAGGGATTCCCATGGTACATACGAAGGTTGATATCAATTTACTAGAGACCTACATAGATTTACATACTAATGACCTAGCCCCTAGGGATCATTAATTGCCAAAATTTATTGATATAGAGGTCATGGAATTTATGGATATTTTCAACATCATCTTTCTTCTTGATAAGAGTTGTTAATTTTTCATATGGGTTTAGGAGGTGTGATATAGAGCATGATGGATAAAGTCACCAAATTTATATGGGGGATGGAAATATTAGCTCAATTATATAGGGATATGTATATGGTGACATACTATGGTGGATATAGAATTAGAGGATCCAAAATAATGATGGTTTTGATATGGTAAAACATCTTGATAGAGTATCTAGTGGACCAAAAATATTTTTGAGATTCATAAGAGCCATTGTTACATGGCTAGGTATAGACTAGTGAATGATTCTAAGGACAGTGCAAATAATTATAGTTATACCAATACACATTTGATAATCTCACACTATATTTATTTATTTGGAGTCCCTAAATTATTTATCAAATACATTGGCCTATGGATGTTTTGCAGACTATATATATGAAATCCAAATTTTTTATCATAGGTAATAAATCAAATATCATAGATAAGTACCCTATATATATGATACTTTGATAGATTAACATGGTTTAAGATGTGATATAGGTGTTTTAACTTTTATTTTAACCATTTTATGAGATGCCTAAGATCTCTTCATCCAAGTGGCACAATGGAAACACCTCTAGGCTTGTGGGTAGCCTAAGGATGAGGTGAATCTCTAGGTAGGGCTAGCTCCCTTGATGTATCACTTTGGATCAATATTACACCTAAACTTTGGTAAGGGAAGGGAGAGACAAAAATAAAAGAAAAATATCCTAAGGGAGGTAATGAAATAAATTTATTGATTACTTCCAGCCAGATAAATGTTACACATGAGAATAACTAGCAAACTGAACATACACTTCTCCAAACTGCATCTTCTCACATCAATGTTACATTATGAGGCTATGGATGAATGTTTAGGCTAAGAGGAATATAAAATAGGATTTTAATGGTACTATTGAATATACTAACTCATTAAATCTTAAGACTTCTTAGAAATATTCACATGCCCTATAAGAAGAAACTTTCCAATTGTAAATAGGATGAAAGAATGAGACAACATGCTAAGGAATCCATAGTCTTCACTAAGCAAGATCCAAAATTTAAGTATTAAAAAATATGAATATTCATGAAGAGGTAAAAATAATTAATATTATTTATCAAATGGAATTAAAATGAGTAGGGATTTTTGATACTTAGGTAGAACATAAGTGACAATTGCCAAAATGGCTAGTTCTTATAGAACATGAGAGAGAGAGAAGAGAGAAGTATAAATATCACAATGACACTTTTAAATATGATAAAATAAGTTAATTATGCATGATAATAGGATATTATATGAACCATGTAATTTTAGGAAGTCCATGTGTCCATACAAGTCATGAAAATTTTACAAAGTGGCATGAAAGTTCTCATTTTGGCACAAAAACCCACCTTCATGATTTGGACATATTTGAACATAAAAAAAATAATTAAGTACAGGTAAGATGATTTTTATTAAGGTTAATTATTTCATAAATGCCTTTTCATGGATTGGTTAGAGGCTTGGTCATCTAGAATCATCTGGGAATGAGCCGTCATCATCTACAGTAAAAAAATGCTTCCTTCATGCACCCTACACACTTGGCCTCAAAAAATACATAATTTTTCCATGTAAATAATTTTTATGGAGTGTATGACACATTTAAATACCCTCCATATCCTTATATGCCTCAGACACACCTTAAAATTAGCTCACTTGAAGTTTTCCACCCTTCTCACTAGCTTGGTCACTGTGCCATTTTTGACTAGATTAGATGAGAGCTATTGTTTAGGAACATAATAGTTATGAAAATGAATTAAATTAAAATATGGAGTTATATTAATTCATAATATTACCTTCAATTTTTTTGGAATATATTTAAACCTCCTAAAACCTACACAATGCACAAAACTATCAAGAAAAGCATGTTTTACACTCCATCCATATAGTTTCATAAAACTCAAAAGGATGGGGAGGATATTGAGAGATTCCTATACAATTTATAATAATATTATTAGTAAAAATAGTTCATTGAAGTATATTTATAGTTTCATCTTCCAAATTAGGTCACTAACAAGGGTTTTGAGTAGTTTTTGTCCTTAGTCTTTGTTCATAAAGATACCAAACCTAAAATTCAAAAAAATTACATAATAATGATATTTATTACCCATAATAACACCTATAAAATTATTTTTCATCCATCCACATTCTCATGAAAGATGTGAGTATTTAAAATTAGCCCATCGAGTTCTTCTTTCCATGTCTTATAGGTTTAAGTTAGTTTTGAGCTCAAAAATGGATTATTTGCAACCTCTCTACCCTCAATAAGATTTAAAACATGTATATTCATATTATAAACATGTTTTAACATGGTATAGAACTCATCTCATACTAAAATTAGAATTGATCCTTCATTTAGGCACTATGCTTGAACCTTACATAATAGGCATGTTGTAACTCATGTGCTCTAGGCCATCCCATTGGGTTTCTATGAATTAAACCAGCCTAAACACATATTTACTCATCCCATAAAAATTTCCTAATATTTTATAATGTTTACCTCATGTGCAAAGTGAAGGTGAAGGGTACCCTATTGAGTTCCATCCTTTTTTACATGTTGTACCATATTTCTCTTGATTTTTTCCAACTCTCCAAACTTTCCCACAAGTGTATTTTGGCTTCTATTTCATGTTTTCTCACACATCTACTAAACCCTGCCAGTTGACCCTAAGGAAGTACCCTCTATCTAAGATAAAATAGAGGGTACTTACCATATTCTATTAAACCAACCAAACATTTTAGTATATTATAAGAGTGACAAGGATACCGTACACAAAAAATTAGCCTTTTATCTATCCATTTTACCACAAAACATCTTCCAAAACCAAAATAGATTTTGTGAAGGGGACTATATGTAGGGTTTGAAAAATGAACTACATATTGAATAATTTGACCCATTTTCTCTTTTTCAAATCCATCATGATGTTTTAATGAGGTTAATATTATTTTGGTGATGTTTTTATGATCTTGGAAATAAATTCAACCTCCCTAAACATTTCTTCTCACACTTGATCAATCAAGGTTGTGTGTAACCTTCCTGATTATATTTCTTGTTTTCCATGTGACACTTGTAGATATTCACAGCTTGAGTTTATATTTGGAAAATTTAATTATAACTGTTACAATATTATTATGTCATTGGTAAGTTTTTGTATATTAATTCATTCTTAGACTTAGCCTAAACCACCCCTTAGACACATTTCTCTGTTGATTATCTAGCTATAATCACCTATAAGTGATAGTAGGGGATCCTATAGATGGCTTATATCCTCAAAAACTAAGATAAATATCCATTATAAACACCTTGGGATTATTTTGAGTCATTTTATTCTTTTTATATGAATTTTAAACCCTCTTTGTGTTATATTCTCCTAAATAAATTCAACTCTTTTGCTCTCTACTTGAAATAGCTATCTATAGTGGTTGTGGGTACATATTTATCCACTAGGACCTTGATAATGATGTTTAGAGACCATTTTTGAAGTTCTAGAGTTAACTAGCATCAAATTATGAATTTATTCACCATGAAATTTCTAAAACACCATCAAAATACCATGCTTAGGTTGATGTTACTTGTATGTGGGTATCTAGGCAACTTGTATAGACTGTACATGTGTATGAGGAACATGAAACCACTTGTCATCTTATTTTGATATTATTTTAGATAATGAGTGTCACCTTCACCATTTAAAATCACTCTAAAATTTTGATAATTTATCATACTACACCTTACGTTAAAGAGATCACTGGTGGAAAAACTTGTAGATGAAACTATCATATTTCAGTGCATAAAGATGTAATTTTGGACCTCTCAAAAGATACATCCATTACTCCTCTACCCTTTAGAATTTGTGGGGTTAATTTAATTACTATAATATTTAAATAATATTAAATTATAGGCATGATACATCTTTGAGACTATGTTATATTATATCCATAAAACCTCCCAAGTGTTATGTTCCTTCATTTTAGGGACTTAAGCCCTGAATACAGTCATTGAGCCTTAGGACATATCTTCCAACCTCCACTTGTAAATTTAAAACCTAAAATGAGTTTTCCCTTATCTCAACCAATTATATAACTTCAAATAAGGATTCATCGTGCTCCAATTTCCCCATATGACCCTTAGCTTACTGTCAAAGACCATCTATAGGTGGTTATTTTCATGTACAAGTAGTAATGTAGGATACTAGATAGTGAGTATCACATTTGATCTTAATGATAATAAGCCTATATCAACACCTTAAAATGAAATATTTAAAATAATAAGGATTTTAATTAAATGTCAACACATATTTTTCAATGTGAAATTCCCTATGAAGGCACTTATAGATGAAGTTCAATGTCAGACTGAGATTATATGTTGCACATGACTGCAACAATCCTATTTTTACACAATTTAAAGATAAAAATATACCCATTCCAATTTATAAATACATATTAAACATTTTGAGATATTCACTACAACTCCATGAGCATAATAGATAGTTTCATACACGTGATTACAATTATGGCAATAAGTGAAAAGTGAGTAAACAGTTGACTGCAAAGTGTTCATGACTAAAACTCATGGAATGTTTATTTTGAGATGGGATTGAAATGATAAATTATTTAAGATGACAATGATAACATGATAAAGGACTTATCACAACCCTATTAAACCATTATGAAATGTGAAGTTCTTGAAAATGTTGAAAAACTACCTATTACACAAAAAAATGCTTCCTCTTTTAACCTAAGCTACTTTGCTCATCAAATCATCATGAAAAATGAAAAAAAAAATGGATATAATATAATGATGTATTAAAAATCATCTAAAACCAACATTACCAAATGGATTATATGTAAATGCTGAAACCAAAGGAAAACCTATAGGGTGCATAGATTAATAGGTAGAAAAACAAAATCAACTTCAAGAGGATAGTTCATAAAGAAAAATCCACCACTATTTTAAATATTTTTATGTAAATTAATATCTATGTGTTTATTTTCACCTCATAAAGTAGTTTGACCTAAAAGTGCTCCAACTATCCATACCAAGTACAAACTTGAAGACTAGTTCTATGTGCTTAGAAAGATGAAAAAGGAGCAAAATGGTTTTATCCCAAATTTTAAACTTAAAAAGAATTTAAATCATTAAGATGAGTGTTATTATAGTTAATGGACATTCCATGATCTTCTCCCATGTGTCACACTTCCCCATGGGTCGTACAAGTGCCAAACTTCTTTTTCCTTTGATAGCTACTCTTTCTTCTAAATAACCTACCACTTTTAATTACCAATAGTTGATTAAGATATATTATGACACATGGGTTGTGACATAATCATTTTTAACATTCACATTTACATAGGAGGCCATAAAACTCATTAAATACCCCTTTTTAACCCCAAAATGACTCTTAAAACTAAAAGGACTAAAATGACTAAGGACCAAGGCTAGTATAATATTAAATTACATCAATTAGCCTATAACACACATTTTTACATAATATTATACCCCATATAAACCTATAAATACCAATTTTTTACCTATAGGCGTCTTAATTTGACCTACAAGGTTAAATTTGGTCAATAAATTAGTGACTCATAGGGGTAGCATGCCTGCTATGCTAACTAGACTAGTAGACTTACCAGTCCATTGGGATTAATATTCATATAATTTTTTATAAAAATATGGAAACCTTTTACCATTGTCCACAAGATTTGATCAAGACAAAACAAACCATCTACCTCAACCACATAAAGCAAAGGACACACACAAAACAAATAAATAAAGTAACAGCACACACACACACACACACACACACACACATGCTCAAGTAATTTATGGGAATAAAAAAGCAAACTATTATTCACAACTAAATACTAATCATACCTCCTTTATAGGATCAAAAGCAAAACTTCTTGAATCATATTCATGATGGGATGAATCATAGTGTCAAGCATGTTTCTCCTCGGTACTTCACTTGATCATATCTCAAGTAAATAATTATTAAATAGGTCTTTAATATAGATATATTTATCTTGAGATTGTACACATATCTCATAATTCTTCCCCCTCTTCATTCCATGATCAACTTGTATCTTCTTGGTAGGCATGGCTTCAAGAGGAGTGATTTCTTATTCCTTAGAATATTGAGGAAAATATGAGTTTATTCCATCCTTAAAGATATGATGTGTTTCTCCCAACTAGCTGAGAGGATGATATTACATATTTATGATTTCAAGCATGTCATCATGAGATGCATATGCCTCTTGGAAGAATAGATTTGAAAAGTTACCTTTTATTTGTATACTCACTTGCGTGTCAAGGCTCCCTTCTCCATTTTTTTATTAGATCATAACCTCCATGAAGAGGAATAAATCCTAATCCAATTATTTCAAAAAAATCATCCAAATTATTTTTAGTGACTTGTTCTTTCCCACCTGTGATGTCTTACATAGTGATGGAAGAACCATGGAATATTTCTTCCTCTTCGCCAAAAGGAAGACCTTCTTCCATATCAACCCAATCTGAAGATTCAACATAAGAGACCACCTCTTATTTTGAATTTATAACCTACTGAGGGATTTAAATTTACATATCAACCTCTATAATATGACTTTGATTCTCAATGGCTGCAAGATCTTCAGTCTCCTTTGTGATTCCAAGAGTAGGCATCTTGAAGTCATGTGACATAGTCCAATGAGGCTACCAAGGAGCTAGACCTTCTTCAAGATAGATTTATAATTTTTTATCAATAAAATAATCCTATTTTAATTCCCATACCATAGGTACACTAATTCAAAGGGTGATGGGGTGAGGACAAGATGAACTAGTTGGTGGAGGTGGCACATATAACTCAAAATTAGATTGAGAGTAAATTGTAGGGGATTCTTTTGGAATATATTGAGGAATGGGAGGCAGACCTTAGCCTCAAATAACTTGGTATTATTCCTTCCATTTGAAAATTAATTGAATTACATCTAATTTATATTTAAAAATATCTTTAGGAGTGGTATATGGGGTGTGTTTAGGCATAGGATCTTTCAGGACTAAATCTTCCATCACATCTTGACTTAGCAATTTCATCTTTAACTCTAACTCTTCAATTTGCTTAGCTACATTCTCTTGGAAAAGTATTTATTTGATTTCATATGAATCATCATGAATATGAGGATTAAAATATGTCTCATATAGAGGATAAGAGGTTTCTTGAGGAAGGGTGTGAGGGACTCGTAGAGGATCAACTTCATTCACAACTTCACACTCCTTAGCAATGCTTCTATCCTATTTCTTTCCCCATGACTCCACTATCTTATTCCAAATTATAATGTTAAGATTATAATTATTTTATTTATTTGGTGATGAAATTTTAGGAGTGGATGAAGTTCTCATAGAGCTTAGAATCTCCTTAGGATTGGGTTCTCCACCTTATCTCCAACTTAGAATCTTATATCTAGAGGTATTTTATTAAGGTGAGGATGTAAAGAGAGAGGGTAATGAGGGATTATATTACAATTATTTTAGTGATGACATAGACTAATTCATATGCATATTATCTATCTCAATCATCCTATCAATATTAGCTTCAAACACAAGGTTTCTCTTTTCAACTCTCTCTTACAACTGATTGGGAAAAGGATGACTTTGACAAGATTGATTAGGCTCATGAGTAGGAGTTAAGTAGGAATTATATAAAACTTATATAAGTGGATATGAAGGATGGTAGGTTTGGTGAGGTTTCATTTCATGAATTCTTATCATATCCTCTAAAGAAGAAACCTAACCACTCACATCTAGCATCTCACTTGTGAGTCTTTGCCAATTGGCCTTCTCAATAGGTTCCCACTCTCTTTTGACTAGCTCTAATGCATCTTCACCTTATCAATAAGATTACTATGAACCTCTTGACCATATACCATTTATATGTCAATATATGACATATACCTCTCATATCCCAAAAGAGTTTTCTTGAAAGTGTAAATAGACTGACTTGAGAAGTGACTAGGTTGACTAGAATAAGCAAGACATTGAGGAGGCTGATTGTAGGTCTGATACACTTGATGAAAAGATAGACAAGGGTCATATTGGATCTAATTAAGATCATATTGAAGCTAGTAAGGATCATATCAAGGCTGATTAATAACTTGTTCTTGTTGATAGGGAATGCCATAAGCTTGAAATGTCTCCCCAAATTGTGTAAAACAAAACTCGACACCAAAGTTAGCCATGGAAATTTATTAAAATCAAGAAAAAAAATATATTGAGAAAAATATTTAAAAGGAAACCTGTGCTACTTGACTATCTGATGTATCTTTGGAGTCATTATTAATGCTTTGATGAATGCCTCCAAAGGGTAATTATTTAAAGATAACACCAAAAATCCTTCAACCTCTTGGACTAAGAGTCCCACGGAGCATGCTAGAAACTATAGTCACTTTTATTTTCACCCTTTGAGGATATGCCTAAGCTTTCCTCATCTAAGTGGCACAATGGTAACACCTCTATGCTTATGGCTAACCTAAAGATGAGGTAAATCTCTAGGTAGGGATAACTCCCTTGATGTACTACTTTGGGTCACTACTAAACCAAAACCTTTTTTTTTTGGGGGGGGGAAGGGAGGGATAAAAATTAAATAAAATTATCCTAAAGGAGGTGATAAACCAAATTTTTTTATGACTTCTAACCAGCTACATGTTACACATGAGAATAAGTGACAAACTAAACATACACTTCTCCAATCTGCATCTTCTCACATCAATGTTACATTATGAGGTTATGGATGAATTTTTAGGCTATGAATACTAAATAAGAGGCTTTAAATGACACTAGTGAATAGACTAACTCAGTCAACCTTAACACTTCGTAGAACACTTTACATGCCCTATAAGAATAAACTTTTCAACTGTAAATAGGATGAAATAATGAGATAACATATTAAGGAATATATAGTCTTCACTAAGTAAGATAAAAAAGTAAAGTATAAAACAATAGAAAAATTAATTAAGAGGTAAAAATTAATAGTCTTATTTATCAAATGGTATGAAAATGAGTAGGTATTTACCATACTTAGGAGGAGCATAAGTTATAATGGCCAAAATGGCTAGTTCTTATAGAACTTGAGAGAGAAGAAGTGAGAAGTTCAAAGGTAACCAAGACACTATTAAATATGATAAAATTAGTTATTTCTTTCATGAAAAGAGGATATGGGATGAACCATGTAATGTTAGGAATTCCAAATGTCCATACAAGTCATGAAACTCTTCTAAGAGGCATGAAAGTTCTCAGTCTGGCTCATAAAACTACCTTCATGATTTAGACCTATTTTAACATCCAAAAAATTATTAGGGACAATTTTTATGATTTTAATGAAGGATAATGATTTAATACATGTCTCTCTTTGAATTGATTGTAGGCTTGGTCATCTAGATCATTTGGGAATGAGCCATCATCATCTATAGTCCAAAAAAATCTTCCTTCATGCACCTCACACACTTAGCCTCAAAAAAAGAATTATTTATCCATGAAAATACATGATATGGAGTTTATGACACCTTTAAATACCCTCCATAACCTTAGAGGCATAAGACACACGTTAAAATCAACTCACTTGATGTTTTCCACCCTTCTCACTAACTTGGTCCTTATGCCAGTTTTGACTGGTTGAGATGAAAGCTATTTTTTAAGAACTTATAAGTTATTAAAATTCATTAAATTTATATGGAGAGTTACATTAATTCCTAATTTTCCATTCCATGTTATTGGCATCACTTGAAACCTCCTAAAACTTGCACAATGTACAAAACTACTAAAAAGGCCTATTTTGCACTCCATCCATACAGTTTCATAAAACTAAAATGGGTGGGGAGGATAATTATAATGTCCTATACAAGTTAAAATAATCATCCTAGTCAAACTATTTGAATTAAGTATATTTCTAGCTTAATCTTCCCAATTAGGTCACCAGAAAGGGTTTGTAAGGGTTTAGAGAAAATTTTGTCCTTAATCTTTTTTCATAAATATATCATGTCAAAAATTTAAAAAAAATAAACAAAAAATGATCTTTATGACCCATTATAACACCTTTAAACTCCTTTTTTATCCATGCATAGTCTCATGAAAGATGTGAGTATTCAAAACTAGCCCATCAAGCTCTTCCTTCCATTTCCTACAGGTTTGAGTTATTTTTGAGCTCAAAAATGGATTATTTTCAACCTATATTTCCTCAAAAATATTTAAAACATATATATTCATCTTATAAATATGTTTAAATAGGGTAGAGAACTCACCTCCTACTAAAATTGGATTTGACCCTTCATTTATGCACTAAGCTTGAACCTTACCTAATAGGCCTATTGTAATCCCTATGTTCTAGTCCATCCCATTGGTTTTATATTCATTCAAATAGCCTAAAAACATATTTAGTGATTCCATATAAATTTCATAATATGTTATAATGTTTACCTCATGTGGAAATTGAAGGTGACTATGCATCTGGATTCTAGGCCAAAATTCTACCCTTAAGCCTAACTATAATCTTAAGAGTGTAGGGTACCCTATTGAGTTACATATTTTTTTTTATGTTATACCACATTGGCCTTAATGTTTTACAACTCTCCAAACTTTCCCATAATTTTATTTTATCTTCTAGTTCCTGCTTTCTCACCTATCCTCTAAACCCTACCAGTTTTGACCCTAGGGAAGTACCCTCTATCTAAGACAAAATAGAGGTTACATAACCATTTTAGTAGCTTATAAAAGTGACATGGATCCCCTACACAAAAAATAATCCTCTATTTTATCCATTTAGCCTTAAACCTCTTCCAAAACCAAAATAGACTGTGTGAAGGGGATTATATGCAGGGTTTGAGAAATGGACTAAATATTGCCTCATTTGACCCCTTTTCTATTTTTAAAATACATAATTATGTTTTCATTATGTTTATATTATTTTTTTGAATGTGTTTTGATCTTTTAAATCACTTCAACCTCCCTAAACATTTCTCCTTACACTTGACCAGTGAAGGCTGTGTGTAACCTTCTTGATTATATTTCTTGTTTTCCATGGGACACCTGTAGATATTCATAACTTGAGGTTATATTTGGAACATTTAATTATAATTATTACAAAATTATTAGGTCATTGGTAATTTTTTTAATTTTCATTAATTCTTGGAATTATCCTAAACAACCCCTTAGAAACATTTCTCAATTGATTGTCTACATATAGTCACCTACAGGGGACTGTAGGGGATCCTATAGGTGGCTACTATCCTCAAAAACCATGCTAAATATCCATTATAAATCCATTAATATTATTTTTATTAATTTTATGGTTTTTTTACCCTTTTTAAACCCTATTTTTGTTATATTATCCTCAATAAATTCAACCCTTTTGCTCTCTACCTAAGATAGTTATCTACAGTGGTTATAGGTGCATATTTATCCACTAAGACCTTGATCATTATGTGTAGAGATAATTTTTGAAGTTTTAGTGTAAAATTAAATAAAATAATGATTTTATTCACCTTCAAAGTGCTAAAACACCATCCAAATACCATTTTTTTAGGTCACTATCAATTGAAAGTGGGTGTCTTGGCAACTTATACAGACTATAGGTGTGTATGAGGAACATGACACCACTTATCATCTTCTCTCAATATTATTTTATATAATGAGTGTAAAATTAACCATTTAAAATCACTCTAACATGGTGATAAGGTATGATACTACACCCTATGTTTAAAATATCGCTTGGAGGCAAAACCTATAGATGAAATTGTCATATTTCAATGCATAAAGACGCAATTTTGGACCTCTCAAAAATTGATATCCTTTTCTCTTCTACCCTTAAATTTTTTTGATTTAATTTAATTGATATAGGATTAAAATAATATTAAATTATATTTACTAAAATTATTTGAGTCTATGTTATATGCTATCCACAAAAACCCACTAGTGTTTTATTCCTTCATTTTGGGGACTAAAGCCGTGAATATAGTCATTGAGCCTTAGGACATATCTTCCAACCTTAAACTATAAATTTAATTCATAAAATGAGTCTAAACTTATCAAAACCAATTATATAAATTGAAATAAGTATTCATCATGTTCCAATTTATCCATATGACCATTAGCTTATCGTCAAGGACCACCTATAAGTGGTTATTTTCATGTGTAGGTAGTAATGTAGGATAATAGGTAGTGAGTATAAAATTTGATATTAATGGTAATAGGCACGTCTTAGTGCCTTCAAATGAATTTTTCACACTCATAAGTATTTTTTAAATTTTTTCAAAATATCTTTTTCAATGTGAAATTCCCTATGAAGGCACCTATAGATGATGTTCAATGTCAGACTGAGAGCATATGTTACACATGACTACAATAGTATTATTTTTACACACTTTTAAGAGTCAAATATGATCATTAACATTTATAAATACATATTAAATATTTATATATATTCATTACACCTCCATGAGCACACTAGATAGTTTCATACATGTGATTGCAACTATGGTAGCAAGTGAAAAGTGATCAAAGAGTTGATTGCATAGTGTTCATCACTAAAACTCATGGAATGTTGATTTATAAATGGTATTTAAAATATAAATTATTAAATATGATATTTATAACATGATTAAGGACTTATCACAACCCTCTGAAACCATGACCAAGCATGAATTTCTTGAAAATGGTGAAAAATTGCTTGGTGCACAAAAAAGTGCTTCCTCTTGTAACCTAAGATAATTTACTCATAAAAACATAATGAAAGATGAAAAAGTCATGGGTATAATATTATGATGGATTAAACATCATCTATATTCAACATGATCAACTAAATTATATGAAAATGCCCAAACCAAAGCAAAACCTATAGGGTACATAGATTAACATGTAGAAAAACATAGTCAAATTTTGAGGATGGTTCATAAATCATAGGCCAAAATTATTATAAGTATTATTATATATAATTTTATTTTCACCTCCCAAAGGCATTTGACTTGAAAGTGTTCCAACTATCTTTACAAGTACAAACCTAAAGACTATTTATGTGTGCCTAAAAGGATGAAAAAATGAATAGAATGGTTTTATCATAAATTGGAAACATATGAGTCCTTTAAAAAACTTATATTAGTGTGAATAATATTAAGGTATTTTCCATGAACTTCTCCCATGTGGTACACTTTGCCATGGGTAGTAAAAGTGCCAAATTTCTTCTTTTTTCTTTGATAACTACTCTTTCTTCATAATAACCTACCACTTTCACTTACCAAAATTTGATTAAGACATATGACAACACATGGAATCATCCTTTATAACCCTCATATTTCCCTAATAGGTTGTACAACTAATTAACTAACCTTTTTTTACCCCAAAATGACTCTTAAGACTAAAATGACTAAGGACCAACGATAATATAACATTAAATGGCATTAATTAACCTATAATACACCTTGTTACATAATATTAGACAACCTATAAACCTATAAAGAAGAAGGTTTTACCTATAGGGTCCCAATTTGACTTGTAAGGTCAAGTTTTTTCAAGAATAGGATCCCATGTGGTTTGTGTATACAACTAAATAGATTAGTCACAACACCCCAATCATTTAGAAGAGTGTAGTTATGGATAATTATTTGAGTTTTCCACATATGAGATTGGAATATGTAGGTTATCTAATAGATTGAATGGTCACCCCAAAGTATATACACTGGTGGGTATAGGTGTGCCATTTTAGACTCACTATTCCATGTTAGGCAAGTGGTTAGGTAGGTAGTTAGATGTTGATGGATATTGAAAAGGCATAGGTTGAGACTAATAGTGGGGATAGTGATACTAGAATAAACTGGAATAATATTAGAGGTGAGGAATATGATGATGATGATTTTGATGGAGGGGATGGTAGAGGGGATGTTAGAGGAGATGACACCCAAGCCTTGATATTAATAGATCCTAGCACAGTAAGTTTAGTAGGTACATTTATTTATCTAAGATAGATAGGTCCATATGATACATGTAGGGTAGGTAGGGATGCTATGATGTTGGAGGAGGAGATCACCACCAAGGCATGTGATATTATGCATTTGGAGAAGCAAGTGGAATATTATATAACATTAAGAATCTAAAGAGTAACATATATCATTAATTCTTTTTTATATGTGTTGTATCCATTGGGAGTAAGGAAACTATTACCTAACACCTATTATATACTATATATTGGGACATTATTATTATATAAACACCTAGTGTTGATTAGGCACTTATTGAGAGTTTAGTGTTTGTTGTTGTTGACTAACTAGCACCATTTTTTGACCAATAAAAACACATTGTTGATTAGGTAAAGGTTGTGATTATTATGGTATATTGGTCTATTATTATGTCGGTATAACATTAGCTACCACCTATTGAGGTGGTGTAATGTTCAACACTTGTTGAGGCATTATGTTGGTTTGTTTTTTTTGGCTAGTTTACCCTTATTGCATGCTTGAGTAAGTCTCTAGTTGAAGAATGGATGTTGTTTATTGTGTTTAGTAAATAGGTGTAGCTATCCCATATTGTTTTAATCCACTTGAGGCATTAATTAGATCATTTTGTTGTGTGTTTCTCAAATGTAAATTAGACCCACTTTGGTTTAAATTATAATACACTTGCATGATATCCACTAAATTTTGTGTGAGGTATTTCCTATGAGCTATAGTTTAATATATTATAATTGGGACAATGTACATGTCTACTACTAACATAATTTGGTTAAAGGGATATATGTTCTAATTTACATAGCTAAAATAATAACTTTGTGGTCCTATTTAAGGAGAGATATCTATAAGTGGCATGTTTGAAATTTTCATGGCATTCAAGTTTCAATCTAGGTAAAGGTAATTTTGATATGCTTATTAAACCTATTCTAATTGATCGTTCATGGGACCTTTCCATTTTACAAACACACCTTGACCTTGTTGAGCTATTTACACTAAAGATTTATTGTAGCTAGTTAATGCTTATTTAAATTATTCATTATTAATCATGTTACTATGTGTTTTAATCAAAATAGACATACTTTCATGTGGGAAGTCTGGTAAAAATTTGGCTCCCACTACCACCCTAATTAGAATTTCATCTTTATTTTCTAGTCAATCATGATCAAAAAAGTATGGGTCATAACTTAATGGTGTTTTTACATATTAGGTATATTTTTGTTGGCTTTTTTAGATGATAATAATCATTTGAGAAAAGTATTGTGTCATTTGTTCTTATTTTTGGCTTGGATAGGATGGTGCATTAATAAGGTATTACACTAGTGGGTCTTAACCTTGTTCAACATATGGAATATTATACCAAGGATAAGCATTAATATCATATGATATATTAGCATCATATAGTTATTAAAAAAAGGGGCCACTAATAGAAAAATTATCATAGTTTGGATTGTACATGGTCCCACTATGTGTATAACAAGGCATGTTCAGATCTATGATTAGGTATCTTGAAAAACAAAGTCTAAATGTCGTTAACAACTGAGGTTTAAAGAAAACAAGATTTAACTATATAAAAAGAGGCCTAAAGGTAAAAAATCTAATCTAGATCTAAGGAAAATGGTATAATGAAACCAATCTATGACAAAGGTGAAATGATTGTGATCTAAGATTAACAAATAAAAGGAAAGGTGTTAGGTCTTTGGCTAAATGGCACAAAGCTTTACTTATAAACTAGGTATGAAATGAATAATTATTTTACCAAAGGTGGTTATATAATGAGGCTTTGACATAGACTTATTAGTTTAAGATCTAAACTTCAAAATATTGAATTTCAAATTTAATGTAAGACTATAATTTCCTAAGGCAAATAGGTTAGACTAAAAAAGCAACATAACTATGCATTTTAAAATAAAAGGTATGAGCTATTTTAGAACTTAATTTCAAACAAATAGAGTGTTTTTAAATAATTTTAGAAACATAAAAATGCTCCTAAAAAAGTGTTACACAAATGGCTTTGGAATAAAATCAAATTCAAATGTTTGGAATAAAATCAATACTGTAGCAATGCTTTGTTAAATAAGTGGTAATATAAGTGGTTTTAGACAAGATCCAAGGCAAATGTTTGAAAAGGAATTAGAAGCATAAGACATATTGGTTTAATGTGGTGTATAACACATTAATGTTTATACTCATTTCAAATTTAACACACAAATACTTTTATACCCATAAATAATAAGAGCTAGTAAAAGAAAAGAAAATAAGCAATAAGTGCACATTTTATCCCTAAAACTGATAAGGTGTGCATATATTCCACCAAATTTCTCACCAATATACCTATTGACACTTTTATTTTCACCCCTTTAGGAGATGTTTATCTCTCCTCATCCAAGTGGCACAATAGAGACATCTGTCTTGATGTTGGTAGCCATTTGTTGAGATGAATTTCTAGAAGGGCTAGTTACCTTATTGCATTTTTTAAATTAATTTCCTACCTATAAATTTTGGGATGAAAAGGGGATAAGAAAACATTAACACTACAAGTTGATGGACCAATATGAAGTCTCTCCTATTGACTAGATTCCTACTACTTGAAGCTAAATAAGATTTTCTTCAGTCAAAACTCACAACTCAAGCTAAACTATCACATCAGTATTTCATAAGCTAGGATCAATAGGTATTTGAATGTTTATGAGGGTAATGGATCATTAATTTTGGGAAAAAAATAATAAACCACTTATATAACACCTATACACTTAAAATAAAACACTAGAAAGACTTGTAACAATCACTCTTTTGTACATTGGAGAACAACCAAGAGTAACATACTAGAAAAGATCAACTTATACTAGACAAGACCAAAAATATTTCAATAAACACTAAATAGTACAACATGTGAGTGGTAAAATAAACTATTTATTTCTTAAAGAGTCCTTTGATTATAAATTTGGATAAATTTTCCCCATTAACCAATGGAGGCTACCAAAAAGAGGCAAAAGAGTACATATTTATAGCTTTTAAGAGAGAGGCAAAGCAAAGGAAGTCTAAAGATCACTTAGAGACATTTAAGTTTGATAAAGGAGGTTAAAATTACATGGTAAAGAGATGTAAAATGAGCCATGAAATTTTAGGGGATCCAAATGTCCATAAAACTCATGAAACTAATGAAAAGTGTTTCAAAATTCCTTATCCTAGCTCAAAATACTATCTTTATCATTATAACCTATTTGAACATGCCACCACTAACTAGGGATAGGTCTAGATGGGAATAAGAGGTAAGGTATTAAATCATTTAATTATATGCATTGGTTTCATTCCTACTCCTTTGCAAACTCTTAGAATGAAGCAATCAATGCCTATAGTCTAGAAAACTCCTTATTTCAATCACCCCTCACACTTGGAATCAAAAATAACTTTAATTTTCCATGAAAATAAATTAAAAGGAGTGAATGACACTTTTAAATACATTCCATGGTATTAGACATCCATTTGAGTTTTCCACACTTTTCACTTTTTTGTTCACTATGTCAATTATGACTGGATGAAAGGAGAGATCTAGTTAAAGAAATTATAAGTTATTTAATATAATAAAATGACCATAAGAAGTTACAATATCTATTTATCCTCCCTTAAAAATTTCTTGTATCTTCTCAAACCTCCTAGAACCTATAAAACATATAAAATGGTGAGAAAAACATAATTTTACATGTCATCCGTATATTTTCATACATATTAATTTCAAGGTTTAGAGAATAAGTGAGTCTTCTCCATGATCCAATATTATTAATTTCCAAATATACCATTTTAATAGCTCTCCATGCTTGTTTTCTCCATCGGGTTCCTTTAAAGGTTTTACTAGGGTTTTAGACTTTTTTTATTCTTAACAATTGTTAATATAGATGGCACATTCAAGTTTCCAACTAATTCCAAATTTTTATTTTTTACAGAAATATTTAAATCCTCCTAACCCTTTTTTCTACCATGAAAATCCTTATTAAATATATGAGCTTTACAAGTTGATCTATCAATCTTATTTCTCCAATTTCTTACATGCTTGAGCTATCTCTATGCCAAAAAAAATCTTCCAATCAGTTTACTAGCATAAAAAAATCTCCTAAATGTATGAATTCACTCCATAAACATTCCCCACTCGTTTTTATAAATCATCAAGGACTATAAATGAAGGTAGATCACTAACTGGGTTTAAGTTTCCTCAAGGCCTAATGGGCTTGGCACAACCTCTACTAGTTTGGATCACTTGGGTTGTTATAAAATGTTTATGATGGTTTATAGTGATATTTTACTCTTAATTAATATTCATAAAGTCATCATATGACCTTTCAAACACTCCTTTTCATCTTTTCTCTCTCATTTTCCAATTAGGCCTAATGGGAACTTGCATAATTTGACTCTGTACATGAATAGTTCATTCATTTTGGAGGGTTAGAGATTGATTGAGTGTTAATTAGATTCAATAAATCCTCCATAATCTTCACCTAATTTTCCTTTAATATCACAAAGCCTCAACTTAAGTCCACTCATTTTGCCATCTTTTGCTTATCTTACGAAAGTTTTGATTTTCATGAGGGGCTGATCTCTAAGATAAAATAGAGAAATATATCCCTCATCCCCATGGAAAAATTAAAGTTTTTGAGTTTTATAAAGTCATAATGATGTTTTTTACCATATTTAAAGGTCATAATCCCTCATTTAGGTACTTAACGAACTCAATTTGTCTCAAAAAGGGGTTAAAAAACCTTGTTTTCCTGCATTTTTATCCAAATCCAATTGTGGATGACCTTTACAAGCCAATTTTATGCCTCTAGGATATCTAAAAATTCTTCCAAAATTCATTTCATTCTCATTAATTTTTATAAACCATCCAAAATCTTTCTCCTTAGTGGATTCTTTATGATTACCCTTTGAACCAAGAGGTTTCCTATCTTGCTTATAGGGATTGTAGTCCATTTGCCAAGTAGGAAAGGAATTTGAGCACTTTATTAATGTCTCAGGTAATATATAGTACCTATTTTATTACCATGAAGTATGTTATAGTAATTGTAACCTTCCTTTTCTACCTCTAGGTAGTTCATACCTCACTATAGCCTTTACTTGCCTAGACCTTGTTGTAGGTGAAAATAGGGGTCTGAGACCGTATGTAGGATTTATTACTTCCTTAAAATGGTCTCATGACATATAATTTAGATAATTTTTCATTTTCATTATCATGACTGAGTTTTAAAATCATACTAATGCACCCTTTTTCCATTGAGACTGGGTCCATGCCCGTAGGACTGAGACACATTTGTAGGGGTCTATTGTAGGTCACTATCTCCTTGATTGGAACCAATTTGTGTTTTATGGAGATCCATTTGGGTTTATCTTACCTTCATATCATTTCTATCTTAAAATATCCCTCCTTATAAGCTTTAAGGCATCTTTTGCTTCAACTTACTAACCCTGTTTAGGTTAAAGTATCCTTTTATAACCTTGCCTATAGATGAAAAAAGAGGTCTTCTTCATTTCATCATAATGATAATAAAATAATTAAAACCATTTATGATGTTAAAACATATTTTTTTCACTTTCACCTAGTAATTAGCTTCATTGGAAACCAAAATAGTGCCCTTTACCCTTGATTGAGACACATTATTTTTTGGACCTTGTTGTAAGTCATCATTGGGGCTGATTGGGATGATTATACTGAGAAAAGGTATTTTTATCCACTTTTTATCTCCAAAAACTAGATATCCATTAAATATTAACTTTGGATATACTAAAACCACACCAAAATTAACAAACCATTCCTTCTTGATGTTCAACTTGTCTGACCCCTATAGGTTACCATTTCATGCTTGAAGGAGGCCGATAGGTGGTCATGGGCATGTTCAATGTTATACCTTAAATATTTATTTTTGACTTATAACCTTTTTGATGTTTTAAAACCATATAAATTTACTATCGATTAGTACATGCTTTCAAATGCCCTTCAAGGTGATAAAAGAACTCTTTTTCTTCACAAGCTTGTAGATGTCACTGAGTGTTTTCAGTGTGTTTTAAGTACCTTTTAACTTCTACAAAACCATTTTTCACTCCTTTATTTCCACTAAAACCATAAATAACTATTTTTTTTACTATATTAAACTAAAATAAACCATTATAATGTCCTAAAACCTTTAATAGACATGTTTAAAAAGTTTAACAAAACCTTATGGGCCTTTGTTTAGTCAAAATAGGGAAAATGAGCCTAAAACATAGTCCACTAACTTTCTTGCACTCTTTTATCTTAAATTACATTGATAATTATTAAAATATGCATGATTAATAAGCATAAACCTATTTATATCTTGATATGTTTTAAATCCACATTTCAATACCCCATTTTGATCTCATATCCTTCAACTGTGGCTACCTATAAGTATGCATTTGACTGTATATAGGTAGAGGGGATGGAAATGAGCAAGAGTATGTTTTTTTAAAACTTATTAATGCCCCAAATGAATTTTAAATTATTAAAATTTATGAAATATATCAATAACACCTTGAAATTATCCTCAAAACATCTTATTCAACATGAAAATCACCTACCTATAGATGCATATTTGACTAGTGTGCAGGTAGCTAATAGGGTTATTTATCATATTCATGATATAAGGGCCTCAAATATCCATTGTAATTTTTAAAATTATTTTATGGGTTTATTAAAAAAATTTAGGACCTCAATCAAGTCAATAAAAATTCATTTCAAAGGTATAAACCTTTTCAAGCACCTGTAAGATGACCATTAATGGTTGACTATGCAAATGTGTACTATAATTGTAATTCATGGAGCATCAGCTTGGATATTTATGTTTTAAAGTGAATTCAAAATAAATATTACTTTTAAAACATTGAAATTACATTAACATAACCCTCTATGACTAATCACAAATCATGAAGACTCAAAACACTAGAAACCTACTCATTGACTCAGAATATGCTAGTATACAATTTCAAGGTTATTAGCTGATCAAAATAAACTCAATATTGAAAAAGAAAAAAAACTTAATTTATAATGAGACATGTACAAATTCATATGGATAAAAAAATATCAACCATTTTTTATGTATTTGTCTAGAATGAAGGAAAACTTGAAGGGTGCACCAAACAAGTATCAAATATGGACAATCAACTTATTAGAAATGGTTCATAAAAAATATTTGAAAAATATTATTAATAAATATATTAAAATTAATATATCCTAGTTTAATATCATCTCCAAAAATAATTTTGTCTAAAACTACTTGTGTTTCTTGTACTAAGTAAAAACCTGAGGGTCACTCGAGTCTGCCAAGAAGAGCAAGAAATGTGTAAAATTATTTTGGTATAAAAACACTATTTAACTTATAATAAATAATAAAATTAAATTTTATAAGGATGAGGATACCCCTCATGATCTTTCCCACATGGTAGACTTCCCAAAAATCTATACAAGTGTAATTTTATCTCTTTTTCAATTGATTTTTGAAGTTTCAGTTTGAGAACCTACAACCTTCTAATGTTACTAACATATCTGAAACTCAAAATAACTTCTTATATGTTTCCAAAAAAATATGACACTTAATAACCTTGTAAAATGTGACATTTGATTTAATCACTCCTTCAAGCACATAAAATGACCCCAAATGGATAAGTTAACCAAAACAACTAAAACTAAAGATAAAATGACCTTCAATGACATCATATACCAAGTAATAATTACTATGAAAATATATTAATACCCATTAAAACATTTAAAATAAAAAATTCTACCTAGGGGTGCCCAGTTTCTACTAAAAAGTCAAACTTGGTCAACAAAATGGTGACTCATAGGGGTAGTATATGTGATACACTAAGGACCAGTAGCCTTATCCTACAAAAGGACAATGAATTCAATGTATTATTTAATATAACTATCAAATAATTTACTAAAAACAAACACAAATAAAACACACCACACTAACAAAAACAATTCAAGGCAAGACACAAAACAAAGCAAGAGATAAGACAAAACTCACACATGTGCATAAGCACTTAGGGAACATAAGGAAAGAAATAAATTATGAACAAGGAGAGAGGAGAAAATTAGTATTAGTGTTTGAGATATATCCCATTGACTGGGCTATGAAGCTATTCTCCATCCAACCTTGAGAGTTGGAAAGCATTATATTGCCTACATTGTATGATCACATATGGACCACTCCATAAAGCATCAAACTTCATGTGTCTTCCAGGTTTAGCTCTATCTTCATCCCACTTTAGGAAAATGTATCCCTTTTTGAATTTTTTTGGCATGGATATCTTTTTAATGTATCTCTTTATTTATTATTGGTGAGTTCTCATAGTTAGAATAACTTGATCTCTTATCTCTTCAAGCTCCATCAACTCACATAACCTGAATTCTATGCTCTCATTCTCCATAAATTTTTAATGATAAGTGAGGTCCAAGGCTGGTAGCTCAAGTGAAATATGCAATCTCACTTCTCTCCAATAGACAAGTGTGTATGGTGAGTTTCCAATTGCTCTCTTTAGGGTAATCCTATTATCCCAAAGGGCTATCTTCAACTTAGAATGCCAAATCCATTGATTATCCTCCATTGTCCTCTTTATGTTTCTAATTATATTCTTATTATTGGAGTCATCTAGTTAATTCCATTTTTTATAATAGTTGGAGGAGGTGATAAGATAGATGCCATGTTTTAAAGCCCATTCACCTATCCTAATTCCAAGAAAAGCTAATGCATTAGCTAAAATTATTGTTGAAGGAGCCCAAAACCTTGTTACTATACCTTCATAGAATTATACACCTAATTTTTCATTTTCCTCCTTATGAGATACAACCTCCACCCATCTTGTAAAGTAATTTTTTGTAGTCAACACCCACTTGTGACCCACACTAGAAGGTGGATTGATTAGGCCTATGAAATCCAAACCCCATTACATAAAGGGTGCATCAACTTGAATTGTATGAAGAGGCAAGGTATAAATTTTTTTTTCCATATAAAAATCACAAATTTGGAATTTTATTACCCAAGTATGTGTGTCCTTGAACAAGTTAGGCTAAAAGTATCCAACCCTCATAATCTTAGAAGTTGTGGTTCTTGGAGCAAAGTGACCACTAGCTGGTCCATCATGAAACTCAAATAGTACTTTATAAAATTTATTTAATTAAATAAACCTCAATAACACACCTAAAAATTCCTTCCTAAACAATACTCTATCAACAAGTACATAAGGAATGGCTTTCAATATAAAGTTCCTTCTAGTAGCTCTATCTAGGCCTTATGGACACTCACCGATTTGAAGAAAATGGATCATATCTTTTGTATAAATTCTCATTGATGAAGGTGAATATATCATAAGTTCATCATGGAGTTCCAAAATAACTTCTTTTTTATTCTTCAAATCTGAAATAAGATTCTCACATAACACCTTCCCTTTCACTAGCTTGGTTATCTTGATTTCCACATCATATTCCATCACTTTTCTGATCCAACTAGCCCTATTTTCATTCAAATATCTACTCAAAAGGAATTATTTGACATAAATATGAGGTGAAAATATGTGAATATTTTTTTTGTACAACACATTCCTAAACTTCTTTAGACTTATAACAACTGAAAGTACTTGCTTTTTAATATAGTTGTATCTTAACTCATAGCCTTCCAAACTTTAACTAAAGAAGGAAATATGCTACTCTATATTTTCCTAATTTTATTTGGTAATCATGTCATATATAACCTATTCATTCCCAAATGAATAAAAGCACAAATCCTTTAATAAATTAGGACTTGTAAGAGTAGAAGCTTAGGTAATGGCTTGTTTAATCTTGTCAAAACTATCGTTCCTCCTTCTAGTCCAAGTGAACACTTCATACTTCATTATAATAGATATTATAGGCTTGAAAATATTATAAACATCAAGAATAAATCTCCTTATGAAATTTATTTTCCCAAAAAAACTTTGTAAACCTTTCTTGTGTTTAGGCAAAGAAAATGCCAAGATGGCACTCACCCTTTCAGGATCTATGGATAAGCCCTTCATGGAGATAATTTGTCTTAATATTTTACTTTAATGGATAAAAAACACATTTAATTGGGTTTATATAGAGAAAAAAATACCTACACCTTTAAAAAATCTTCCTTAGGTGATTCAAGTGATCCTTTGCATCCTTGGAGAAAATTATTACATCATCAAGATACACCAACATAATGTCATTGATTAGTCCTTGAAAATCCATATCTATTGAACATTTAAATTTAAATATAATATTATACAATCTAAAATTAATTTTCCTATTAGATTATGTACCCCATTTAGTAGTAAAGGCTATATTGTATTGGTTAGTTTTCTTTACCAAAATATGATTGTACCCAAGATACCCATCAAGGAGATAAAGCCTTTCACTACCTACCACAACTTATAATATTTGTTCCATGGAAGGTAAGGGATAATTATACTTCAAGGAAACTCTATTAAAGTCCTTAAAATAAACACACAACCTGATCTCTCCATTCTTCTTCCGAATAGGGACTAAGTTTGCTAACCAAGATGAATGTTTAATGGGGAAGCTGATTTTGGACTCAATCAACTTGGTGAGTTCTTTCATCATGAGGGGTTAGATATTAGGATTGAATGGAATTTATAATTTATTTATAGGCTTGTAATTTTAATTTATCTCTATGGTATGTTGAGCTAAATTTGTGTCAAAGACTTTCAAGTCACTATATTCTCATGTAAAGACATCATAAAACTCCTTGCATAACTCAATAAAGACATGCCTCTCTTGACTAGTACATACATTTCCAAGTGCAAGAAACTTGTCATTGAATAGTTTTACTTTTTTATAGTTCTCTTTCTTGGTATACATGATTAAATTCTCTTTCTTTAGGTATTCATCAACATTGAATATGCTCTCAAGAGTGACTAGGCTTTTAGGAAGTTTGTTGGACTTCAATTAAATAATCTTCCCTCCATATTTTTGTATTTTAGATTGATTGGAAAAAAAACATATCCTCTTCTTGTATAAAAAGTTTTAATGTTTTATCACTATAAAACACTTACAAATTAGTGACATTATCTGGTATGGAGAGCCTTATAATCACCTTTAGATGAGGTTAGTTCTTATCCTCTTTTATCCCCTTTGGAACATAAAATTAAACTCCAATTATTGCCAACATATCATCATGATTGTTTTAATATCTTGGAATATATGTGATTTTTAAATATTTTAAATATTCCATAATATCCCACACTCTATTCTCATAGGACTTAAGCAAAGAGTTCTTGGTCAAATTCTGCCCTCTCACTTGATTCACAACTAACTCACTATCACTAAACACTTTTAATTCCTTAAAACCTCTTTTCATAGCCCATTAAAGTCCATTGATGAGGGACTCATATTATTCCACATTAAAAGTATAAGATAATTGAAATCTGAAAGTGTAATAGTACCTTTCCTTAAAAGGAGAAATTGGCATTGCTCCACCACTTGTCCCAACCTTACTTCTTGATCCATCAAAGAAAAGCTTCCATAAACCACCTATATTTTCACATGGTGTCATAAAATTTGGAATGAATGAGTCCTCCTCATGCATACAATACACCCGAAGACCAGATTCATTCATAAATTTGTAAGGATCATTAAAATGTTTATCTACCCATTCACCTAAGTATAAATCAGAAACTCCTTCTAGGGAAGATGTTGGAGATTGGTCTATGTGGAGTTATTCTTCATCAATGATGGCATAATTGAAATTTTACAATTTAGGTGTGTAAATATCCAAGTGATTATGATGAACAAGTTATGATTCAATATTCACCTTAGTACCATACTTTTTACTAAATGCCATGTAGGACCAATTGGACACCAAGTATCCACCTATCTTAGATGTAAACTCTCTTGACAAACAAAGGGAAAATTATGGAGGTAAATATACCAAAACAACATCATTAGAAATATAAAAGGTATGAAAATAATGTAGGATAAAATTCAAATCTTCAACTACCCTAAAAGTCTTAGCTAATTATATATTCAATTATAAGGCTCCTTTAGTCATTAGCTCATATTTGAGGCGTAGTTTATCTGTTATACACTTGGGCATAACTAAAGTAATATAAAAAATATCTATGATGAAATTATGAACCAATAAATCACCAATGATTATATATAGGTATAAATGACAAGTTTTTTTAATTCTTCTTCACTTGACCATCAATAGGTTGAGCTCCATTAACTAGGACAACATTATCATTTCTAGATGAGCTAACTTTCTTACCTAATCCTTACAATTCCTTTTGAAGCATATCTTTCTACCCAAGTATTATAAAATAATCCCATGATGATATGTTAATGTGTAGCTTCTTCATCTGGTCTCCAACATTAATGGAATAATTGCTCACCTTTGGGGGATCTTTAGAAATAATCATTCCTTGTGATGTAGCTTATGAATGTGGGTGAATAGGATCTATCTTCACATTATAATTTTTTTGACTTTCTTGAAATATAGTAGATAAATTTGACACACTTACCATTGGATATGAAGTGGGAACCAAAAAAAGTCCTTGAGCTTCTCCTTATTGCTCTTCAACAACCCTTTTCTTAGACCTATTGTTAGAGGCAACACTAGTATTCATATTACTTGATTTCCCCAAGTGGTTAATAGGACAAAAATCTCCATCCAAATGATTTATGATGGTAGAGTTATATTTTGGTTAACCATTACCCATTCCAATTTGTAATGGTACCAAAAATCTTGGGACTTAGGAAGCTTGATTGCCTTGCATTTCCATGGTTTGATTTTGCATCTCATTTGCATAAGTAACATGTTCTTGATTTTTCTCAAAAAATGTATAGCATGGATGCTCTTGTACCAAGTTGTTTTGAGTGGAAATAAGAGATTTAAAGGATGAGGAAGAATTATTATTGTAGCTTTGATAATTCCTAAAATTAATGATTTGACCTTGTCCTTGAATGTTGCTTTCAAAAGGAGGTCTTATTGATTTGCCCAAATTTATTATAGTATTGGTATGGCCTATAACCTTGGGCTTATTGTCTTTTGAGGGAAACCAACTCATTAATTAATATTTGGAGAAATATTTTAACTTCATGAATCTTATTTTAAGGGGTAATGGTAGGGATTTCTTAACTATGAAAAGGAGCTAAAGTGAGAAATGCAACTTAGCTAGGAGGCTACAAATTAGGGAATAATAGCATTGGTGGCCTAGGAACAATATTTACAACTTGAAAAAGACAATTCTCAACATTGATCGCTATATCATAGGTAGAATGGAGTGTATTCCCACCCATGGATTGGATCATCATAACTACATCACTATTCAATTATTTTAGATAGTACAAGAATTCATAATTTGGAGTATGTATCACAAGGGCTAGGATCCTATCCCATGCTTTTTAAAACATAGTGTTGAAGTATTAGATAAAATCTTGTGGTTCCATCTTGATAGTGGTCAATTACTTAGCTAGAGATATGTGATCACTTTTCTATCCAAACCTCTTAGTTAATAGATCTCCTAGTTCATCCCATGAACCAATAGAATTTTTAGGTAGAGTCCCATACTAATCTAAGGCTTTCCTTTTGAAGGAAAATGACAAAAACCTCATAGTCAAATTATCTTTAATGATATTATGGATATTACATAATTTTTTATGTTTCTAATATGTGTAATGGTAGTAATAGGACCATCTACAATAAAATATGGAACACTCTTAAGGGCTACTACTAGAATTTGGTCATACTAGGCAAGATTCAAAGGAGATGATCCAATGAAAGATATAAAAATTTAGTTTATAACCATATTTGAATGTGACTTATGAGTATTATAAAATTAAATAAACAATAACTTAAACTTCTTGAACACCAACTCTCTTGAATAAGGATGAGTATTCATAAACCTAAACCTTCTTGTAGAATATAAAGGTAATTGCACAAACTCAAAGGTATAAATTTATTAGAAAACCTAGTGGTCACCTTTGGAATTTAAATTAGGAACTGATCAACAACCTAAGAAATTAAAAATTTAATGGAGTCATTAGGTACTGAATGTATATGCCCTAATCACTACAACTATGCCAAGACCAACACCAATCTTGGATAATATTCTAAGACTTAGAATCCCACTAGGCATGGCAAAAAATATTGACACTTAGATTCAAACCCCTTGAGGAGATGTATATCTCTAATTATCTAAGTGGAACAATGGAGACATCTCTCTTTCTATGGGTAATAATTTATTGAGATGAATCTCTAGAAGGGCTAGTTCCCTTGATGCATTCTTTGAATTACTTTTCTACCTATTAATTTTGAGATGAAAAGGGGATAATAAAACACTAAAAATAAAATTTTATGCACTAATATTAATTATATTCTATTAAATAAATTCCTACTACTAGAACCTAAACAAAACTTTCTTCACTCAAAACTTGTAACTCAAGTTGAATTGTCACATCGGTATTTCACTATCTATGATCAATAGGTAATTGAATGTTTATAGGGGTAATGGATGATTCATTTTCGGAACAAAATCATACACAAATTATATAATACATATAAAATTAAAATAAAAAAATGGGAAAGACTTAAAATAATCACTCTTCTACACATTGGAGAATAATCAAGAGTAGTATGGTAGAAAAGGTCAGCTTATACTAGACATGACCAACAAGATTTTAATCAATAATAAATAGTGAGAAATGTGAGTGTAAAAATTTTAATTTTTATTTATTTAATAGTCTTAAAATTAAAAATTTGGCTAGATTTTCCACATTAACCAATGGAGGCTACCAAAAAGAGGTAAAAGAGTCCATATTTATAGTTTTTGAGAGGAAGGCAAAGTAAAGGAAGTCCAAAGGTCACTTGTAAACATGTAAATTTGATAAAGGAGGTTAAAATTGCATGGTAAATATATTTTAAATTATCCATGCAATGTTAGGGGTTCCAAATATCCATACAACTCATGAAATTGATGAAAAATGTCTCAAAATTCCTTATCCTAGCTTAGAAAATTGCCTTCATCATTTGGACCTGATTGAATGTCCAAACAGTAAATAGAGATATGTTTTATGATTGTAATAATGTTTAAGGCATTTATAAATTCAATTCCATGAATTATTTACATTCTTACTCCTTTATAAACTCCTAGAATGAAGCAATCACTGTTTGTAGTCTAGAAAACTCCTTATTTCAGTCACCCTCACAATTGGCCTAAAAAATACCTTTAGTTTTCCATGAAAATTAATGGGAATGAGTTATTGACACATTTAAATACCTTCCATGGTCTTATAATTCTCAAATTATCCTTAAAAATACATTTATTTGAGTTTTCCACACTTTTTACTCTTGTGCTCACTATGCCAATTTTGATTGGTTGAAATTAGAGCTCTAGTTATCACACTTATAGGTTTTTTCATAGAATAAAATTACCATAGGTAGTTATAATAGGTCTTAATCCTCCCTTAAAAACTAATTGTATCCTCTAAAACCTCTCAGAACATAAAAAATATAGAAAATCATGAGAAAAACACTATTTTTCATGTTGTATGTATAGTTTTATACATATTATTTACATGGGTGAGAGCCTGGGTAGGTATAATCAATAATAAAATAGTTTTAATTTCTAGACTATGCCATTTGAATGGATCTCCATGTTTGTTTTCTCCATTGGGTTCCTATAAGGGTTTTACTATGCTTTTAGACTATTTATGTTCTTAACAATTGTTCATACATATGGAACATTCCAGTTTTTAAATAATGCCACAAAATTGTTTCTAAGAACCCTCTGTAAATCCCCATAACCCCTTTTTTTCTAATGTAGAACCTTAGAAAATATATGATCTTTACAAGTTGATCCATCGATCTTATTTCTCCACATTCCTAGATGCTTGAGATATCTCTAGCCCAAAAATAATCTTTGTACAAGTTTATTATCATAAAAAAGATCATTAATGTCTATATTCACTAAATAAACATTCCCTAATAATTTGGATAGCTCATCAAGGACTATGAATGAAGGTAGATCACCAATTGGCTTTAAGTTTCTTCCAGGCCTAATGGGCTTAGCATACCCTCTGCTAGTTTGGATCACTTGGTCTATTATAACATGTTTAGGATGGTTTATTATTAATTTTTACACTTCATTAATACTCATCAATTCTTCATATGACCTTCCAAACACTCCTTTTAATCTTTTCTCTCTTATTTGGCAATTAGGCCTAGTGAGAACTTGCCTAATTTGACTCTATCAGTGAATAGTTAGGTCATTTTTTAGGGTTAGAGCTTTATTTAATGTTAATTATCTTACATAAATATTCCATACTCATCATCAAATGTTCTTTGAAGATTCCAAAGCCTAAACTTAATTCATTTACTCATTGTATCATCTTTTTCTTATCTGGCCAAAGTTCTAGTTTTCTTGAGTGGCTGATCTTTGAGACAAAAAAAAGGCATATATCTTGCATCCCCATGGAAAAAAAAAGCTTTGGGAGTTTTATAAGGTCATAATGAGGCATTTTACCAAAGGTAAAAGTTAGAATCCCTCATTTAGGTACCTAACCAACTCAAGTTGTCTAAAAAACCCTATTTTCCTACATTTTTATCCAAATCCATTTGTGGATGACCTTTCTAAGCCACTGATATTACCTTTCTAAACTATCCAAAACCTTTCTCCTTAGTGTATTATTTATTCTTACCTTTTGAACCAAGAGGTTTCCTAGCTTGCTTATAGGGACTATAGTTTATTTTCCAAGTGGGAAGGGAATTTGAGCACATCAATAAGGTCTTGGGTAAGTTATAGTACCTATTGGATAATAACTAAATATTTTATAGTCATTATAACCTTCATTTTCTCTCTAGGAAGTTCATACCTCATTGTAGCGTTTGCTTGCCTAGACCTTGTTGTAGGTGAAAATAGGAGTCCGAGACCCTATGTACACTTATTTGCTTCCTTAAAATGGTATTATTACATATAACACATGTTAATTTAAGTAATGGTTCATTATACTTATCATGAATGAGTTTTAACATCATACTAATGCACCCTTTTTCCATTGAGACTAGGTCCCTACCTAAAGGAATGAGACACATTTATATGGGTCTATTGTAGGTCACTATCTCCTTTATTAGAACCAATTTAAGGTGTAGGGAGATCCATTTGGGTTTATATTGGATTAATATCATTTATATATTACAATATCCCTCCTTATAATCCTTGAAGGCATCTTTTGCATCAACTTACTAAACCCTACTTAGGTTGAAGTATCCTTTTATAACCCTGCCTATAGATGAAAAAATAGAGGTCTCTTTCATTTCACCATTATGATCATAAAATAATTGAAACCCTTTTTGAGATTAAAAATTATGTTTCTCACTTTCACCTAGCAATGACCTTAATTGGAAACCAAAACAATGCCCTTTACCATTGACTGAGACACATCTTTTTTTAGACCCTATTGTAGGTCATCACATGAATTGATTAGGATGATTATAATGATAAATTTTTTTTGGATCCAAATTGGATCTACCCACACTATCTATCCATTAAAGAGTTGCTTTGGATAGAATAAAACACCTAAAAAAATCACAAATTATTCCTTCTTTATGTTCAACTTGTCTGACCCCTGTAGGTTACCATTTCATGTATGAAGGAGGCTTGTAGGTGGTCATAGGCATGTTCAATGTTCTACCTTGACTCTTTCTTGATTAATTATATCATTTTTGATATTTTAAAACCATGTAAATTCACTATCCATTATTCCATTCTTTTAAATTCCATCCAAGTTGATAAAGGAACTCTTTTTCCTCACAAGCATGTAGATGTCACTACATACTTTTAGTGTGTTTTAAGGCACCTTTTGAATTCTAAAAAACCATTATCCATTCCTTATTTTCACCTCATTCACTAAATAAATATTTTTTGTAATATATTAAACAAAACCAAACCATTAGGGTGTCTTAAAACCCTTAGGATATATGTTTAAAATGTTTAACAAAACCTCATGGGCCTATGTTTGCTCAAAATAGGGAAAATTGGCCTAAAACATAGTCCACTAACTTAATTTCGTTATTTCACCTAGAATTACCTTAATAATGTGTCAAATATTCATGATTAATATCTATAAACCTATTTATATCTTTATAATTTTTCAATCCACGTTTAAATACCCCATTTTGATCCCATATCCTTCAACTATGGCTCAATATAAGTATTCGTTTGACTGTATGTAGGTAGAGGGGAAGGAAATGATCAAGAGTATGTTTTTCTAAAAATTAATAAGACACAAAATTAATTTTATAATATTAAAATGGATTACATATATCAATAACACCTTGAATCTATCCTCAAAACATCTTATTCAACATGAAAATCAACTACCTGTACATGCACATTTGATTGATATGTAGGTAGTTAACAGGGCTATTGGTAATATTCATGAGATAAAGGCCTCAAATTTACATTTTTTCCTCTTTAAAATTATGGTATTAGTTTATTATAAAAATTTAGAACCTTAATTAGGTCAAGATATATACATTTCAATGGTATAGACCTTTTCAAGCTCCTGTAAGATGCCCATTAATGGTTGACTGTGCAAATGTGTACTATAATTACAATTCATGGACCATAAGCTTGGAGATTGAGGTTTTAAAGTTAATTTAGAATCAATATAACTTTTAAAATACTGAAATTACATTAACATAACCCTATTAGACCAATCACAAAGCATGAAGACTCAGAAAACACTAGAAACATACTCATTAACTCAGAATATACTAGTCTATAATTTCAAGGTTATTAGATAATCAAAACAACCTAAAAATTAAAACCAATCCTATAGTTTGTAAGGATACATGGCCAAAATCCTTTATATAAAAAAATAGTAACTAGTGTTTAAGTATTTTTCCATAATGAAGGAAAAACTGAAGGGTATACCAAATAACTATCAAATATACATAGTCAACTTGTCAGCAATGGCCCATATAACATAGTGGACCAATATTCAAAATAAATATATTAAAATAAATCTATCTTATTGTAATAAAATCTCCAAAAACAATTTTTTTTGAAACTACCTATGCTTCCTGTACTGAGCAAAAACCTGAGGGTCACTTTAGTCTACCAAGAAGAGCAAGAAATGTGCAAAATGGTTTCAGCATCCAAAAAACTATTTCAAATCAAACCAAGTGTATAGGTGAGTTTTATAAGGATTAGTATACCCCTTGATATATCCCACATGGAAAACATCCCAAAAATCTATACAAGTTCCATTTTATTTTTTTCAATTGATTTCTAAAGTTTCAATTGGAGAACCTACAACCTTCTGATGTAACTAACATATCTGACACTCAAAATAACTTCTTTTATGTTTTATTCAAAAATATGACACTCAAGCACCTTGGGAAATGTGTCATTTGACTTAATTACTCCTTCAAGCACATAAAATGACCCCAAATGGAGAAGTTGACAAAAGCAACTAAAACCAAAGCTAAAATGACCTTCAATGGAATCATATAACAAGCAATACTTCCTATGAGAATATATTAAAACCCCTTAAAATTTATAAAATAATTTTTTTTGCCTAAGTATGCCCAATTTTGACTAAAAATTCAAACTTGACCAACAATACCAATTATTAAAATGAATTAATTATTAATCCAAATATCAAAGAGAACATATAGTTATATTTTTTAATCCCCCTCTATCTCTCAAGCATTGATATGTGGTATGAACTTATAGTGTAAAGAATTTGGCATTTTGTAAGATATTTTATGGAAAAGTGTGGTTTACTAAAATCTATAAGTTTTGAAATGATCTAAATGGTCCCAAATGTGGCTAACATAAGTTCATGTCATGTCAATTGGATTAAAACTTGCTAACTTACTATTCAAAGGTATAGTCCTTTGTAAATTGATGTCAACTGTGTACTCCTTAGTGAAGTCTAATGTTTAGCATGAATTGATTCATGTTTTCATTATGATTGAAAAACTAACCACTTGGCCACTATTAAATCCTAGTATCATGTGCCCAATTTATATACCCCACCATAGAGTGGGGTTGATATGATGTTAGGAGATGAAACCCTAGGTCAACACACCCCTAAATAACTTTTTAGGAGGTGATGAACTCATGCCCAAAATCTAATGCAAATAAATAAATAAATGAAAATTAGAAGAAATTTATAAGTTGTTTATGGGTCACCCAAGTCAATCAGATCTTATGAGAGAATACTTGATGTTTCTTCCATTCTATGCTAAGATTAAAAAAAAAGGTAATAAACAAAATGATTTTGATCACCCTAGTTCCCTAAAGGGGATGGGGTAGACCATACATGCAAAGTTCATTTTGATGAAATAAATTATTCTAAGAAATTTGAAATTAACTAAAAATTAATGACAAAATTTAAAAAAAAAAACTCTTAAGATCTCTAAACTTAAGTGTATATTCATTTTAAAATCACCAAACAAAATTTGAATGAAGTTTTGGCCCCTTGGCCGTGTTTGCTCTTGTAGATCATGAAATGTAAAAATACAAGTTGTATTTAATTAATTATAAGCACTAAAATGTAAGTGTGTATGATAATTTGAAGTGTTTATGCATCCATTTATTTATTTAGGTTTATATAAAAATGTGAGGGATTTCACTTATTTTTATGTAAAAAAAATGAACCTAAAAAATTTTTAACTCTCAGGTTTTTAGTTTACATAGAGCAAAGAAGTTGATTCTACAATAAAGTGAAGACATTATTATCTAAAAAGTAGTTGATTTATTGTGGAACAAAATAAATATAAATAATATCTAGTTAATTTTCCACTAAATAATGCATAATTTGTCAATTAGTCTTGGCAAAGTCACTGATTAGCCCTTAAAATAGGTGAAGGTAGTGAAACCACTAGAAAATATACCTGGTGAAGTCACTTAAATGTATGATCAAAGTAACTATTCACATTCATCTATGCCTCCATTTATATATAGGTATATTTACATAGGTCAATGTCATCTATTTTACCATACAGCAATGTCTCTATTTCTAGTGAAGCTATTGATTTATGCAAAATAAATTATGACAAAATAGAGGATGAATTAGGCAAAGTCATCGATTAGCAGGGAAAAGTCACTAATTAGTAAAAAACTAAAATGATAATAATTTTGATCATAAAACTCAAAAATTTAAGATACAAATGATCTTTATATGATTTTTTTAATGTTTCAAATCATTCATATAGTCCATATGGGGTGTGTGGTCTCAATGAGTGTGCCATTATGTAACATTAGGAAGCTAAAGAGAAATAAATATCATTAGTTCCTTTTTAGTGAATCAAATGATTATTCAAGTATAATAATGTAATGTAAACTAAACCACTCTTTCCTAAATACTAGTGTGAGTTTAACATAATGAATAAAACCATAAATAAGAGATAAAAACATGCAACTATGTTACTTCCCTTAAAAAACCTAGTGTTCACCTATTGGAAAAAGGATGTTATTTCTCATCTTATGGTGTTATATACTTTGATTAATGTATTATCCATATTGGTAGAACTTATCTAAGACCACATGTGGCTTTTATTTTCTAGGATTAGGTTGGTGTGAAGATTCTTGAATCAATTTGGCATTATAACATTACTTAAGAGGCTTCTTGAAGGAATTATTATTGAATAAACTTACACACAAAAGCTCATTAGAATAGAGTGAGGGCAATTATATTTATAGGTATTAAATATAACTCTAACCCTATGATGGTTAGTGTGATCACATAGTATTTCACCTATCTTAATTCTATAGATTATTGTGCAAGTTCCTAATCATACAATTGAAAAACCTCTAAAATTATGGTACCATATAAATTTTGAGGTTAATCTCCCAAGAAGGTTGGGTTCCTTTCACTAAATCTAATGAAAACTAATAAACTACTAGTTTTGTGTAAATCTCCATCTTTAGTGTTTTTGATCATAAAGTAGGGTTTTGATGGGGAAAAGTGTTTAAGAATTTAAATTTATAGAAAACTAAAAATATGGTGATCACACCAAATATTTTATAGTGGTTGTAGATACTTTCTTGATAAACACAATAGAGCAAAAAATAGATTAAATTTATTTTAAGCACATACTTATGCACATTTGGAAATCAAAGGAAGTATTTTAGTTATTTTTCAAAAAGGGAAAAGGATATTTATTCCAAAAAATATTATCAAGAGGATAAAATACCATAGATGAATTTTATTAAGACTGAAATAAAAGACAAAGCTTCCATAGAAAATCAAATAACTTTGCACAACACAGAGATTCCAAAGACAATAAAGGTAGGACTTCAACTTTATTTCTCTCCAAAGATTACATCTTGTAGTAAATACATTCAAAGTATATAAAATACCAATAAAAATAAATATGATAAACTAAGCCATAGGGTTTACCCATTTTTATATAAAATATGTCATAGATACATGTAGTTATTGAAACTTGACCACTCATTTTAGAAAATCATGTAGATATAAAAATATTCATGCAAAAAGAGGTGAGTTCTTCTATTCTTGGCATCTTAGACTTATGAAACATTTGTAACATGGCATGCACACACTAGGTGTGATATTGAGAATAACATGGCATGCACACACTAGGTGTGATATTGAGAATAACATGGCATGGTTGGAACTGAAGATCTCCATGCAAGGCTCCTTATATGATGGTAGCTAAAAATATATCTTCATGCAAAAGCAACACCCAAAATAGAACTTGGCCTTTCTAAATAAAATATAACATTGTAAATTCAATTCTAAGTTTCTTTCCATGAAAACCCTATATTCCAAAACCTAATGTGAGACTTTTACAACATTCTAAGTCTTTATCACTTTTTGCCAAAAATGAACCATGCAATTTACACTTCATGAATTTTTACCTTCTAGCAATTCACATTAATCAAAATGGAAAGTGTAATTTTTACTTTTGCTTTTTTAACTTCCACATTCAAAAAATATAAAGTCTAAAACATATGTCTTTCTCTTTCTCAAAAGAGTTATAAAAAATAAAGCTGTACTTTTGAAATTATAATTTGCAATATCTTTGAAATGAAATTACACATGATAATAACATTTGAAAAAATTCAAAAGAGAGGGAAAATTAATTAATGTATATATTTTCCTCAACTTTATTATTATTTTCAGCCTACATCTTCTCTGTATATGTATCAAAAACTTTGAAAATCTCTTGAATTTTCTCTACATTTGACCTATAAGAATAAATGTTAAAGGCTACACAATCAACCTAGACATCAAAAATTTCTCTTCTAAAGGTTTCTATGCCCTATATTTTAGTTCTCATTTGATCAATTTATTTCTTTTACATGATGAACCTATGAATGTTGCTTAAGATAAAGATTGTGTCCTTCATAGACTCCTCAACAATTGCCTTAAAATGATTTTGAACATGTTCTACTTGAAGGATATTGTTGGCCTCATCCATTGATCAACATAACATTAAATTAATCATGATATAAATCTTGTATGACACATCATTTTCCTTATCATGAGCCTTAATATATCAATCCACAAACTCTGTTAGTACTCTTATCCAAAATTGAGTAGCCCTGTAGTTCTTCATGCTCAGGATCAGACTTTAATATTTTTCAACAATGAGGGTATTCATATCAATTTATTTTTTTGATATTAATTTGGGATAATACATATTAAAGATATGAATTTCTCCTTCATATTTATTAATCTGTTTCTTTAAAATTTCTTTTCTCTCCATGATGACTCCATAATACTCCATCATGGCTATAAAAATTATATTACATTTTTTGATCAGTTCCTCAAACCATTCCTTTATATCGCTTCCCATGTGAGAAATCTCTCATATAGAATCAATTGTAGCTTAATTTGGAAAAATTGGCTACACTTCTTGTGGTTGTTTTGATGTTTCACCAAACTTTACTGATCAACCTTTCTTTTTATCTCATCCTTGGTGGCTTTATCATGATCGATTCTCTAGAAGAGAGAGTTGATACCTATTTACACATTGTGCTTGATCCCTTCTTTTATATACTGACTAAGGTATACATGCAAAGCCTGATAATCTACTACCATAAGATCCCCTTTTTATTTGTCTGGTAGAGGAACTACAATCTCAACATATCTCTCTCCCTTAGAATTAGTAAATGTCCTTAAGAGGGTCTTGGGAGTGGGATTTGACTTCTTCTTGACTTATGACATGTCAAATTCCAAAGTGTTGAGATCAATCATTATTTTCTATATTTCACTAATTATTCTAACCAACTAGGGGTAGCCTTCTATTGATCTGATACTATCACCAAAATATCTATAGTTGATGTAGTTTTACTAGCTAACACTATGACTATGGGAGACTCTTAGGAAGATGATACAATTGGTTACTCAGGCAGTTTCTATGAGGATACTCTCTCATCAATGGTTTGAAAATCAATATTTTTTTTAGTGTTTAGGTTTATCCAACCTCAACTGATGATAAAGATGAAATAGTAGAAATAGGGGGAGTTGAGGCAATGAAAATAGTTATGCCTATTGGGGGAGTGGAGGATGGAATGGATAAAGGAGTTGTCAATTTAGGAACCTATGGAAAGGTAGAAGCTAAAGAGCTAAAATTTTTAATTAGGTGTGTAGGACCACTCAGGGTTGGTTATGTGAAAATAGTGGGTTGAGATGAAGGGGAAATAGTACTTACCCTTGGGGTTGAGGTGGCCCGTAGAACCATAGTCAATATGACTAACTCCATGGAAATGTACTATTGGGTGGTGTTGGGAATTAATGGTGATGAAATTGAAGGAATTATAAATGGAGTGCAAATCAATAATAGATCAAATGGGGAAGGTGAAGTGGAGGAATGAAAAGTGGAATGAAAACTTGAACTTCCACTATAGTGGGACCCTGAGTGTCCACTTGACTCATTTTTCTAATTTCCCTTGGATATTTGAGGTGGGTGGAATGGTAGATGAAGTGGGGAAAAGTGGAGGGTTTGACAGTAGAGGTGAAGGAGCACAAACTTGTGGATTAATGGTAACCTAAGATTCTTTTGGAGTATAGATAGTTGGCAAAGGTGTTGAAACCTCTTTTAAAATATGTGTAGGAGAAGTGGGAGAAGTCGAGATAGGAATTAGGGAGATGGGATCCAAAAATATGGATCCATGTGATAATATTATTTTACCTTTATCTAAAATATCTATCAATTCCTTTGTAGTTTTTCCCTATCTATTTGATTCCCTTTTTATTATCTTTGTCTTCTTCCTCTTCTTTCCTTTATCAAGATCCTCTAATGATTCCATAGATCCCTCTTATTAAGGAGTTATACCTCTTACTTTGATCTTAAAAAGATTCTCCTTAACCCCTATTCTCTCCCTTGTGACTTCCACACCCTTGATTCTTAGCCAATTTATTGTTCTGTTAATAAATGGGGTTATTATATCAAATATAGAGAAGGATTGAGAAATTGACCACATCAATGGTAGTAGAGGTATAACAATGATATGTGTGAGGTGGATATGATATACTCTATATTTTTCATCCATAAAGTCATTAGGGATCAGTGCTAGATCATAGTCTTTTATTTGTTGTAGGGACATCCTAAAATAGTCCATCATTTTGACCATTTATTCATCATTAAAGTCTTCAAAAAAATACTCACAATATGGCACATGTTTATATGTTTCCAACTCTAGTGTGGTAGTGACCTTATCATATGGGTCAAAGTAAGGTCTAAACTCTCTAGTCCTCAGTGTTACTTAACATATATCTGCCTCTATAGGTTTGGCCATCAAGAGAGATTGGCATATATAATATCCAATTAAAATAGGGAAATGTATCCCTACCTTGTGTTTTTTTGAAAGGATATTATATGTATCCACAAGTTGTCTAACCAACTCCAAAAATTCCCAATTGTCACTTACATAATAGGGAAGTGTGTAAAGATAGCCACTAAAACTAGCTACCCTGATGTAATAGTAGGTGGGGAACTATATGAAGAAAGAACCCCATTTAGTGATCTCATCTTTTTCCACTATAGAGAACCTTATTTTCTTAAGCTCCTAATCACACATGATGATAATGCTATAGATGAAATAATTATTAAATCTCTTGAATTTTTGTCTAATAGCCTATAATATGAGATCAAAGTAGTAGTTATAGATTCTAGTTATTTCTTTAGGAACTGTATTTATGCCTAGGAGCAATGGTTTTTTAGCCAAGATATAGATAATAGATGATGTCATATAAAACTTGTTTATCATTTTCACCTCCATAAAATGGTCATAAATGGAATCACTTATTAACTTGGGCAAATGTATCTACTATTTGGTCTTTCTAATGATCTAGATATACTAGTACATCCAATCCTGACAACACTTAGAATTGGGATTGCTAGTGACTCTGTGTAATAGTGTTATGATATCCCCTACCTCTTATGTAAAATCAGATATATACATAGTCTTAGGAAATATAGTGGAGTAATGCTTAGGATTATTGAGCCATTGATTATTAATGATCTTCTGACATCTATCCTTTTTCTCCTCATAAAACTATATATATGTTTGTGGAGTTATATCCAAATAACTCTCAAACTTAGGGATGGCAAACAATATTTCAATGAAGTTGAGATCAAGATCTAGAATTTTATTTACTTTCTCAATTAATTCTTGCCTCTTATCAAGGTCATAATTTTGGACCATTGTGAAGATAAACTCAGGGCTTTGAATAGAAAGAGGAAAGATTATAGCTTGTGGTAAACTAGAGTCATAGATACTCTAGATCCAGTCACTTTTAAAGTCTACACCTATCCTATCCCAAAAATATCCTAGGTTAATGTGACCTAAATTAGTGTCTATTATTTATTCCACATTGGAATCCAAAAAATTAGTCACTTTATAACCTTTATATTTAAACTTCATTTCCTTAAGAGGCATGGAAACTAAAGTTACTACTTTCAAAAAATCAATTGTGACAATTGGTGGAGCCTGCAGGTGTTTGGAGCACCTATATTCTCTGGTGGAACTTGGAGGTCCTCTATAGCACATCCAATGTCTATATAAATTGAAGGATGTGATATATCTAACAAAATTGATAGATGTTTGAGGCACACCCACTGTCTACAATTCACTATGAGTCAACAAGGGAAAAGGAGATTGAGACACACTAGATCTCCAGTAGAAGTGGAAGGTGCTCAGATCACATCCACTCTACATGAAGGCTTAAAGGCCTATGGGATTATTATATGCTTGATTTAGGTCCAATATTCATGGTGGTTAATGTATTTTGAATCTCTAGTGGAAGTGAGAGGTGCTTAAGGCATGTCTACTATGTGTATTACATTAGGAGTCAGTGGGGGAGAAAGGTGCTTGAGGTACACTAGATCTCTGATAGAAGTGGAAGGTGTTCAGAGCATATCCACTCTCATTGAAGGCTTAAAGGATTGAAGGATTATTAGGCACCTGAGGTAGGTCTAGTGTTCATAGGGATGCTAGGGAAATCTATATGGAATATTCACTAGTTTTATGAATATAAAGTATATGCTTAAAATATTTGTGTGGGAAAACCTTGGTTTTGAATGTGGAAATATTTGAGTGGAAAATGAGGGATTTGGGAGGAAAATACTTGATATTTAGCTTCTATAAAAAAATAACCCCTAGATCACCCTAACCTAGAGGAGAACCTCATATCGACCCTAGGCACATGATTTAACACAAAACGACCCTTCCAAATCAAATCCCTAACCAATAACACTAGAAAACCTTGAAATGAAATGTAAATAATTGGTAAGAGCTTAAAAATGAAGGAAAATGGTGTAAAAACATGAGGAAATTATCATGAAACAAGGATAATTTGGAAGGTTGATATGTACTATGGTTGGAATTTGTAGGTATTTGTCAACACATAGATCAAAGATTTCTTACATGGCAAGGTCATTATCAGAGCTCCAAAATTCAATTAGAAACATAAAAAATTATAATAGTTTATGAAAAAAATTAATTTTTATGAAAAAACTCTACAATGCTCAGGTGGTTGGTGTCAAAGTTTGGACCTAATTGAACCAAGTCCACACTTCATGAGAATATTAGACTTGGTAGAAGGTGAAACTCAATGTGCACTGTGCATGTTTGAAAATGTGAAATGTGAACCTCAAGTTTTGCATTCTAAGATAAGGGGTCTAGTGAATTGGTGGAGGTTGGACTTGATTCAAGTAGGTCCAATCTTTATGAATGGGGTGATTGGATTTGGTAGAAAGGAGAACCCATGAGGCACTTTGCACATTGGAACATGAAAATTACACTCAATGTTCCACATCTTACAATTTTATAAATGGGTAAGTTTTTGATGGAATGTGGAGACTATGGTTCACTTTACATGTTTAAAAATTTTCAATGTGGAATTCAAGTTTTACATTCTATAAAAGGGTGTTATTAAAGGCTTGGCAAGATCAGGAGCCTATCATGCACTTTTCATGTTGTGAAAAAATGCAAAGTACAAGCCAAGTTTTGGATTCTACCAGATGAGGTCATGGCAAGATCTAGAGCCTACCATGTATTTTGCATGTTTGAGAACATGAAAATCACATGGTGAGTTCCAAATTATGTATATTTGGGTTTTGGTGCTTCATGGTATTTGAAACCCATGAAGAAATTTACACACATGCAATTTACATTTAGAGTTCTAGATTCTACAAGGTGAAGGAAAATATGGGTATTTGAAGGATTCAAGGTTTTTAAATAAAAAAGGGGATCTCCCTTAGGGTGTTTAGATGTAATGATAATTTTGGTAAAAAAATCACAACATTTTTGGTAACCTCTATAGGATGATTACCTGCTAATAATTTTAAATCTATTGGCCTTCTAAGACATTGGGCATGGAGTTAAATTTGCTCTTAAAAAACTATAACCTAGGAAAGGACAAACTAGGATTTGCCTAAACACAAATAAATAAAAAATAGACAAAAAAAAAAGGAAAAAATAACACATCCTAAGGAAACAACTCCTAATGAGTCTAACATGTGCATAAGTACTTATTATAAACACAACAAACCATATTTTTTACAAAATGTAATCCTTTTAAAACAAGTTCCTTACCTCAAAATTAAACTTTGAGGTATATTCCATTAATTAGGATTGGTAGTTTCCTCCATCGAGCTTGGAGAGATAGAATTCAATGGTTCCTTTGCACTAAGTGATGATATACATACCACTCCATATTGCATTAAATTTTGTGTGCCTACCTAGTTTTGATTTATCTTCATCCCACTTGAGGACAATGCCTCCTTCAATGAATCTTCTTGAAGTTTCCATTTTATTGAAATTATTCTTGTTTTTTGCAATATTTTCTTCCAAGAATGTCATTTATGATGCTTGATTTCTTCAATCCCCATGAGTTTAGCTAGTCTCACTATCATGCCATCATTTTTTGTCAAGTTCAATTCATGATTGAGCTCTAAAGATGAAATATTAACTCACTTGTTACTCATTCTTTTCTTCTATATAGCAACATGAAAGGTGAATTACTGATGGATCTTTTTGGTGTAATTCTATCATCCCATAGTGTTGATTTTAGTTTCGTATGCCACGTCCACTAGTTGTCCTCCATTGTTCATTTGATGATTCTAATCAAGTTTTTGCTAGTGAATTTAGCTAAGACATTAACCTAGGGGTAATAATTTTAAGAATTTCTTACCTACACATTATTATTGATAGCCCATTCAATGTCCTAAGTGACCACAAATGCCTTATCATTATCTAATATTACAGTGTGAGGATCATCAAACCTTGAAACTATGTTATCCATAAATTATAAAATAGATGTTTCAATAGCATCATTTAGATCAACCACTTAAGTCCATCATTTAAAATAATCCATTGACATGAGAACCCACTTATTACTTACACTTGATGGTCAATTTATCATTCTGATGAAATCCAATCCCCATTAGGCAAATGGTTGATCCATTTGAATTAGTCTGAGAGGGAGTATAACTAGTATTTACTTACCAGTGAAGTAAACACACTTTTCATAAATTTTGACCCACTAATGGGCATCCTTGAATAATTATAGCCAATATTAGCCTCCTCTCATTACCTTGATGGTCATTGTCCTTATATAAAAATCTCCTCCTAATGGTCCATCATGAAATTGCTTGAGTACTTTGGGAACTTGCTCATGCCCAATACATCTTAACAAGACTCCATTCATGTCCTTTCAAAATAAAATTCCATCAATAAGAACATATGGAATTTATTGGAGTTAAAAATACCATTTTTTTACTATTGAAAGTCATGAGGGTATTCCCTAGTCTGTAGGAAATGAGTCATGTCTTGAATCTAGTTATTAAAAAGAGGTGGATTGTCTATTTGAGGTGTAGTTTGAGTATACACCATGTTGGATACTGGTTTAGCAGTGTTGATGTTAGTAGCCAATTGTTTACACAATCCTTTTACTCTTACCATATTTGTGATTATGAATCTATGTTGTAATCCATGGCCTTGGTAATCCATCGTACTCATTTTTCATTTGTTTCCCTAGTCAGTAGAAATTATTTGATGCTCTACTGACTCACCATCAAATGTATTTTATTTTTGGAAAGTATATGCCTAAATTTATTAAGTGCTTTGATTATTTTATATAATTTTTTGTCCATAAAACTATAATTCTCTTCATAATTTTTAAAATATTGGTTGAAGAAAGATATTAGCTACTCTAAATCTTCTCGATTATGCTGAGTTAGAATTGCTAAGATACTTCATTCCTATCCAAATGTATAGAGGATAAAACCCTTCTCATAGTTTGGGTTAACCAAGGTAGGGGCTTGGGAAATATCCTATTTGGTGGCTTTGAATCTATATTTTCCCTCTTATGTCCATCTGAAAAGAGTTCCCTTATCTATAATTGTAGTAAGGGGTTTTTCCAAAAAGGCAAAATTTGGTATGAATCTTCTCATGAAGTTGATCTTCACAAAAAAGATTTGTAGGCCCTTTTTGTGACTCAATAGTGCTAATGTATATATGGATCTAACTCATTTGGGGTATATATAAAGACCTTGATTTGACATTATGTGTCTTAGTATATTCTACTCATGTATAATAAACACACACATTTTTGGGTTAAGGTAAACCCCAAATTCTCTACATCATTCAAAAATATTTCTCGGGTGGTTTAGATGTGCACTAGTATGCTTTTAGTAAACTATAATATCATCTAGATATACTAAAATTATATCATTTATCAGACACTTGAATGCCATATCCATGGATCTCTAAAAAGTTACACCTATATTTGTTAGACCAAACAACATATTTATGTATGCATACATGCCTCATTTGGTGGTGAAGGCAATTTTAAATTGATCTAATTCCTATACTAGGATTTATTTATAACCTAAATAACCATCTAAAAGATAGAATATTTTATATCTTGATACTATCTATATAATTTGTTCCATAGGGGGAATAGGATAGTGATCTTTCAATGATGCTTTGTTCAAGTCTCTAAAGTCCATTCCCACCCATATTTCACCATTTTTCTTTTTGACATGGACCAGATGTGCTACCCAAGTAGAGTGTTTGATTAGAAATATTATATTATCTTCTATATACTTAGAGATCTCATATTTCATCAAGGGTTAAATCTTGGAATTGATGGGTCTCTATTTTTGCCTGATAGGTTTTTTTATTTTGATCTAGTTCTATGGTGTGTTGTGCTATACTTGGATCAAATCCTCTTAAGTCATGATAACTCCAGGTGAATTTATAATCAAAATATTGACATAATTTACCAAAATCATGGTTTTTTAAAATATTTCATACCTTGGCTATCCTCAAAGACTTGCCTTTTAAGATTATGATGGGTTCACAATCTTTTTCATTAACTATAATGTTCTTCTTTTCACCTTTCAATTGGTCATCTGAATTAAATATGTTTTCTAGTGTAACATAATCCATTGGAAACTTGTTTATTTTTAGCTAAATAAATTGATAACCATATTAGTATTTTAGCCTTGGTTGATTCCTTTCTAAAAATTTGGCCTCTTCCCTCAAAAATATACAATCTGCTTATCACTATTGAAGACTTACCAATTAGTTGCATTATCAGGGATATAAGGCCTTATGATCAACCTCACATGATGGCTATTCTTATTATTTATTTTGATTGGTAGGTTATATTGGGACCCCACCAAGGCCATGCAATCAACATCTTTATTTTATGCCCTTAGTACCTATTGAATAATTAAAGTGGTGAAATCTTACAACAAGTCACACACCCTATGTTTATAATACCTTAGGAAATTGTTTTTGGTTACAATTTTTGATCTAATTTGGTGAATGATGATCTAATTATCACCAAATATCTGCACAAGGTTGATCCCTCTATTGTTAGCCAATTATAGGCCTTAAATAAGGGCTTCATATTTAATTACATTATTAGTACAACTAAATTAAATTTAAAATGAGTAGAAGTTGATCTCTTTCTATAGGGAGATCAATACAATTCTCACACGTATGTCATTTATACTTCTTGAGACATTAAAAAATAACTAGCACACCCCTTAATGATCTTCAGTTGGTTTGACTAAATTTGGGATAATTTCATCTTTCTCATGAATGAAATATGTACCTAACCTTATTTCTTATACATATTCACAAGGATTAAATTACAATGTTGATCCCCATTCATCCAAATGAGTGTCTAGAATCTCTTTTATAGGTGTTTCATTCTCTTGATCCATTTCTTCCTCCTCTTGATCTTGAATTGTATAATTCATTTCTATGGAGGAATACGATTGTATAGTTCTATATGATCTTTTAAAATTATATTAGCTCTTATTGTTACTCTAGTTCCATATAATTTTATAAGTAACATGTGATACCAATCTACTGATAGATACCCTCCCATATTTTTAGTGAAATCTCTTGAAAGACAAATGGAAAAGTAGGGGGGTAAGATATATGATTGAAATATCTTAAGTAATTTATAGGCTTGGGCAAGCATAAATAGTGAGGTTCAGTAATTTTATGTTTCCTACTATTTGAATAGTATAACCATCTAGTTTCACTAATCCCTTATTAATAGGTGTGTATTTTATTCCCAAAACATCAACTATTTTCTTGGGCATTACTAAACTACTATCCCTGAAATCTACCATGAAATTGTGTACAAGATGACTCCCTATTATAAGTAAAAGATAAAAAGGAGGAGGCTTACCATTTTTACCCATTTTATAATCATCTTGAGGCTGACATAGATTTATTGTATGTGTAGGTTCCTTGGCTAGAACCTTTTATGATATCTAGAAATTCCTAAGAGCCTCTTGTAGTAAGTCCCTTAATGCTGGTATAGATAGTGCTTCCCCAATGGTGACATTCATATTAGTCTTATTAATTTGATTAAATATGTTAAAAGGGATACTTACAACCTTTATTGGTGATTTTATAGGGGCTACATCCTCTTTTACAAGATTTGGAGTGGGCACCTTTAATTTGAATTGATTTGTAGGCATAAAGGGTGGCCTTTACACTATGTTGTTCTTTGCTAGTTTAACTCCATCTTTAGAATTTGAACCTTACTCTACCCTGGGGGTTGATTAGTTTCTATTGCTCTTTTCTTGGAAGTGTATTAACTTATAAAGGACATTTACCATAAAAAATGCTTCATCTTGGCTTATTCCACTAAAGTCATCCTCACGTTAGTTTAGAAGAGTTACTTCACTTTGAGAAAGTTCTTGTGTGTCTATTTATTGGGAAGTAGATTCTTCATATTGTCCCTACATACTTATTATGGCTTGAACCATAAAGGCTCGATTGATTACACCATTGGGGTAAGTATCCTAATTATGGGGTTAATTTCAAGGATAACACCACTCTTACTCTTGAGCCAAATTATTTTGAATAGGGACAATAGCTTTGTAAGCTCCTAGAATTTTTAAAACATGTATGTTGGAGATCTTGGTTATGAACTCTATACTTATTTTTGGTTATTACCTTGATATGGCTACATATTCCCTTGGTATGTAGGGTTAGATGGATAAAAAGGTTTGTAGTTTTGGGCTTCATGCCTTTCATTACCACTAACTCTTTTCTAAAGCTCTCAAGTAATAAATTTACCTTATATAAATCATTCAAAGGTATAGGAGTCAAAGTAGGTGTTTTGATCATAGTGTGAATTAGAGCTAGTGTAGGTGGTGAAATAGGGGATATCTCTAGAAATAGAGGCATTGGTGGCCTTGGTGCATTTTTTCCAACTTGGATCAAATAATTTTTTTCCCTTATCATAATATCATAAGCTACAAGAAGTATGGTGCCACCCATTGACTAAATCATTATAATTATATCACTATTAAAGGATTTCAAGTAATATAAAAAATAATTATTTTTAGTGGGTTTAACCAAGATTGGGATTCTATTTTAGGTCTTCTATAAATGGTAATTAAAGTTAGTCATTTACTCATGAGGAGCTCATTTAATATTAGTTAACTGCTCAACTAAGGAAAGGTGGTCACTCTTGTCCTCAAAATGGGTGCACATCATAGTGCCTAACTCATCCCAAACTTAGACTGACCTGGTAATAAGGTCTTTATACCATTTTAAATCTTTCCCCTTGAAAAAGGAGACTAAGATTATGATTATAAAATTGTCTTGGACCATGTTATGGATTGAACAAAGATTGAAAATATTTTGTATGTGTTTTGAAGTAGTGGTAGAGGTTTCACCAGTAAAATATGGTAGGCATTTTAAGGCCAATACTGGTCTATCATTGTGATGGGCCATAATGAGTGGATTGCATATATTGAAAGATATGAAATTCTAATTTTTATCCATTATGAGAGTTATAACACTGATAGGATTTAATAAAGGGTATGGGAATAAAACTAGAGGATATACCTTAGTCTAAGGGGTGACTTGTTTTGATATCATTTTATATAGAAATGCCAATTTTAAAAATCAGCCCTCTTACCTTTAGTAGATTATCTTATCTATTTACCTAGAATATGTCACCTTAAATTCATGACTCTATAAGCTATGATATTCCTTAGGTGCTTTGATATTTGCACAAAATATGTACAATGCTCACTAAGAATAACACCAATCTTTGTGTAATCTTCAAGTCCCACTTGGCATGCCAAAAGCTATTATCACATAATATTTCACTTGTCTTGATTCTATAGCTTATTATGAAAGTGAATAATGATAAAATGAAAGAAACTCTAAAGACATGGGACATTAGTAGTTTTGAGGTTAATCTCCAGAGAAGGTTGACTTCCTTTCACTAAATTTGATGTAAACTGATAAAACACCAATTTTGTGAAAACCTTTCTCTTTAGTGCTTTTGATCCTAAACTATGGTTTTGACAGGGAAAAGGGTTGAAGAATTGAAATTTGTATAAAACTAAAAATATTTGGATTGCACCCAATAGTGTATAGTGGATCTAGATGCTTACTTGACAAACACAATAGAGTAGGAAATAGATTGACTTTATTTTAACCATAGAAATGCACATTTGGAAATTAGAGGTAGTATTTTAGATATGTTTTAGAAAAGGGAAAATGATATTTATTACAAACAAAATTTTCAAGAGGGTAAAATACCACAGCTGAATTTTCTTGAGATAGAAATAAAAGATAAACCTTCCACAAAAAATCAAATAACTTTGCACAACATAGAGATTCTAAAGACAAGAAAGGAAAACCTTTAACTTTATTTCTCTCTAAATTTTATAACCTATAGCACATAGATTCAAAGTGTAGAAAATACCACTAACATAAAAAAAAATTGGGTTATGAGGTCTACCCATTTTTATACAAAATATGTCATAGAAGACATGTAGTTGTTGAAACTTGAACACTTAATTTAAAAAATCATGCAAATATTACAATATTCATGAAATAAGATGTGAAATATTATATTTATAGCATCTTGGATGTATGGAACATTTATAACATGGAATGCATGAGATGGACATGATCTTGGGCATAACATGGAGTGGTATGGCATGGTTGGAATTGAGTATCTCCATGTAAAGCTCCTTATTTGATGGTAGATGAAAATATCTCTTTATGTAAAGGTGGTACCCAAAATAGAACTTGGACTTTATAAATAAAATATGAAATTTAAAATCAATTTGAAGTTTCTTTCTATTTAAACCCTAGCATTCAAAACCTAAAGTGGGACTTTTACAACATTCTAAGTCTTTATCACTTTTCACCAAAAAAGAACCATGTAATTTACACTTCATGACTTTTCACCTTTTAACTATTCACATTAATCAAAATGGAAAGTGAAATTTGCACTTCTACTTTTTCCACTTTCACATTTAAAAAATATAGTGTAAAAGATATGTATTTCTCTTTCTCAAAAGAGTTATAAAAAATAAATTTGTACTTTTATAATTACAATTTGAAATGCTTTTGAAATTAAAATACACATGATAATAACATTTTAAAAAATTCAAAAGAGAGGGAAAATTAATTAATTTCCATAATGTCCTTAGATTTATTATCATTTTTGGCTCGTAGCTTGTCTGTATATGTATCAAATTTCTATAAGATATCCTGAATTCATTCTGCATCTAGTCTGTAAGAATTAATGCTAGAGGTTGCACAATCTACTTGGACATCAAACAATTATCCTATGAAGGTTATTATGACCTAAATTTTACTTCTCATCTAACAAATTACTTTCTCATAATTTATGAACCTATGAATGGAACTTAAGACAAAGATTGTGTCCTTTATAGACTGCTTCTCAACTATTACCTTAAGATGATTCTAAACCTATTCTACCTAAATTATATTGTTGGCATCATCCATTAGTTAGCATGACATTGAATTCATCATGTCATCAATATTGTATAACACATCAATTTATTTGTTATGATCCTTCTTAGCTTGCTCCGCAAACTCTATTAGTACTCTTCTTTGAAATTGAGCAACCCTGTGTAGTTCCTTGTGCTCAACATCATCCTTAAATATTATTTTAGTAATGAGGGTATTCATATCAATGAATTTTATGGATGTTAATTTGGGATAATACATATTTAAGATATGAATCTCCCTTTCATATCTATTAATCTATTCCTTCAAAATTTATTTTCTCTCCATGATGACTCCATAATGCTCCATCATGGATTCAAGAATATTATTACCTTTTATGATCAATTCCTTAGGCCATTATTTTGTATCCCTTCTCATGTGATCAATATCTCATATAGAATCAATTGTAGCTTGATTTGGATTGATTGGTTGTATCACCTACTTTTGTTATGATGTTTTATTGAGCTTTATGAATAGGCTGAGGGCTACTATCAAATAATAAACCTTCCTTTTCAACTCATCCTTGGTGGATTTATCATGATCAATTATTTAGAAAAGAGAGTTAATACATGTCTACACATCGTACTTGAGCCATTCTCTTATCTATCAACCAAGGTGTCTATGAGAAACCTAATAATCTACCACCATAAGATCCTCTTTGTATTTTTTTGGTGGGGGAATTATAATATCAACATATCTCTTTCCCTTATCATTAGTAAATGTCCTTGAGAGGGTATTGGGAGTGGGTTTTGACTTCCAACATGATGAAGCCTAAAGTATTGGGATAAATAACTATTTTCTATTTATTACTGATTGATTGGGATAACTAACTAGGGGTAGCCTTCTATTGATCTGATACTATCACCAAAGAATCTACATCTGAAGTGGCTACACTAGTTGACACTATGACTATGGGAGACTCTTGAGAAGATGATACCACTAGTTTCTCAAGATGTGTCTATGAGGGTCCACTCTCATTAATGCTTTGTAAATCAATATTTTCTCCAAGATTTTGGGTTGCTCTAACCTCAACTGATGGTATAGAAGAAATAGTGGAAATGGGGGGAGTGAAGCTAATGGAAATAGTTGTGCCTACTGGGGGAGTTGAGGATGGAATAGACATAGGGGTTGTAAATTTGGGAACTAATGGAAGGATGTAAGATAAATTACTAAATGTTTCAATTAGGTCTTTAAGACCACTCAAGGTTGGTGATGTGAAAATAGTGGTTTGATAAGAAGGGGAAATAATACTTACCCCAAGAGTTGAGGTGGCCTATAGAATTGTAGTAAAGATGACTAACTCCATAATAATATAATATTGGGTGGTGTTGGGAACTGATGGTGATGAAATGAAAGGAATTGTAAATGGAATGGAATGTAGGATTGGATCAAATGCGGAAGGTGAAGTGGGAGGAATGGAAAGTGGAGTGGAAACTTGAACTTTCACTATAGGGGGACCGTGAGTGTCCACTTGACTCATTTGTGTTAATTTCACTTGGATTATGAAGGTGGGTGGAATTGTAGATGAAGTGGGGACAAGTGGAGGGGTTGACACTAGGGGTGGGGGAGATCACAATTGTGGAGTAATGGGAACTTGATATGTTTGAAGAGTGTAAATAGATGGTAGAGGTGTTGAAACCTCTTATACAATATGTGTAGGAGAAGGGGGAGTAATGGAGATAAAATTTATGGAAATGGGATTTGAAATTGTGGATCCTTATGTTATTACTATTGTATTTTTAGCTAAAATATCTATCAGTTCCTCTATAGCTTCTCCCTATCTACTTAATTCCATTTTTCTTTCCTTGGTCATCATCCTCTTCTTTTTCTTGTTAGGATCCTTTGATGATTCACTAAGGCCCTTTTTTTAAAGAGTGATACCTTTTGCTTTGAGCTTAAAAATATTCTCCTTCACTCTTATTATTTCCCTTGTGACCTTCACACCCTTTATTCTTAGCTAATTGATCATTTTGTTGATAAGAGGGACTATTCTATCAAACAAAGAGAAGGATTAAAGAACTAACCATCTCACTGGTGGTATAGGTCTAAAAGTTATATGTGTGAGGTAGATAAGATCTACTCTAGAGTTTTAATCCATCAAGTCATATGGGATCGGTGCCAGATTATAGTCTTTTATTTGTTGCTAGGACATCCTAGAATAGTCCTCATTTTGACCATTTCTTCATCATTATAGTCTTCCCAAAAATCCTCATAATATGTCACATGATCATATGTTTCTATCTCTATTTTTGTAGTGACCTTACTATATGGGTTAAAGTAAGGTCTATACATTATATTCCTTAGTGTTGCATGGCACATCTTTAACTCTATAGTTCTAACCTTTAAGAGAGATTACCATGTATAATGGCCAATATAAATAGGGAAATGTATCCCTACCTTATGCATATCTAAAAGGAGATTATGTGTATCCACAAGCTATCTAAAAAAATCCAATATTACCAACTTATCACTTACATGCTAGGGAAGTGTGTAGAGATATCCACTAAAACTAGCTACCCTAATGTAGGAGTACGTGGGGAACTATATGAAGAAAGAACCCCATTTGGTCATCTCATATTTTTCTTCTTGGGAGAACCTTGTTTTCAAAAGATATTCATTAGACATGATGATGATGATGATGATATTGATAAAAACATCATTAACTATCCTAAATTAATATTTACTAGCTTCTAACATCAAATTAAGGTAGTAGTTATATACTCTAGTTATTTCTGTAGGAACTATATTCATACCTAGGAACAATCCTCCTTTGGTAGGGATATAGATAGTATATGATGTCATATAAAACTTATATGTCATTTGCACATCCATCAACTAGTTATGGATGGAATCACTTATTAACTAGGCCTAATGTATTTATTATTTATTCTCTTTAATGATCTAGATATACTTGTATATTTAGTCTTGATAACACTTTGCATTAGGATTACCATTGACTCTATGTAGTAGTGTTATGATATCCCCTACCTCTTCTATAAAATTATATCTATACATATTCTTGGGATATATAGTGGAGGAATGCTTAAGAGTCTTGATCCATTAATTGTTAATGATCTTCTAACATCCATCTATTTTCTCCTCATAAAACTGTGTAGATGTTTATGGAGTTATATCTAAATAACTCTCAAACTCATGGATGGAAAACACTATGGCGATGAAGTCAGGATCAATATATAGAACTGTCTCCCCTTTCTTAGTGAAGACTTGTCTCCTATCAGGGTCATAATGATGGGTTATTATGAGGATCAACTCAGGGCTTTGAACATAATGAGGAAAGGTTATAGCTTGTGGTAAACTAGAGTCATAAATACTCTATATCTAGTCACTTTTAAAATATTCACCTATCCTATCCCAAAAATATCATAGGTCAATGTGACCTTAATTAGTGTTTGTTATTTTTTCCATATTGGAATCCAAACAATAAGTCACTCTAAGGCCTTTAGATTTGAACTTAATTTCCTTAGGAGGCATGAAAACTGAAATTAATTATTTTAAGAAACCAAATATGAGAATTGGTAGATCCTATAGGTTTCTAGAGAACTTGTATTCTCTAACAAAAATTGGAGGCGCTCAGAGCATGTCCAACATCCATATTTTTTAAGGGCTATGAAATATCTGATAGAAGTGAGAGGTGCTTGAGGCACATCCACTATCCACAGTTCACTAGGTATTGGTGTGGGTCAAAGGTGCTTAAGGCACAATAGATATCTAATAGAAGTGGAAGGTGCTCAAAGCACATCCACTCTATACAAAGGTTTAGAGGATTGTAAGACTCTTAGGTGCCTAAGGTAGGTCTAGTGTCTATGGTGCTTGAGGTCTATGAAATATCCAATATAAGTGAGAGGTGTTTGAGGCACATCCACTATCCATGGTACACTGGGAGTCGATTGGGGCTAAAGGTACTTAAGGGACACTATACCTCTAGTAGAAGTGGAAGGTGCTTAAAGCACATCCACTAGTCATGAAGTCTTAGAGGCTTGTGGGATTCTTAGCTACCTGAGGAAGGTCCAGTGTCCATGGGGATACTAAGGGAATCTATATGGAATATTTTATTAGTTTTTTATTATGAAGTACATGTTTGTAATATGGGTTTGGGGAAGCCCTAATTTTGAATGTATAAATATTTGAGTGGAAAATGAGGGTTTTGGGAATAAAATCTATGGGATGTAGAATATAAAAAAAAGAAACCCTAGATCACCCTAGATTTCTCTAGAAACATAGACTAACCATATACATAGGATTTAACACAAAACGACCCTCCCAAATCAAATCCCTAACCAATAACACTAGAAAACCTCAAAATAAAATGTAAATAATTGGGAAAAGTTTAAAAACAAAGATAAATGGTAGAAAATGATGAGGAAAGTATCATGTAGCAAGAGAGGATGATTTGGAAGGTTGAGATGCAATGTAATTATAATTTGTAGGTACTTATCAACACATGGATTGAAGCTTTCTTGGATGTTAAGGTCATTATAAAATATCCAAAATGTAATTAGTAACTTAACAAATGATAATGATTTATGAAAATGACTTAGTTTCTATATAAAAACCATACAATTAATGCAAGATTAGGTAGTTCATGGTGAAGGTTAGACCTACTTGAATTAGGTCCACTCTCCATGAGAAGATAGGACTTGTTGGATGGTATAACTCAATGTGCACTTTGGACTTTCAAAAACTTACAATGTGCACCTCAGGCTATACAATCCATAGGAAGGGGTCTATTGAATTGGTGGAGGTTGGACCTAATTCAAATAGGTCCACTCTTTATAGATTTGGTGATTAGCTTTGTTGGAAGGCATAACCCATGGGGTACTTTTCACATTGGAACATGCAAAGTGAACTCAAGGTTTTACTTCCCATGATGTTATAAATGGGTAAGTGTTTGGTAGAACACATAGACTATGGTGTACTTTAAACATGTGTAAACATGTAATGTGAACTTCAAGTTCCAAATTCTATGGAATGGGGTTATTAAAGGTTTGGTTGTATCAAGAGCCTATTGTGTACTTTGTATGTTGTTAAAATGTGTAAAGTGAATGTCAAGTTTTGGATTATATGGGATGAGTGCATGGTAAGATCTAGAACTTGCCATACATTTTTCATGTTTGAGAATATACAAAGTGCATGGTGAGTTCTAGATTCCATAGTTGTGGTTTTTGCTGCTTCATAAGATCTAGAACATGTGAAGCAATTTATACAAGTGTAATTTTCATCCAAAGTTATAGATTTTATAAGGTAAAGTAAAGTATGGGTTTTTAATGATTTAGGGGTTTTCCATAAAAAACAAAGGGGGTCTCCCTTAGGATGTTTAGATATACTGAGATTTTTGGGACAAAAATTTCAATAGTTAGGTTTAGTTTTAACCTTGGTTGAGTCTAAAATAACCTAGGTTGAGTTTAGGTTAACCCTAGGTTGGGTTAAAACAATTATGAAGGATTGATAACTCATTTTAGATATGTATGATCCATGACAACTCAAAAGATATTTATGAGCATGTGACTCACTATTTATTATAATTTTAGTAATTAATAAAAACAAATTACTATACCCTTGACTTTGACCTCATATTTATTGAAAAAAACATTATTTTAATTAATCTTTATTAGACTTTAAAACTTTTTTGAATGTTTTAAATGTTTTACATTAATAGATATGTAGGTCAAAAATGTCAAATTTCTAGATCACAATTTTAGTAGGGTTGAATCCAAGCTAGGTTATCAGTGAATACAAGGTAATACTCTAAATAAGAAAGTATTAACACACTTTTGGGTCATTAAATCCCTTATGCATATAAATTTGGGAAAATATAGTGACTTCTAGGCTTAAATTACATCAATTGTTATAAATCAATCTAGTACCTAGTTTAGACACAAAAGTGGCCGAAAATGAGTGTATAGAATATCTATCCTATGAATTTATCTATATGGTGTCCTTGATCATGAAGAGTATAGAGAGGTATGACTATGTAAATTAGTGATTTTATATGAATATCATATCACTACTACAAATAATCATATTACCTATTTTGATTATATGGGCATAAATAAAATAAAAACATCCATGAAAACCTAATTCATTTAGGATGCCTTATCTTTAAACTTGATATATATATTGACAAAAATAAATATGAATGTCATAAATTCAAACCTAACTAGTTATGCCCTTACCTAGAGACCAAAGATTTCAATAATAGATCTTCTCAATTATGCACCCTAGAGGGAAAAGAGTTCACTAAATTTGTGAAGTCTTTGCACCTAAAATAATTATATATCTAGTTCTTTCATATCACATTGTCCATATTTCTATTGAAATTTCATATTTTGTGTGTTTTTTTATATATCATATATTTTTTTTGGTTGTTAATTCATTATATTTTAACATTACACTATTATCCCATAGAAATTATTCTCAAAATTATAATTACATTGGTTCTTTCCATATCTCTTACAAGAAGAGCACACCTCTTTTTTGTACACCCTTTTGCACTACTCATAAAATTTTGGCCTATAGTCTATTATAAAATATTATCCATGATAGAGTTTCATTTTACAATGCCTTTAAAATTAGAACATTGGCATTATAAATGATGGGTAACTTTAATCACCTATCTTGGTCTTTGATCATGAACCCTTGCATCTTACTAGTTTTATGGGGCCAAGTTTTAGGGTTAAATATACACTCTTATGAAAATAAAAATTTTATGCAAATCAAAAAATTAAATTCCACATCTCTCACCCTTTGACAACCTTCAATGTTGATCCCTCACATCTTACCAATTGGAAGGGGTTAGAATTAGGGATTGGTGCCCTTACTCACCTATATCTAGCCTTTGGTGATGAGCTCATGTGTCTTCCATGTCACATGGGACTAAGTTTAGGGGTTCATAAAGAAACATAAAATCCAAGTGCAAAAATTACATTTAGTTAAAAGTGTCTAAAAAAAATTATTACAAAAGCTTTACTACATGCCTATGTTGAAAAGGGTAACTTTATCTCATTTATCGATTATGGTAAGGCTAGTTATATATATATGAAACCAACAAAGTTAGTGTATTATAAGTCTATCAATAATTATATTTTTCCCCTTTGATCATAAGTATTAGGTCATATTCATTTTTCCTATAAAATTTTTATCTATAGTTTCAATTATTTATCATCTCATGTTTATCCTATTCCCTTTTTCATTCCATATCGAAAAAAACAAGTGGGTCATCACCTAAAAAATAGATTTTATCATATCATAATTTCATATACATACATCCATCACAATACATCATTTTCATACATATTGGTCTCATACATATAAGCATTATCCATAGCATTATATCAAAAACATATAGATGCATGGAATATCAACATGCCTAATTATCTAGAGTGCATAAACTAAAAAGAAAACACAGAAACTAAAGTCCATAATAGATGCTAACAAGTTAGTGGGAGGTAAATCAAATGTCTATTGTGTGTGTGTGTGTGTGTGTGTGTGTGTGTGTGTGTGTGTGTGTGTGTGTGTGTGTGTGTGTGTGTGTGTGTGTGTGTGTGTGTGTGTGTGTGTGTGTGTGTGTGTGTGTGTGTGTGTGTGTGTGTGTGTGTGTGTGTGATAGTTTTTTTTAGGTTTTTATAAACATGAATATATAGTATAAACACCTCTATATAGTGTTAATGTGTCTCTATTTCTCAAGATAAAAAATAAACATTAAAAATTAAATATTGGCATATATAAATGACTCAAGATCCAAGCTTCATCCTATAGGATATTATTAATGTATAATAATGACAAGGGCTATGTATCCTCTATAATATCTTACTTATACCACCCTAGTAAAATATATCTCCCCTAGTTGATGCCTCCCTACAAGGTCATCCCCTATCCATTATCTATAATAAGCCTAACCTCTACCTGATACCATCATGTCTAAAAAGGCCTCTACTCTGTTATATATCACCTTTAGAGTGTTTTTCTCTACCCTCAACTTAGATAGTACCATAAATTCATGGTAAACTAGAGTGACAACATCAATATGTTGACCTATCTTGACAAGTAAGCCAAGATCTATAAGTAGCTCAACATATATGTGCCTAGATAAAATAGGATGATAAAGGTATCCTTAGTCATGGCCCTCCATCTAGTTAAAGTATTTGTACTCACATATAAAGGAAATCATAATTACACATAGTCATATACAAATTAAAATAATAAATCAGCTAAGTAATCAAATCTAAAAGTGAAGTGTTAAGTAATGAGTTGAAATAAATAAATTAATAGTTTACTTGGATCATCCTCATGATATTCTAGATCAAATTCATAATCCACATCCTCTCCCTCATATACATGAATGGCCTCATATAAATTTATGTACTTAGGATCATAACCATCTATACCTATTGGCTAATACTACTACTACATAGGATCAGGTTGAGTGGGTTCCTGGTATGGTGATGGTGGCACCACCTACTACCATTTTTCTCTTCCTCCTTGAGATTATTATTTATGAGGCACTCCTTACATTTTTAATATTTTATCACCTAACTAAGGAACCCATCATAAAATTAGGTGTCAATCCAACCCCCTAATATCCATGTTTATACCTCTTGCACACCTCTATACACAACTTTTGACACCATAAGGTTTCCCACATAAGGCATGCTAAATTTCTAAGGCACCTATTCATTATGTGTATGTCACTCTCCAAAATTCTATATTTAAATTGAGTGACCCCAAAAACCACCATAAGATAAGTAGCCTCCCCATACCACTACTTAACCATGCACCTTGGTAGGGTAGGGCTATTAGATATACTACTATTAAAGTCTCATTGACCTAGGTAAAGGTGTGAAAAGGTCACACATCTATCCATATTTATTCCATAATGGACCATGCATCCATGATAGGTAATCATGTCTAGTAGGGCATCATCCTCTTAAACACCCAATTCATGAGGAGTGTAGGGTGGGTAATCAAGAGTTCTCCTAGTCAATACACATGATAAAAGTACCTATAGGTGTGAACCAAGATCCCTTAGCCCCAAAATAAATGAACCCCATCTCTCTTATATTTTAAATATGATAGAATAGCAATTGTATAGAAACTTTTGGATACCCTTGTCTCCCACTAGTCAGGAGGTAAGGATACCAATGATCACCATCCATATATTGGGTATCAATAATCCCTTAACACTATAAATCCACACTCCACATTTCACACCCATATTGAGTACATCCACATCTCTAAAATGGATGGACCAACCCACTAACTTAGTTTTAATTTTAGCCTCCTAAAGGAATATCAACTGACGTATCATTAATATTCTAGTGATATTATAAATATATAAGAGAGTGATAATCCACTTCCTACATATTAATTGAACTTGAAAGTATTCTTATCAGGATTCCAATAGTTGATAAAATTGCATAATAACCTTCTTGAAGGGTAGACAATTACTACCTATTTAATATATAAAATGACTACTCAATCAAGAATGGCTAACTAATCCTTTTTCAAAAGTGTCATAACTGAGGGGAGCCACTCCTACTCTTGGGATATGATATAGTTTATATAGGAATCTTATAGTAAGAGAGTACCCCAAGTCAATCCTTTAATCAACTTTACCTTAAAAAATCTATCATTCACCCTTTGGTTTTAAAAAGATGTAACCACCCCTATTGGTAGGTGGAATTTATGTAACTATTGTCAGGAGGTGATTACATAACTCCTCAATTTATAGATCATGACAATTATGGATACACCATGATGGAAATATAATCATTGGTATATAAGTATTTATAGTTACATCCTTGGTGTGGTAATTTTGTTATTCATATATATCCCCCTATAACCCTCCCAAAACACCCAAAACTACACCTAAATCAGAAAAATATTACAAATCCATAGTATACCTCCCCTCACAAGCATTCCTAAGCTAAAAAGCTCAATTTTCATAGATTTTTTTTTGAGTTTTAGATATAATTTGAAATTGGGGGAAAATGGAAAATGTATAAAAACCTATCAACCCCTACCCATCTCCACCTCTAGCTAGTAGATTCACCATCCCCATCTTGTGCTTTATCTATTGATTGATCATTTTCTCTAATTTATCACGAGTAGCCAAGAGCTTATAAATTTCTCAAACCAATTATCACCAATGAATATCCTAGTTTTTTAATATATTAGGACCCCAAATAATCATGTGTGTTTAAAATATTTCCAAATTTATTAAAATTGTCTTATTTAGAGTTTATTTTCATGTTTACAAGTCATATTCTTGCTATATTTTATGATTCACATTTTAACACTAAAATTTTAATGGCATCCCTATCTTTTGTAGCATGTTTTTCATTTCTATAAGTACATAATGATTTAGAGCTAGATTTGGTCCCCCGATGGGAAGGTTTAAGTAATATAACCTTTCCCACACATATGGTTTATATAAGTACACACCACTAAGAGGAGGGTGGTGAATCAGTGGTAAACAATAATGTAATTTAATTTCAAACTCTTTGAGCTACTTAACCAATCACATTAATATGTAAGATGAATCAAAGAACAAAAATGAATGTAACCATTACACAAGATTTATGTAGGAAACCCTCATAGGTGAGAAAATCCACTCTAAAGTCTATAAATAAATATAATATAGTCCTATAATATGATCACAAACATGAGGCTTTAGTGAAGAACCTACTTCACAAGGAGCACCAACCCTTAAAGATAACAAACACCAACTTGCTTAAGATATTGAGCACCAACACAACACCTATAAAATGAAAAATTATTTAACTCTAATTATTTATAATTATGATAGACAAAACCTAAAATAACACTCTTATCCAAGTTTTCAACCCCACATAAGTCACCAACACCAAGCTATCTCTTCAACACAAGAAAATAACCCCTTCACAAATATTTCACTTATATTCAAATATGCACTCATAAATATGATAAAAATAATCAACATAATCAGAAAATTATTTTTATTATAATGAAACTTTTATCTAATTAATCTCATAAAAACATTGGTCACCAATATCCCCATTAACCTTGGCACAAGGTCTTCAAATATCAACACACATACTTGCTTGTCTAGCTTTTTTTTCACACACCCAAAAGGAATAAATCACCTTGTATATATACCAATATTAAATATGGTTTGAAAAATATATTTAAAATATTTTATGAATAATTATTCATGTCTCCTAAGGTTTTCCATGATCCTCTACACAAGCTTTCTATACAATACCATGAGCTCATGTCACAAACACCTCACAAATGAAGCATAACACCAATTATGTGACTATTTTTGACTAAATAAAGATTAGTAAAATCTTAAAAATATTTTTATAATTAATTAAAATATTGCTCAATACTATATAAAAAATATAAACATTTGATCTAACCATTTTCCTTGCAAATAAACTCAATCATCCAAAACAAGTTCCTTTTCCTAGCAAAACCATCATGGTCAACTATGAGTCAACCATTCAATCATCTCTAAGTGACTAGGAATAATAATAATTTAATTAATAGAGGTATTACATCCCATAAATCACCTATAAAATCTTAGACCCATTCTTACTCACTGATTGGGCCTTCCAATTCCTCTTTTCACTACGATCACTCTTTCTCACTTGTGGCACTATTTCCTTCATATCGACTAGTCAAATTTAACATTATATAACCTTGAAACATAAAGATGAATATTAATAAAAAATTACATGGATACTTAGGACAATTCCTAAGTTCCAATAATCATCCATTAGATAATCTAGTAATTTTCATAAATTTTCCTTAAAAATAAGAATATTGTTAACAACCTATTTTTTATGGGACTCACACACTATCAAGATTAAAAAACACATATTAAATGACATATAAGAGTCCTATACAACCTAAAATAATCAAATTTGATCACCTAATCCATTTTGATCCCAAACCACCAATATCTTCTCTATTAAGTCTAAGATTAGGGGTTTTGTACATAAAAATCTGCTTAGCTTCTTAACGATCATTCATAAAGCTGTGCACCTTAACCCCTAAAAAAATATTAAAAATTATTCTTAAGGACACTCCCAAAAATTTACAAAAGGTTCATCTACACTTGAAAACACTGCACATGCCAATAAACACAAGAATGTCCTTATTGGGCTCACTAGACACCTTTCTAGCACCTCATAAAGCCATAGAATAATGTTTCTAACATTTTACTTCAACCTTCAACCTCTGACTTGTTAAATTCACTTGATGAATATTCTCTAATCATATCCCATGTAGATATAATCTTAACCACTTTGAAATCACTCGTTGACCCTTCACAAAGTCTCACTAGCCTACCTAGGCCAATTAGGCCAATAGCTAACCTATCATGTAAAACACTTTTCACCTCTTTAAAAACATAAAATTGACCTCTTATCACCCTATAAATTCCTATAATTTACATGAAATGCATACTGATCTCCTTACCATGTCACACAATCCATAGTGCTCAAAACCCCATAGGTAACCATGTATGATCAAGCCTACAAGACATAACCTGACCTGCATACCTCATGAAGGCCACATGAATTCAAACCTTGAGCATATAAAACATTCAAAATTATTCAAACAACATCATACCAAGCTCTATTCAGTCATACAACATCCATCTAGGACACCCATGCACATCCTTGTAAGTATCCCATTGCTCCAAGTATATTAGACCACTATGTTCCATCACTCTAACCTATTATACTACTTTGTCATTACCAATGCCACTTGACATAAATTAAAACACATATACCATCAATATCCCAAAAATATCCCCCTTTGTCATTAATGGCAACACTCCTTTTCTCTCTTCCCCTTTTCCAAAATGATAAAGTGGGCTCCCTTCAACACTAGGCACCATAGAAAGTAAGAAAATGCGTTATAGGAAACTCATGAAAACATGATTACCTATAGAAAATTCTAAAAATGGACCATTAAAACCTCAAGAAAGTACAACTCCCCCTTGGAAGATGCTCTCACTTAGAACTGCTCTTGACCCATCAAGAGCCTTTGACCTATCACCAAATTACAAGGCAACATAGCTCCCCCTAGGACCTTGATTAATTTTTAAGGATCCCCCTTAGTCTACACAACCCATGCACATCTAAAGGACCTCTAAGACTAGCTACCATCAACTCAAATAGAAACATGAGTACCAAAACACCATGCAAGCTTACATACCTTTGCACTCAAGGCACCCTACAAACCACAAATATTACTTCAAGAACACCACCATAAATAAATCATGCTTATAATAGACCAAAATTATCATCTAGAACCCACAAATCCATTATTATTTTGAAGACTTTTTCAAAAATATTTATTTTCTTCACTAGGCCTACTTATACCCCTTATAACACTATCTAGCCACTACAAACCTCATATCTCTTTGACTTGATCACTTCAAGCCATTAAAATTCATATTTGAATACCATTATCATGCCCCCTTAGTCATGATAATAATAATCCTCTAAATCATCCTCCTTAGTATACTTCTTTCTTTAGCTTACTAACTAATTAAGCTTCCTAATGAGCTAAAACTTAAATAAAAAGAAATATACTTACTTCAAAACCACTATAAAAGATGATTAAGATACCCATTTTTCCTATTCAATTGATTTTTAAGCTTTTATCCTCCAACTCCAAAGATATATCACTTTTTAAATCATGCCTAAATGACTAGGCCTTCAAAGTAAACCTTGGTCAAAGGTTAACCTCCAGTTAAAATAGAAACCTAAGATAAATACCACACCTAAATACCATTTATCCATACTTCTAAACTAAATTTCAAGCTCTCACTCCATGGGGAACATATAATTCCTTCATCTTGGTTTTCACTTTTTCCTCAAGTCAAAATAAGGTCAATATGAGCATATCAAATTTAAAATTTTTATTTCAAAACACATTTGATGCATGAATCCACCTAGAACACACCCCATTGAGGTCTACAGATATTATTGAGTAGCTAACACTTATTGACACTCACCCAAGCTTATGGACTTACCTGAGAACCACCAATTTAGACTTAGAGAGCCATCACACCCAATTAACACCATGACCAAAAGATCAAAATCATACCTAAGTACCTCTTAGTCATCATAAAGTCTTATCTCCTAATTAGGCATGGAAAAAACAAGTTAAATCAACTTTCTCCAACATTTTATCCCTAATAAAACATCAAAATACCATATTAGGTATCATTTAGGTAGTCATCACTACCAAAATTGGTTAACTCTAACTTTTGACCTTAAAACACATATCTAAGCTCACTAAGACCTTAAAACACATATAAATGACTCATGAATATCTTCCTTAAGACCTCATACAAACCATTTATTCCTTATCCTTCGAATCATCACTCAACCAAGACATCAAAAATTGATCAAAATGACATTTTAAGACTAGACGATCTAAACATACCTCTTGAAAAAACAATCTTGCTTATTCACCTATAGGAGTCTCTTGTGAAGAATAGATAGAGACCTCCATTCCCTAAAAAATTCTTTAGAACTATGTGAATCCTAGAGTGACCCACATCTTCTCATATTCTTCTTCCTCTTTAGTTAACATAGTCTTATTCTTCTTTTTCTTCTTTGACTTACCTATGCCTACCTATTCTATCTTTGAAATTTTATAATCCTCTCTTAGAATTGAATAGGGAAAAAATGAGGATGCCACCATGTCTTAATATATATTATCAACTCAATTTACCTTTTCAATTTCTTATAATGATTGGTCTATACAAGAAATATCATCATCTATAGCTCTAGAATGATCCATACTTATTTGAAGGCTATCTTTGTCTTCCTTCTTCAAATTCTCATTTTTTTTTATCCCTTCATTGAAAACATGAGAAAATAATGAAAATTATTCAATGAAATACATACCCTCCACCTTATTAAATTCACAATCTTGATCTACATATATATCAACTTGAACTCTTTTTTCTTCTTTAGGCCTGTATAAAAAAAAAAAAAAAATCTTTCTTTAAAACTTGGAACTTGATTGGTCTTGACTTGACTAAGAGCTCCTTTTTTCTTACAAAATTTTGCAATTTTCTCGAATCCCTTGCATTTAAAACATGAAATCCTTATTTTATACAAAAAAAATTTAGCTAGGTGACCAGTTCTTTGACAGTTAAAACATGTTACATTCTTTGGAGTAGACTCAACTTATTTTATCTTCTTTAGACATTGATTAGCTAAATGTCCCATATCCAAACACTTGAAGAATTTTATCTCATTCATAGGATTAGACAGATTGATTCTCTTAGCCTTCATCTTTCAATATTTGGCTTTATGACCAAACTCATGACAAATATGATAGTATGCATTAAATTTAAAATGATTTATGGCATTATGATGTCTTACCTTTTTGGAGCTAACATCCTAAACTTGGGTATTGATTTTTTTAGGTTTATCTTTCTCATATTCAATGCTTTTTCCTTTTCTTAAGATAAAACTATTTGTTTTTCAATGAAACCTAGACCTATCCTATCACTTGAATATTTTTGGCTTATCAAAATATTATCAAGATCATTTGAGTTTTTCTCAAATTTGGCAAACGACTTAGCATTTTTCAAATATTTCTCCAATTCATCTCTCAAAAAATTGTTTTCTATAATCAAATTAGAACACTCTTCTTCCTTACATTTTAAGATTGAGGATATAGACTCCTATTTAAAATTTAAGAACATGATTTCTCCTTCATGCTCCCTTTTATATTTAGTTATCTTAGCCTCAAAAGCATTGAATTGAAATTCATAGCATTTCAAAATGGCCTTCAAACCTTTACATACCTTTTTTTCAATCTTCAAATCTTCAAGAGAAATTTTTAGTTCACTCTCATAGTTTGAATTATCTTCCTCATCTTCTTCATCTTATCCACTCTAGTTTCCTTAAATTTGATATGAAAAATCCCCTTCATCATCTAATTTAATTACCATGAAAATGACTTCATCATCCTTAGCTTCACATTCATTATGGCTGTCTCAGATTGACTCTCATATTCTACTTCTAAGTCACTATCAACCATCTTTGTGTATATAATCCTTTTGTCCTTATGAAACTTCATTTTGTTATCATACTTCCTAAATTATCTCTAGTTTATATCAAACTTGAAACCTTTCTTACCCTCTATTTGATCCTCATCCTCATATTTCTTATGCTTTTGAGGACATATTCTTGTAAAATGACCTACTTCGCCATAGTTGAAGCACTTAAAAGGAAGCTTACCTCAATACTTACCTAATATAGTCTTCAACTAATTTAAAAACAAAGAAATTAAATCATCATCAAATATATTATATGACATAACATCTTTACCTTGATATCTCTTAATTTCTAGATTATTTTCTTTAGGCTTGCTCTCTGCCTTGAAATCAACATCCTTCTTAGGAAGCTTGTATTCATTTATCCTCATTTCATAAGAAGTGAGAGATCCATAAAGCTCATATATCTTCATTAGTGTAAGATCATGAATTTCCTCAATTCCAAATACCTTAGAGTCTAACTTGTAAGATATAGGTCTTAAGACCTTTTGAAAAACAACATCCTCTTTGAGATCTTCATCAAGACCCCTGATCATATTGACCACATCATCCACTCTATTTAATAAGGATGCCGTAGAATCATCCTCCTTCATTTTGAGACTCTAAAATTGTCTTCTAAAAGTTTGTAATTTTTCTAGCTTGACCTTTGACTCTCCTTTGTAGATTGTCTACAACTTAGTCCATATCTCCTTAGCTATTTGATAGTGAATTATCTTTGAGAACTCAATCTTTGATAGACCAATATAAATATCATTCATGGCCATTTAATTTCTTTCAAATAGTTTCTTATTAGTAGCACTAGTAGGAATAACATATTCATCAACAACAATCTACCAAACATCAAATCCTAGATCCATGATAAAATTTTATACCCTTTAACTCCAAAATTCATAGTTAGAATCATTAAACAATAGGGATTATTTGGAAGAGAAACCACCTTGCATTACTTGACTTGCCATTATACCTTAGAATCACCTTTAAAGTTATTAAGCCTCAAAAAGGACCTACTTTGATACCAATTAATATAATTAAACACCATTGAGAGGGGTGGGGGGTGAATCAATGGTAAACAATAATGTAATTTAATTCCCAACTCTTTAAGGTACTTAACTAATCACATCAATATGCAAGATAGATGATTCAAAGTGCAAACATGAATGTAACTATTACATAAGATTTATGTGGGAAACCGTCATGGGGGATAAAACCCATTCTCAAGTCTAAAAATAAATTTACTAAAGTCCTATAATATGATCACAAACATGATACTTTGGTGAGGCACCTACTTCACAAGGAGCACTAAGCCCTAAAGATGACAAGCACCAACTTGCCTAAGATGTTGAGCAACAACACAACACATATCAATTGAAAAATTATTGAACTCTGATTGATTCTCAATATAATAGATAAAACCTAAAATAACACTCTTTTCCAAGTCTACAACTCCACACAATTCACCAACACCAAGCTATCTCTTCAACTCAAGCAAATAACCCATTCACAAATATTTCACTTATATTCAAATATGCACTCATAAATATGATAAAAATAATTAATAAAAATTTTAAAATATGTTTATTCTAATGAAATTTGTGTCTAATTGATCTCATAAAAACATTGGTCACCAATAACCCCAACAAACTTTGCACAAGGTGTTAAAATATCAACACACACACTTGCTTGTCTAGCATATTTTTTCACACACCCAAAAGGCATAAATCACCTTATATATATACAAATATTAGTTATTTAAAAATAATATATTTATAATATTTTATGAGTAATTATTCATGTCTCTTAAGTTTGGTCATGATCATATAGACAATCTTTCTATACCATACCATGAGCTCATGTCAAAAACACCTCACAAATGAAGCATAACACCAATTGTGTGACTATTTGTCAATAAATAAATATTATTAAAATATTAAAAATATTTGAATAATTAATTCCAAGAGTTATCAATACTCTCTAATAAAAAAACACTTTATCTAACCATATACCATATAAACAAATTCAATCATCCAAAACAAGTTCATTTTGCTAGCAAAACCATCATGGTCAACTATGAGTCAACCATTCAATAATTTATAAGTGACTATGAATAATAATAATTTCATTTATAGAGGTAATACATCCCCTAAATCACCACCAAGATCTTAGACCCATTCCTACTCACTTATTAGGCCTTCTAATTCCTCTTTTCTCTCTGATCACTCTTTCTTACTTATGGCACCATTTCCTTCATATTGACTAGTCAACTTTAACATTATAGAAAATTGACACAAAAGGATTAATATTCCTAAAAAATTTCATGGATATTTGGTACAATTAATTATATTCAATAATCATCCATTATATCATCTAGTTAATTCATAAATATTCCTTAAAAATAAGAATATTGTTAAAAACCCATTTTCTATGGGACTCACACACTATCAAGATTAAAAAAACACATATTCAAGAAAATATAAGATTCCTCTACAACCCAAAATCATAATATTTGATCACCCAATCCATTATAATCCCAAACCATCAATTTCTTCTATTTCAGGTCTAAGACTAGGGTTTTTGCACACAAAAACCTACTTAGCTTCTCAACGATCATTCATAAAGTTGTTCACCTTAAACAAATAAAAATGATTATAAAATATTATTAGGGACCCCACAAAACATATAAAAAAGGAAAAAATCCCCATTTAGACCTTGAACATACTAATAAACATAATAAATTCCTTTTCAAACTCACTAGACACCTTCTTAGCAGCTCTTGAAGCCATAGGATCCTTTTTCTAACATTTTAATTCAAACATTAACCTATGACTTGGTAAATTAACTTTAACACTCCTATCTGATCATATCCCATGTATATATAAGTTTAACCACTCTGAAATCACTCTTTGACCCTTCACAAAGTCTCAATAGCCCACCTAGGCCAATTAAGCTAATAGCTAAGCTATCATGTAGAGCACTTCTCCCCTCTTACAAACCATACACCTGACCTCTTATCACACTATAAATGTATAACATTTGAATTCCAATAATACTGAGATCCTTACCATGTCACACAAGCCATAATGCTCAAAACCCCATAGGCAACCATGCATGATCAAGCCTACAAGGCATAACTTGACCTACATACCTCATTAAGGCCACATTAATTCAAACCTTAAGCATATAAAACATCATGAAAAAGTAAAAAAAATCATACCAAGCTCCATTTATCCATAGAACATCCACCCATGACACCCATGCACATCCTTGCAAGTATCCCATTGCTCCATGTATATTAGACCACCATGTTCCATAACTCTAACTTGTTAGACCACTTTATCATCACCAATTAAACTTGACATTAATTACAACACATATACCATAAATATCCAAAAAATGGTATTTATTCTCATTTATGTTTCAATTAAATAACATGCTTTATACTTTTTCATTATATTCCATTTGATCTCCTTCTTTTATTTGTAGGTTATGTAGATTCTTAGTTATCTTCATTGTGACACTTAGGTAGGTCATATAAGTATTTATAAATTCTTATTTCACTTATGCATTCCATTACATGTGATTACACCCTCATACATTCATGACAAGGAATCTTCTTGATGGGGTAATATATATGTACCTAAAAATTACATGATATGCTATGTCTAATATGAATTCTAATGATGATGTAATGATCTCCTAATTAATGCTCAGAGTAAGGTTATATATATCTACCTAACCTTATTTAATTTATATTCATTCTTGGATTCCCATTTATAATATTTTTTATTAGTCTTTTTAGCATATGATAGCTCATTTTTGAAAACCTTTTATGCATGACATAACCTCTACTCATAGTGATGTAACTGTCTCTCCCGATTACACAACCACCACCTATATTTAATAACCACCATGACATTATCATAAATTTATATGTTATTTATTTACTAATAGGTTATTTCAATTTTAAATTGGTATAAATTTTTTAACCTGTAACATTGTTTTGTTACAATAATTGATGATTACGTAACTGCCCTTTGTAAAAAGGGGTCGTTATGTCTACTTTATCTAGCTCACGTAACTCAAGATTTCACATGTTTTTACATGTCTTAATTTTTATTGATTTTTAAAACATGAATTCACCTAAAAAGTGGCCCAATTCACTTTTTCTTATATTTTCAATCAATTTTAATCTCTCTTAAGTTCTACTCGTTCAAATTAGTTAAACTTCTTTCTATTTCCTCCTTTACTCTTATATAAAAAATCTAATTTTGGATTGATTTTGGATCCAAAAATTTACATTGGAGCTTGTATTTTTTTAATAATTTTCATATCCACACACTATTATAATTATTTTAAAGTTATACTTCCAATTTTTTTCTAGATTTACTACACCATTGTAAGCAACGAATTTCCATTATTTCTATAATTCATTATTTGTAAATTTTGAACTAAACCAGCCATAAATCATCTACTCTTTTTTTTGGATTGTTTCTCTCTAATTACTACTCTTCTAAAATAATTAGTTAATATTAATTATTACACGTCTCTTAAAATATTTTCCAAGATAAAGGATCTAATAAAATAAGGACAATAACATACTGCATGCTTTCAGTTGATCTTTACCTTGATCATATTGGAGGTTATTTGATTTTAATATATTTTTCTTATTTATATTATATTAGATAATTTATTATTATATGATATTATAGAAAATAAAATTTGATAGGAAAGGAATCAATTATTTTCCCATTCTTTGTAGTGATAAAAAAGTAGCTAGTTTATTTGTTTACTTCCATTAATTAGATTCATTCATAGTATATAAATATTGATTTTAATATATAAGTGAATATTATAATATAAAATACATAATTTTATACATTACAATAACAAATGTTATTCAATTTTAAAACAATCTCTTTTAAATCACACACACACACACACACACACACACACGAAATTAGAAAACCCTAGATCAACCTAGGTAGACAAAAGGTCTTGTTTCAATTATAATTTATCTCATTTTGAATAAACTAAGATCATTTTTTTTAGCCCAAAATAATAAAAAATTAGAATTTAAATGATCATTTTATTTAAAATAAATCATTGTTCATAGATATTATACATAAAATCTAGGAATATTAGAAGTTTACCTTATCTTTCACATGAATAAAAGAAGTGTTAGGAACCTAAAACTTTTTTTTGAACCATTTTCATGTTGGTAATATCTTTAATTTACATATAGGTACTTCATACTTTATTCATAAAACCAAAAAGTAAAGAAGAGGGAATAACCTCACCTAGGTTGCATATAGAAAATTTAGGGGAAAATTTTGCATATATAGAGTATATATATCTCTCTCATCTTGAATTCATTAAAATGAAATTGACAAATACAAAGGGGTGTGATTTTTTCCACCCATTTTTTGTATGATTATTTTTGTAGCATACTTGTTTTATATTAATAAATATGCACTTCTCAATTAAAAAAAATCTTAATTTATTTATTAAAATTTAATTTTGTTCATCATTCTATGTTTTCAATGCATTTCAAGTTATAAATTATTTAGTTTTAATTTTCAAATTCAAACATTCGTCAAAACAATACAAATCAAAAATATTTCTAAATCATTTCCAAACTATTTAAGCCTCATAATTGAAACCATTCTTCTAAAAACATAATAAGTCCATTCAAAAAATAAATTACCAAGACAAACTCACACTCTTAAACATTGCATATTCTCTTTTAGAGGACACTTACTAAAACAATTGGTGTTATTAGAGAAGGTATTTTCCCTAGGGTTAGATTACCTAGTCCCACAATCAATATATAATTTGATATCAACATCAAGTTTAGGAGAAAGGTATTACATGATAAATGCATCCCACACCTACTATTTGAAACTCTTAGTGACTTATAGGAACAAAGACAAATTCCCTGATCCACCAATCATTATCCTCCCCCAGAACAAATGTTAACAGTATAACATGAGTCAATCCTACATTCTCACCTCTATTCCATTTTATTATCCTTAAGTCTAGACTCTCCATATATGATTCAAGTTTTTGGATTGAATTAACTCATTATAGACAACCTAATAGATTTTATCTCATCCCTTGATTCATTCAACTTAACCATCCTCATTTCCCCAATCCTAACATTGATTAAGATCTTCACTTTCTCATAATATATGACAATAAAAGATGTTGGAGCTATATTTTCAAAAATATTTATTCTCTAAATTATAAATAGTATATTTTATAGGTATTTTGGTTCCATCATAATAACCCCTTATCACCAACCATTCTAAATCCTACTCCACCTAACAACTAGTCTAACTCATAGTCCAATCCATAACCCATCCATTATGGCAGTTGCCTTAAAATGACATTAGGGAGTCAAGTGCATAGTTTATAATGTTATATTTATTTGTAAATAGTTACCTATAACCTCAAACAAGGTTTAAATAGGAGATTTCTCTTCAACCTAAATATTTTATTGGATCCCAAAAGTTCTGAAACTATTATGTTACCATGGAAAAAGTCCAACAATGTATGATTCTATCAGTCCCAATTAATAACTTATGGGTGGTCAAATATTAATATGATGGATAGGGGAGTTAACATTAAATGTATGTATAATGGTAATGGAAGGGTAAAAGGCAAAACAATCCTTGTAGAATCTACTAGGGGAACTTGTGTCAATGCTAAATAAAACATCCTCAATAACAATAGAAAGATCACAATTGTTTTCAAGTATATATTCCAAAAGTATGTAATTGATGTTAGAATATATATTTATGTATAATAATTCTAACTCAATATGGTTGACTATTGGATTGGCCCCCAAAAAGGGAATATTGTTAGATTATCCCCATAGAGGGAAAATTGATTTGGTGTTAAGGGCTCCAAAGAGGGTGGATTAATTTATTGAATTAAAATGAAAGAAAGGATGGATGACATGATTTTTTAATTCCAAATGGAAAGGTGAGGGATTTTTAATGAAAATAAAATAAGTGATTTAAATTATAATGTGATTAATTTAGAAAAATTATATTTGGTTGAAATAAACCTAATTTGGTGTTGATCCCATATATGGATTTGAATTTGAGTTTGTTTAGATTTGATCTAATTTATAATGTTTACTTAGTTTGAGTTCAATATTTTTATTTATAAAGGTTGGATTTCATTGGATTTTAAAATTTGGACCAATTTATAATTGGAATTACATTGAGGTTCAATATTAACTTGTTTTTAATCTAAATGTTGTTCAAAATGAACTTGATCAAATTAAAATGTGGTTTAAAATGAGCCTAATCAGACTAGAGTGTGGTTAAAATGAACCTAATTTTCGTTTAATTTTATAATGGGTAGCATAATGGTACCATACATACAACATAATGGTATAATCAACCATCCTAACAATAAAATGGGGTAATGGTGGCCTAAAAATTAGGTAAAGTAACACCTCATCATTCCAATATGATATTTTTTTCACATGATTTAGTTTTATTTTGTTTGATGTTTTTCAAAGGTTGTAATCAATACAATCCATAAAAACAATCAAATAAGACACTCATAAATAACAATCCCTATTTTTAATGGTAAGACAAGTGTTTAATGTAACTGTATCCCACATAACAAACTTAATTTAAGTGGTGACAGATTAGTTTCACCTAACCCTCACTTCAAGTGTTGTGTCATGAAATATTCTCATAGGTTGGTTTCCATTAGATAGAAGTTATTTACAACTGATGTTCTTAAGATAAATTTTTACAAGGCTATCTTGATGGTCTTTAATATAGATTGTGTAAATGGGGCTGAAAATTAATTTTAGGATAAATATTAAATGGTGTGAGAGGATCTAATCCCTTCATTCATACTTTAACCATAAAGGTCTCAATGTTTTCAAACCATAAAATTAGGATCTGATGGATATAACATGTGATTTATGTTAGAGCATGAAAGCCCTGCCACTTCATAGATGCACTTAAAAATGTACCCACTCAACCAATAATGATTGAATACAACCTTAATTCATATATGTTATTAAAATGTATGGGTTTGGTATGAATATTTTGAAATGAATTCCCAATGAATCCACCCTATATACTAATAAAAAGGAGATGAAATCCACCACACAGTCAAAATCAAATTAAATAAATGTTATCTATAATTTTTAGGACCCTATGAATGGGTAAGAGAAGAGCATAAATAAACACTCTTTTGGATTAAAAAATTAGTATATGTGGTTTTTGGTCACCCGAGATCCCTAAAGGGGGAAAGGGGAGAGCATAGGCACAAAAATATTACACAATATAGTAAGCAAGATAATAACAAAACACTTAATAAAATGACAAGAAGTAAGTGTTTTTAAAATCACTAAATCAAAGCATTAGTTATTTGATTAAGCACTAAATTAAAATGTGATTTGAAAACATGATTTATCTAGAAATAATTCCTCTTATTTGGCCATAATAACCTACAATTAATATGTTGTGAGTTTTTAATGTGCTCTTTGGTAAGCATGGGAAGTTGAAAAGTTGACTATTTATTTCATAATAAAAGTACATAGTGTGATCCTACCATTTGGTAGGATGATCCCATCATTCTATAAAGAGACAAAATAAGGAATAGAGAATTGGTGATTGAACCAATTAGTGGGGTGATATCCCCAATTTTTAGGATGATATCATCATTTAGTATGCCATTCCTACTGATATTAGAAAATTATAGTAAACAAAAAAACTATAATGTTACCTTGGTGATATTGTCATTTCACAATGAGATTCCATTATTATATAGGTTGTTTCTATCATTTTACATTTTTAATGCATCAAAATTATCCCTTCGTTTTGTATTTTGGTATCCCCATTTTGTAAGGAAACTTGACCATTTTAAAAAAACACAGAGATATAAAATAACACATGATCAATATTGTCTTTACATAGGTTGATATCTCTGATTATAGGAAGTGATCCTATTGAAATTAAAAAATATCCTGCCAATTCATAGAAAATTAAAACATGGAAAAAAAAGAAGAAATGAATTGGAAAAAACTTAATTTTTTTTAAAAAAAAATTTAGAAGGTCTAGGAATGTTCCCATAAATATTATAGGGTGTGCTAATCCCATCGAGCATGCCAAATGTATATTAATATTACAAGAGGGTTTAGTTCATTATTAGTGATTCAAAATCAAACAAATTGACAAACATAACACCTCAATCATAATCCCTCGGTTTGGGCAAGGTCTAAGAGAATTCCAACAAATAGAATAACATAACCAAATGTTATACCTTTATAATGGATTCATTCTCCAAGTTAGACTTAGGTTTGTTTGTGCCTAGATTGTATGTCTAGGATTCTATATCAATGTCACTTTTTAATTTCAATGAAATATCCACTTGTTTATAAGTGGTTTTCTTGAAGAGTGGAAGAAAAGTTGAAGATTCTCAATGGATTTATGCAGAGTTTATTTATAGAATTCTTTCCTTGAGGGCTCATCCATTATTTATAAATTGATAAAATTTATTATAACCATTAGATGTTAATCAAGATGAATGGATGAAAATCAATTCAATTTGAGTACTTAATTCAATAAATATTTTGGAAAGAGGTTACATTAATAAGGCATGACTTGAAAATTTTGATATTTTATTGTATTTATGATAGTGCTTGATAATATTTTTTGATGTCATGATGATATCATACTTAGAATACTTGTTTAATATTTATATATTGCATAACAATAAATTTATCTTACGTATATGGATTTTTTAATTAACCATTTTATTTGACTTGATATGCTAATTAATTATATTAGCTTCCATGTGATTTATGCAATATCAAATTTTGAATATTTTTTAAAGTTAATTACCCTAGAATATTTCCTATGATAATTTTTTTTTACTAAGGGTGAATTAGATGAAGATAATAATGGGTTATAGTGCATTTCCCCAATCAGGGATGCTCCAATATGTTTTAGAATAAACATGTCATGAGTCTAGTCAAATTTGGATGTTTTAGTGATTTGTGTATTATTAAAAAAAAATCTTATTGTAATTTATACATGAAAGTGATAGTAATTAAGTTTTTACAGGAGGCATTATCACCTCCCAACCCTCCAATTAAAAAAACATCTCCAAGATGCAACACACTTGACCACTTATGAACTTATCCATTTTCCTAGTTTGGAAATGGATGGGACCTTAAGTCCCTTATACTTAGCTATAATTCATGCCATGGACAACACTCTAGAGACATAACTATGCTTAAAATTTACATGTGTATTATTTCCATGTTCTTTCTTTTTCTATATACTTTGACTATTTCTCATTTTAATATTATATATGCTAATTATGTGTAACATGATTTTGGTTATAAGATGGTAAATTCAAATTTGAACTATCATGAGTCCAAGGTGTGATTTCACACCCAAATATGAAATTCCTTTAATTCTAGTAATTTTATCCCATGTACTTACTAGATTAAAATGATGGAAAAAATAGATACCCATATTTGGTACAAGACTCATTTTATAATGTAATTTTGGATAGATTCAAATGTATAGCCTTTGTGATGTAAAATTGAGTACTTATTGGAATGTTATTACATAGATCCCTTGGTATCCATGTATTTTTATTGGATTTCCTTGTATTTTCTACTTTATAATCATTGTGTTGAACTTTAGCTACCTTTTGGTAGGGATTCCTAAGCTTGTGTTATATATTTTATGTTTTAATCTCTCAAACACTACCATTAACCTTAGGGAACTAATGTTGATGCTAAGGTGAAAATTCTATTGTAGTGTCCTTCCTTATCATTTTCTCTATTTCCTTACTTTTAATCTTGTGACCATTTGTGAGAGCCTATATGTTTATATTATTTTAAGATTTCATGTGTCACTAGGTATTAATTCAAATTCAAAAGGATCCAATTATATATACAATCGCAAAGAAATACTCTCAATTAACACAAATTATTTATACAAAAGATATTTAATTACACCTTACATTGATTTGCACAACACTGAAGTCTAAAATATTAAAAAAGGTTAAATTTTAATTACATTTCTTGTACCAAGGGTTAAAATAGTAGAAATAATATATAATTTCATAATCACCATTACACACACACATACACACACCTAAGAGGGATAACTACATGAAAATTTTATGCCCTCTTTGGTTTATATGGGTACGTAGACAACACTTAGAAATAATAATTTTTAGGATTATCATAATTCACATGTTAACCCCTTTTATTGAGACATAGGTGTGCAATAGGTAGGAAATATGGCTTGAGATGTATATTATTCTATATATCATGTGTGTATGATATATACATATCAATACAAAGGTGACAAAAAACCATAATAGGTCCAAGTGGTCACTTATAAATACATTGAATAGACCATATAGGATGGAAGCATTAATCCATGGATAAAATCATCAACACAATTACTGAGTAGTCAATATAAGTGTCCATTAATCCATAAATAACACTTAAAGAATCTAATGATAGGGATCTTTAGCACTATTCTACCTATTTCTATACATGCACATCCTAGATCTACCTTCACATCTTAGAACCATTTGAGTATTATTGCTTATTTGTATTTTAATTATTAGAATATCAATTGGAATGGTACTTTTTGTATTTAGTATTTTTTTATATTTAACATATTATGTTATCTAAATTAATTATTATCCTAATTTATAAAAAAAATATTCATCCATTTGTTTAAGTTATTATAACCCCTTTAACCCTCATTCAAAACATAAAAAGTGTTAAAAAATATTACAACTCTCATGAATTTTTGAGTACTCAATGTACTAATACATAAGAATGTGGAACCATTATGGGTTTCCTAGAAGTGATATAAAGGCCATTGAGTGTCACTAGACTCAACATCACCTGTAATAAAATGTGGAACCACGTAATTCATTAACTATAAATAATTCTAAGGTCTTTGAGTGTCATAATGCTCAATCATACATTAAATGTAACAGAATGAATCACATTGTTTTAGATAGATTTAGATTATATTTGTAATATTAAAAGAGAATGAAGAATATTGATGGCCCCATCATGCCCATGGTGATAATAGATTTAAAGTGAAACAAAAACTATTTTACATTGAATTTTTATTGTAGTACACATGTGCATGAACTAGTAACATACTTTTTGGACATTGAAAAAGGTGTATATGTGTATGAAATAGTATCATGCCCCTGAATTTATGCTAAATGATATTGAATTACACAAATATTTATGAATAATTTTAATTGTATATAAAATCTATAATTCATGTTACTATAAATATTTTTCATATGCATCCAAGCGTGTGTGAATATTTATTCAATTATCTATAAATTGATTATGTATGTGTGTCATATATCCTCATAATATATATAAATGTATAAATATTTTCCATGTATCTAATTTATGAATTAATTTGAATTTCAACTTGTAATTTGTCATGAAATATGATTTTTGAATTAATTTAATAGTTTTAAATTGTACTTTATATTAAAATCTTGTTTTTTTTTTCTCATGGAGGATTTAATCTCTAAGATAATCACACTATAATTCCACTCTTTTGAGATGAGTGATGTATCTTGCAAGTAAATCATCTCAAAATAAGATTTAAGGATATCATGTGATAAAAATAGAATCATATTTAAGCATGTAAACATGTGGAGAGTATGTTATCATTGTATATTTATTGTCATTTAAGTATGCATGTAACACATTGAATGTGAGGCATATAAGTGTCATGTCAAGATAGATAAAATAATGAGGAACCTTTTAATGTAACCATCTCTATATAATATTGCATACTAAAAGTGCATGATGTTGATCTTAGCCCCACTGATCAAGATTACCGATCACAATTAACACAACACACAATGTCACACATAGAGCCATGAATAACATATAATGGGCATGAAAATGCTACAATAAACACAAAGGGCCACATGTAAAGGACATTAATAATGTCACTATTTTATCTATAATTAAATTAATAAAATAATAACACTTAAATTATATATAAATTAATATGATAAAATATAACTATATATTGGTAGAATACACACAAAATATAAATATACAACTATGATTCAAACATGAAAATTTAAATATCACAATAAAAAAGTAAATAAGAATAGTGATAAAATTATTTTATTCATCCTGATTCCTTGGGCTATATAGTATTATTCTATATATTTATTATGTGATATGGAATTTGTTTTTCTCATCCCTAAAATTTAATGTGTTTCTATTCTGGTCAAAATTTACTATAGCAAATAGGTTTAACTATCAATATAGACTTGTGATAGTCAATCCTAACCCTCCAAATGTAGGATTCTAATTTATTCTATAATTAATTTTGTGAATCAATAATTTCCTTTTATAGCTTCTCATATCCTTCAACAAGTGACCATACACCTAAAATATCAAATTCTAGTTTCTTTCATAGATACTTGACACATCTAATAGGAATTGAGTTAGACTTACCTTGGTTAAATCTCATTAGTTAACCAAGTGTTGCATACATTTCAAATTATCCAAATAGGTATCAAACTAAAATGTAGTTCTCCCACTAATGTGTCTATGTTTAATGGTGAATGAAAGCTTAAAGGCTCTTTTTCCTATCTACCCTTGGCATAAGCATGCAAAAGTAATTTGTAACCTTAAATGCTTAAAATGTAGGTTTAACTATTTAGTGTAAGCAAACATAATTTTTTATAACTGTTACAATGTAATAATGCATATCACAAATGTATCCTATAAAATAAATATATATAAGAATATTTTAAAATTTAAAGTAAATACCTAGTGCTATACTAAAATAGGCCCAAAATAAAATTAAAATATCAAATCATCAGATTAAAATAAAGTGTATCCAAATAAAAGTTTAAAAATATCAAGAATCAATATCTACTAGAATGGATCAAGATCAACCTTCAATCTTAAGTCTAATGGTCAGATCTGACTTGGGATAAGAACAACCTCAAAAGGTTGAAATGGGGTTAAATTATCTATTTTTTAAAGTATGATTTGATTAAATTTTATGGGAAAAGGGAATAAAAAATTCTCAAAAAATAATAATTAAAAGATAAATCATAGATGACATCCACCATTAAATACTTAATTCTTAGCTAGAGATCCATATAAGTAAAGTGGATAAAAGTCATTGTAAGATAACACTTGTCCTAAATTTAGGTGTATACATTCCCACTCCCCACTTTAATCTATAATTTTAGTGAAACTAAAAACACTAGAGAAAAGGCAAAAATAGAATGGAAACTTGTGCAAATGATTGTGATGTGGACTTATCATTCATCATAGTGATCCGTCATATTCATACAAAATAAGATGTACATAATTAGATAGATTAATGTCTAAAAGAAACAAAATGTATAATCGTATAAAAATATTAAAAATAATATTCAACAAAAAAATACACATGTATGCCTTAAATTTGATGCTACTTATGGATATGTTATTATCATGGAGAAATAAAATACCAAGGATCAAGGATTGACCCAATCACCATGGATAAAAAGGTAGCTTTTAGAATCTATTAATTTCATGGCCAAGGAAATGGATAAGCTTTTAAGTGGTCATTGTGGTGAGTAGAGCCATTGAAGGATGTATAAACCTAAATTCGCTAACTCAAGTAACTACATTTTTGGATAGATTGATTCTTATATTAAACCATGATGAATTGGGGTTAATCAATCCATAATTCAAAATGAACATGTGTATAAAATATAACCCATTGTTGGAAATATAAACCTAAACTCTTGTTTTTGATATTTGTGACCCTAAAATATAAACATATTGTAATACATAATGAATTCAAGTTCTATAATTTTTGACGGTGTCGAATATCCAATATGCACTATTCACTTTAACTAAATCAACCATTGCAAATGGATTTTATATTCAATTGTCATTTTGTTCCTTAGATCCTATATGCATGATCAAAATAGAATGGATAACATCCATGCCCTTACCATGGAGTAAAATAATGAGTAATAATGAAATTATGGCATGAAATTGTATCATGCCCATTTAATTTGAAATAGTATATTATGTGCATTAATTTTTATCATACCCACTAAATCAAATTCATTAATATGGCATGATATGCATCCATATTCTAAATAGAGAAGATGTAATTATATGTAGATGTAAATATATCACTATATGTATATGTAACCTGTAACCTGTAATTTTAATTTTTTAATTTTACATAAATATTTTTATTTTCATGTAAAATGAATACATATGCATGGCATACATCCCCAAAGAGTGCACCAATGTACAAATATCTAAACCTAAACTGATATTTTTAAATCATTTTAATTTTGTGAAAGTGTGTGTATGTATTTTATAAAATCTATGGTTTGTAATGTATGCACATCTATATCATATTCCCCCATAATTTATGTCTATGTTTTATACATTTTATTTATCCCTAATATCTACAAACCTTTGAGGATAAATTATGTCATAGTGAATAATATGATATTTCAATCATGTTATTTTCATGTAAGTAGTGTAGACAATATTTTTGAATTATATAGCACCTTAGTCTTGTACACTTGGAAAAATAATACCTTGGTTATTCCTCTTACTTATATACCATTCATAATTCTACAAGTCTTGAATATGTTATCTCTTGTGTCCCTTGCCCTATCACTTAGTCTGACTAGTCCTATATTGATGAACCAAGACTTCTATCTTGCCCAAAATGACTAAAACCTACTTCTTATACCTAAACAAGTTATAAACATGTACATGTTTTCTTTTTCCTTAAATACTTCTATCCTATACGCACACCTACACTGATTTAGGTGTCGTTATCTGAAGCAAGTGTCTAGTTCCCTAAATTCATCTAATTTTCAAGTGAAATATATCATAATGATTGGCCTAATTGCCATTATGTGAGTTATTCTCAAAATGGATTAGTATAAATACAAGATCAACCCTCATTCATTCCTCACCTAGCACATACCAAGGCAACTTATCAAAATAATTCAATCAAGCACTACATACATCAAAGCTTTCCTATTTTCTCCTATTTAGATATAAGTCATAGGGACAACACATACACCTGTTTAAACTACAAAAGGAGTATCCCAAGAGCTCTATTAGCCAAATTACAAGTTAGGTCATTATTTTACTTACCTTCCACATATTTTATGATTCACATAAAAGAAAACATGTAGCAGAGAACTTCGTGATTCTAATTCCCTCTTTATATTATTGCTTATGTAGGTAGTGTTTATTAATAGAGGCATATTTGGGGTAGCTCAACATTGTGTGCCCACTAACTCATTTTTTCTCATATCCATGATGAGGATGAAAAACTAGGGTTTTTCCATATGAAATTTAGTTATAATCCATGACTTAGATATGAATTAACTAGAGAAAAGGTGATAAAAAATCTAAAAGTTTCCATGTTGTCATATCTTGTTTTAGTAGGTATTCTATATAGGACACCAACATATGACCCAAACACTTGAATCAATGTAACTATCCCAAGGTGATGCAAGTGTTTAAGGCTATAGAGGAACTTAATATATAATTTTGAGACTATTATAAAATAATATTATATTTGATCCTAACTTATTCCATATCCAGATCTACAATAGAATCAGAACTAGTTAAGTACTTGTTTTCATTATCATTATAATATCTAGCATAGTTGTAATTTATATCTCTAACATCTTAGCATAATAAATTCAATACATGTTATATCTAAGTTTCAGAATTAATTGGATTGATATAGATATAGTTTATTATATTTTTCCATGGGATATATCTATCCAATATAACTCTATATCTACTAATCTATATGGTGAACCTAATTTACATGAATACAAAAATTTCTTATTCCTAGTGTTTTCAAGAAGCTAGGATTTAATATTATAGCACTCTTTCATTTACTACTTACATTATTTTACATCCAACCTAGGTGTAGCCATATATTGGTCAGTTTGCCTATTAAACACATTAAGCTTACTGTCATACCACCTAAGATGTCTCAAACTAATGAGAAACCTAATCCCATGTTCTATGATAATACCCATGTTCAAAATGAGAAACATGATGATGAAGTTACCATAGAGAAAGATTTTGCAAATGAAAACCATGAATCTAATGAAACCAATGAACATGAACAAATAGATTCTCAGTAGGTTAAAGTTATTGCCTTTTTTTGAGTCAATTTTTCAAAACCCTAAAGAGATTGATGAAATCCTAAAACCATATTATAAACTAAAAAATAAAAAAGCATAGACAACCAATTAAGTCAATGTATTTATCATGATATTATATATATGGGTCATATCCATATACCAACAACCCTCCCCTTGAACACATTACAACCTAAAAATTATAATGGGAGAATGGGATATGTATTTCAAATTTTGTTTCCTAAAAATGTTATTACTACATCTACCAAATAATTACCAATTATTTCAACTAAAATACCTATTTCAAATCCTATTACTACTCAAACCATGTTCACTTCTCCATTGGTGACTACTCATATTGATAATTTAAAACCCAATGGGTCTATAGTTTAAATACTTCTTTAAGTTGTAAATACCTAGGAGGATAAGGTTACAAACATTAAATAAAAGGGTTTAAAGTATCTTCATGATATTGATTCTCAAGATGTCTTCTTGAGATATCTTTGCACCCTTTTCCAAGTAGTTTTGTTTTACCTATAAATACTATATTTTGGGCACATTTCATTATGAAATGAACTTCAGACTGATTTCTACCAAACTAGGAAAATTATGCCTATAAACAATTAGACATCCCAATTTTTACAACACATTAGATGTAAATGTCAAAAATTATGTAAAAGATTCTCTATTTGGGGTATTATCTTATATGAAATGATAACCTCTATTGGATTCATCCCCAATTAGGTTGTGACCAAGAAAACTGACATTTTTGACTAATTAAGTGGGGCACTTAACCTAATTATTTAAATGAGAAAAACAATAAGAAAAATTAATCAACCAAGTAAATAAAATTAATTACTTAAGTGAACAATGCATGTTGAATTAGTGAATATCTAATTTATAAAAATCAAAATTCATAAAATATCTAAGAATACAAGGTCATGATGATGTCATCATCCTCAAAATCAAGAATTAAAAATAATGAACATAAATGTTATAAAATTAGAAATGTTAAGCCATGTCTACATAAATGCATAATTAAATCCTTCATTAATTTAATTTGGACTCCTAGCCTTAACCTTATCCTAACTACACATGGGTTAGAGTTAATTGAAAATATATATATACAAGTGCCATAACCATTCCTCAATAATCTTTTTTATCCACACTTACTATGCAAAATTTACAATAGGAGCTTCATAAAACCAACTCATGCCAAAGACAAATGACATGTGAATAAGGGGAGATGGTACTCACAAAGCACTAGTATTGATAAAGACTCCATTGTCCACAAGCTAAGCACAAGACACTCTCATACCAAAAATCAATTCAAATCATCAAGGAAGGTAAACATATTTGATTTTATCTTCTCATTGCCTTTATTTTATTTTATTACTTTCTCACCCTAGTACATACACTTTGAATGCTAGTTTTATTTTAGTTATTTTTGTTTGTTTCACTAATAAGAGAAACTAACACCATCCTTGTAATCCTATTGCATACATAATGGTATGCCCTATGTGACACATACCCCATAATTCATGTTAGGAGTAATTTGACACTATTAAAAATCTAAAAAGTTCATTTTAGACATTAGTTTTAGTTTTTCAATCAAATTTTTGTGTTTTTGTGTTTATAGATATAGGTGAATTTGACCTATGTATTGATGAATTTGTTAGTTTTTCATGAAAAATGATAACTTTGTTACTACGTATTAGTGATTGATGTCTCTATGTCTTATTAGTTTTTTATTTTTTTAATGAAACTGATGACTTTGATAAAAAATAATGACTTTGACCTAAGTATCAAGGACTTTGACTAGAGGAAATCAATAACTTCATCTTGGATATTGATGACTTTTCTGGGTAAATATATTTTATGAAATTAGTGATTCCTATTTTTTATTCTAAAAATAATGACTTTGTTCTTAATAATTGGCAATTTTGACAAATTATGCATTTTTAAAAAAATTTCAAGAAAATGGAGACATTTTTTACTATAAACAATGACTTTTATTTGAGACAAAAATTGAAGAATTTCAAATTTCAAATTTTTTGCTTTACTTAAGAAACTTAATCAGCATAAATTAATCTTATAATGTTTGGTGCATGGTATTAACTAAATAAAAGAGGATTAAAGTATTTCATCACATTTAAGAGTGTGTTTTCAAAATTTTAAATCTCAATTCTCCTCTAGAGTCATTAATTTGTTAATTTATTGATTTTATGGTTAATTATTTGTTAAATTATTATGTTGGGTAGCTAGATTTGTAATATGTTGATTTTTAATAGTTATATATTAATTATCATCATGATCATTAAATTATTTGTTATCTATTCATATATTGTTATGGTTAATTATGATCATGATAATTTAATTTTTTTAATTACAATAGTCTATTATGGATTATTTCATGATATGGTCTAACTATTATTTACTACAGTGAGGTGGATGTAAGATGGAGTCCACCCTGAAGACTATGACTAAGGGAAGGTATCATAGGAGATGATGGAGAAGATGGAGATGATTGGGGGTTGATTTAATGAGTTTAAAGTCACTACACACACAACATATCTTAGAATATTTATTGTTGTTTATTATTGTTTAATATGCATTATTTGTAGCATGCATTATATTACTAATGTGTTTCCTTGCCTTAGATTATTTCCTTTTTTGGTAATGCTTAGTTATTATTTATGTATATGTCACCATACTTTAATTCATGATATTTGTGATGCTTATGTGATATATTATAATAATAGTAATAAAAGGATATATGCATTACTCTTTTAAACTTGTTAAATGTAATGATCCATTAGTTAACTCACATTTTACAACTCTCTTACCCAATGGTATGTCTTGGTGACCAGTTATGGAAGAATATATTCTTGGGTTTTATCTATATGACTATCTTATTCCACTATATTTTCATGGATTTAAACTCTCTCATAATTTAAAATGTTTAATGCCAAATGTGGCATGTTCTAAATCATTTATTATCATAGCATTTGATGTATTAATCAGAAGGCATATTGGAATGTGAGGAAGCTGATGAGATAACTATAGACCCATGTTTGATTTAATAAAGGCTATAATTTTAAATAAAAGGAATTATTATTTTGTTATAATTCAAATGCAATCTTTTTAGCCATAATGTTAAAGTGATTATATAATTTGGCATATTCGAAAATCTAGTGTTTCAGACTAACATAGATTCAAGGTATTTCAAATCAATGATTTTTGAGAGCCAAGGGAGACTTGGTTGAACTACATGGGTTTTTTAATGGTTTCATCTTGTTCATTTAATATATTGATTGTTAGTGGGGGTTATGTCCAGCCATCATGATAAAATTTTGCATAATGATTATAAAACATGAGATTCATTTATGGATACCCAATTTTATGGGTGTTGTGTTGGTAATTTGGATTTTAAAGGCCAAATACCAACTCATATAATTTGAAACTTTTCTTGGTACCATTATAAGCCTTTTTAGTGATAAATCTCCTTGTAAAACTATGCATTTTTGCCTAAAAGGGAGATTTTTTGGTCTTTAAATGTTAAATATGGTGTCAATAGTCCATAAATATTTTAATATTTCCTTTCAAACTAATATAATACATTTAATTACCTTAGTTATAAAGTGTCATACTTTGAAAAGGCCATTTAATGTAATTTTAAGCTTGGAAAAGGTCTTTTTAGAGCTCACATGTGCCAAATTTGCCTATTAAAATATGTTAAAAACTCATTTTTGGTAATAACATGTCCTTTTACTCATTTTATCCTCTTCATGGCCTAAAAGTGGTGGTTTTTTACTTAAGGTGAATGAAAGGAAAAGTAAGGAGTTATTTTAATGTATTTTCATGTGAAAGTATGGAATTATACAAATTTTTCATATAGATGAGGCCAAAAGAAGGAAGAATAGGGAATATAAAGTGTTTTAGAATACTTTAAAGGCAATAATATTTAAAATGGGTAAAAAAATATTTCCCTTCAGTCATCTGTGTTATTTACCCATCAAGAGAGCCCTTCTTTATAGGTGATACAATCATGAGAGAGAAAATCTAGGTCTACAATTCTGGCCAAATAAAGTAGTCCTAGATAAATTTCATATTTGGTAAGTGGTTATAAAAAATTTCAACACTCATTCATGAACCATCCATTTAAATTCAATTCACTCATTATGGCTCCTTCATCTAAGCAGGAAGTCAGTTTTCCTAAATTTCTCTTCATCAGGGCATCACAGTAGAAAACTTCTAGGTTATGGAACTTCTCAGGGGAAAAATCCACCTTCTCATGGAATTAATAATAATTTTTCCACGCATTTTATGGAAAAATATACCTCAATAAGGTAAAATAGTGTAATTTTGTAGTCTACAAGCATACGAATAAGAATTGTATAGTCTAGGAGAGAGAAAGGGTTTCAAATTTTTCTTGTTTTCTTGTTTATAGGAGACTCCTTAATGTTAATATGTTTCTCATGCCAATATTATAAAATTTTCTTAAATATTCATAATAGGAATCCATCATTAGCTCCTAAGAGTCATAAAAATTCAATGTTTAGCAAGTGTTAAGGTTTTCTAGCATTTGTCAAGTTTTTTTTTGCATATTCATAGGTTTCAATTTTAGCCCCTTATGATCCTTCAAAGGCCTCAAAATTTATATATGTGATGGAGGATATGATCATTCTTACAATTATTTCTCTAAGTGGTTATGATATTCTCCTTTCATGCTCTTATCACTCCATCTTGGTATATTTCCATTATCACTATCTTACACTACCATTCTCATTGTGGTCATGCCCCTTTCCACCCTCTATTAATGGTTTTCCATATTTCTTTCCCATCATCCCCTTACATTCATATCCACCTCATTAATCCACTATAATGAAAAGTCAAGGACTATAGGGAGGATGATATTCATAAGAGTAGGGATATGTAGACCTCGAGACACTTCTAAACTAAGGTGAAATTACCACCTACAATCATTAAGAAACATAGTTAGGGGTTCTCATGAAGTATTAATGAAAATAGATGTTAGAATATATCCTATAGAAGGTATTTGATAAAACTAGCTCATTAAGTTGTATTGATTGAAGAGATATTCACTAGGACTATTTTAAGCCTTCTAAAGGCCAAATTCACACACATTCCATACACATACAATCATCTACAATTGATAAAGGGCATAATATTTTAAGATGTTTGGTCATGACATATATATATATATACATACATATATATATATATATATATATATATATGATTTAAGTTTGACAATAAATTAAGGGGTCTTGACCTAGGGGATAACTTCCAATGACACAAGCCAAGAGAGAACCATGAACTTATAGTCAAATGCCTTTTAAGACACCTATAGGCCTATGTTCAGGTCATAACCTTAATTAGGTATAGGTCTTATCAAGTTATTAATGCCTATCAAAGATCATAATAGGATAATGTGATGAGAAAATGTATAATATGCTATGAGGATTGATAACCTTAATAAGGTGGCCAAAGAAAAACACATGTCAAGTTCTATAATGGCTCAAGAAGCACACATAAAGACTTGAATTTATCTTTAAAAAAAAGCAATAGCTAAGAATGTGGAAAATGTTATTAATGAGAATTCAAGGATATATACCGTTAAGGAGGTTATTAAGATTATAGAGATAAGTATACAAGTGAAGGATATTGGACCTCTTATTACATATTATTAGACTCCCTAAATTATCCTTAGACCCTATTATAGTCTGTACAAGGACCTATATTAAAAAAAATCACATTAGAGTACATATGTAAGAAAAGGTATATTCATCATGATGATACATATGAATTTTCAATCAAAGACACACCTCTATAAAGACCAAATTCAGTCAAGATCTTATGAAATCTCTACCTAAAGCTGGGTAAAAGTTTTTTAAGAGCATATACATACTATTTCAGATATTTAGATAGTAAGGTCTAAAGTATTCAAATAAAGTATTATGTTTCCAAGGGTTTTTCCATTCTTGAATAATATCATGAATGGTTTCAAGGTTGTATCAAGACATAACACCAATAATAACACTCAATCATATAGTAAGGACACCCACCTACAACAAGAAGTTATAAGTGTAAAGGCATATCTTCAAGTTAATTAAGGATGAGGGAAAATTATTTCATTTGGTGGAGTTTTATGATCATAAATGGTTCATAATAACAAAGAGGTATAAACTCATCAAAACAATCAAAATGAAGATCCAAACACTGTTACAGTCAAGGTCAACTATAGACATCACCTACAACCATACAAATATCAATTCCTCTCACATAGTGATATGCCCTAAGGTGAAAACTCAAATACCATTCTAGTATATGAGTGATCATATGGACATATTCATGAAAATTCAAGTTACCAATTGGCATATCCAAAACCACGGTCAAAGCCACTAAAGAACTGCCAAGAACATAAGGATGATAATACATAGGTTGTATCAAAAAAAGTAGTATGAAAAGTTTATATAAATTAAATAAGTCAATATGATATCAATTTAATGTGATGGATGTTTCAAATGTTTATAAATATCATAAACAATCATCTAAAACATTGTTGGTACACAATCATAATGAGTGTTCTTGAGGAGATAAGGTTTGAGATAAGTTATATAAGGTTGCAAGGTGAATAATGGAGAATGAAAAAAATTAAAGGAGACATTTTCATGAAATTTTAAAAACATTTTAATCATTATTAATCCAAAATCAAGGAGTAAATAACGAAAACTCAATCTTAGGATTGAACAAGTAGGTAAACTACTGTTAAGTTGAAGGAAAGAGAAATTAAAGGCCACTATAAGCAAAATCCAATCATGAAAATTGGTAGGATTGGTAATAATGAGTTTTTATACCTATAAATAATATAGATAAGGTAAATATAAGAGAGGAACCATTCACTATATTTACACAATCAACTACCTATCTAATCATAGTCAGATTTGGAGCAGGTAGACTTCTTTAGTTACATACATGTGTGGTATAGGGTTGAAACATCATTGGAAGTTTTGAAAAGCATGAGAGAATGATTTTAAATATAAATAAACCTATTCTTGGATGATAACACTCAAAAATATATGAAAACCATGCCCTTGAGGGCTAAAGCAAGTAGATAGCAACCAAATCCTCAAGGCATAATGTCACACATTTGGACTATTTCATGAACTTTTATTAATTTTATGGACATGGAGATAGTGGATTGGACCATTTGAACCTTATATGAGGTATTGAACTGAATAAATATGTATAAAAATTATTTTGACACCACTCCTCAGGCTTCTTTTCCTTGTTAGCCTCTCAAAGCCCAATTTGAACACATAGAGAACTTGATGCATCCTTTGCATGGGATATCATGATTTTAACTATTTATTATGGGTCCAACATAATTCATATCCATATCAAGTGGTGTCTCATTATATTTTTGCATAATATGACAATCATTAAGAAGTTATGGACCTCTAAAACCCTTACAAAACCCTCATAACTACTTGATGGAGAAAAAGAGTTAAATTATGAATTTAGATGGTATTTTGAAGACACAAAAGGAACTAAAATGTATTTTAAACTCAAATTATCACTTTTATGACCATTTATTTGGCATGTACAATACCTTAACTATATAGACTAGGCAAAATAAGTCAATTTTGAGTTAGAAATCAAGGGAAGAAAGGGTAATTAACATTAAAAGGATTTTAAAAGAAATATTGGGTCTTGAAATCTCTAAATAACACTTCCATAGTCATAAAAAGGGTCATTTGGTCCATTTCCATGAGTGGATAGGTTTGCAAGTTAAGACATAGAGTTATTTCTATGTAGGGTGAAAAGGAATAGCTTGATCAAGCCCATACCATGAATCTATATCATTATATATAGGCTATTAATTTTTTTCATAGTAAATAAGAGCTTGAAAACTCATCATAAAGCTAATATATTGAATAAAATATTCAAACACCTATGCTTGTTATTGGCATCAATAGACAAGGCCATCAAAAGTGAGTATCAAGAGCTAAAACAAGGTTATGAGGGCACTCCAAATCATCATGAACATTATCATCAGGTCTTATGAGAGATTTATTCTAAGTTTAAGCCATAATGAATAACTATAATTGATCATCTTAGTCTAAGAACACCAAACATTTCTTAAAGAGCATGTTTTCTACTCTAAAAGGAGATTTCACATGCTCACCCTGATACACACATTTTGCATGGGAAGATTAGGAATTTGGGGGATTTAAATATAATAATACATGAAATTTTTGTGGAATTGGTTCAGGATTTCAAATCCAAAGCTTTATGAACAATCATTAAGAATTTAGAGCACTCTTAAACCCTTGTAAAACCCTACTAGTAGACCTATTTATGAAGAATAGGATAAATATGCATCCAAATTGATTGAAAAATATTTAATATCACTTGAATAATAAATTAAAATATGATATATTCATTATCATGCCCATTAGTTGCATGGATGTTGTATAGACATGGTAGAAAATAGGTTTTTGAGAGAAAAAACATAAAAGGAGAGATACAAGGTAGTTGAAGCAAATTCCAGTCATTTTTGATCAAATATTGACACTTTTTATTCATCTTCAAATCATCATATGATCATAAATATTCATTCAATTTCCCTTGGGAGCTCATCGAAAATAGCCAATCTACAAGAAATGAAGTAAAAGCTAACTAGTTAACCTGTTTGACTAATTTGAAGGTATTGCTTGTCAAGAACGACCCATTTCATTATATAATGCATTTTTTCATGTATTTAATTAATCATATTTTTATATTTTTAATGTTTTATGCAGATTATAATAGCCACCAAGCACAAAAGTTAGGCTATTAGGCCTAATTTGGCCTAGTAGACCTATTTAATTAATCATGTGAAAAAGAATGGCATAGAGGAATGTATATGAGAGTTAATGTGGAGTTATCATTTCTGCTCAACTATTACACATCATGAAAAACTCATCCTTGATGTAAAACAAATTATTAATTTATCCTTGTGATTAATTAATTGGTCTAATTACATGCATAACTCATCTTAAGTTCCAACTCATGAGTTAATTCACCTCCACAAGAGTTATCTAAATAAATAATGACATAGCATGCTAGAGGTAGAGCTTGGATAATAAAAATGGGGACCACCACCTTTTTTTCAATGATAAATACATCATGTAAAGATCATGAAATCTACTGGACATAAATAGACTTCTTTAAGACTATGGTTGGTAATTTGTAATTAAAATTAGACTTGAAGTTAATGATTAATTGATTTATCCTTATCTCATCTACATCACATTAGTTATAGATTATATATTTTTCTATATATTTAGGCCTTTAAGCCAGTTTTTATGATCCCTCTCTTGGGAATGATGAATCTCTACCATGATTGAGCTTTGTAAACCTCTTAAGTGAATAATATGACTATTTTTAGATTCCATTATATAGGTTTGATGTGTTATATTGTTTTGATTTCCACTTGTTTTATTATTTTCTCCCTTCGTAGGTCCTAATCTCACCTAGTTACTAGTATTTCATATTATGTAGGTCATATACAGTGTTTGATGTTTATTAACTGAGCTAACATTGGATATATTGACTAGTTAATACCCTAAATTAGGCCTACCATCATTTCCCTCATGGTTAGATCACTTTATGAAACCTTTATGTGAAATTTTACTATAAATAATAATTTAGAATTATATATTCAATCATTTCATTTCTTATCAATGTTGCATGAGTTCAAAAAGAGTGGATAAACTAGTAATATAGGTGTATCACCATCAATAAAATAGGATTTCCCCTTTTATTAATCCTTCTAACCCTTATCTTCCCAAAAATTAAATTATATTTTAAGAAATTGAGTAAATTAGATACATATGAGGAGTTATCCTCATAATATAGAGGTTTGGTCTAAGATACTGGTGTCCCACACCTTAGACCATTCAAATGTTAGTCTAAGTGTAAAGGAGATCTATGTAATCAACCTTCAATAGGGTGTTATCTAGGTTAATAATAGGGTTGTCATTGGTTTTTGCATGCATAACTCAAGAAGTTGGGTATATATGTAGGGAATATGGGTTTGAGGAGCATACAATAGATGGAAAAGAGTTTTGGAAGAAAGGAATTAGATTTGGATAATCGTTGACTACATTCACAGGTATGGTTTGTTGATTAAAATTCATGGTTTATCATTATAAAATGATTTATAAGTTTTTTATGGTATATTACATTAATTTTCATGAAATGGGTATTTGTATTTTTAATATATTTTAAAAATATATATAGGGTATATTTAACTGACCCTAGGGATGGGTATGGACCATACATAGGGTCTAATAATTATATCCCTAACCCTTAATTAAATGAATATGTGCTTGAATATTATTGTGATAATGTCATAAAATTATGGTTTCATTGGACTTATATTCAAGGGAAAATTTTAAATCTATTAAAGGTAGATGTAGGTTTTCTAATGACTTTGTTTTTCTCTAAAATATTCATCTTCCAGTACCTTTAGTTTTTTTTTATGATTTTTATAAATATATTAAATATTTCAATGAATTTTTAATTCATTAAAAAATAATTATAATGAATATATATATTTATGTAAATGACCCTAGGGATGGGTATATCCCATGCACAAGGCCGAGCATGTATATACTTGAACATAGTATATACAACTGTATATTTGATAGTGTTGAGAAATAAAAGTAGACATGGTTCACTTTTGTTATTTGTTTGATTTAACACAAAGTAAAAATTCTAATAAATAGATTATAATACTTATTTATTTTTAACCTTTATTTATACCAAGTAAAATTCTGGATTGGGTGCTATTGAAAATAAAATCCTAGTAAGGCAAGTTGTAGGTGTTTATTAGCATGTTGGACATACAATCCTATATCTATTTTGAATATTTACATTCATAAATGTTTTATTTTCTATACTGTCTCTTTTTACTCTTTAATTAAGAGGAATGATTATTTATAATAATTTATTGGCTATATTTTGATTGAGGAAATTAGTTTAACAGATGTAATGGAAATTTATAATAGTGGTATATAATTAGATTTGTATATTCATTTTGAGTAATTAATAATCTTTTTGAAATTGGTTATTTTAGGTTAGATTATATATATATATATATATATATATATATATATATATATATATATATATATATATATATATATATATATATATATATATACATACATACATACATACATATACATATCTACATATACATATACATACATATATATAAATATATATATATATATACATATATATATATATACACACACACACATACATACATATACATACATACATACATATATATATATATATATATATATACATACATAGATATATATACATATATATATATATATATATATATATATACATATATATATATATATATATATATATATGTATGTATGTATGTATGTATGTATGTATTTGAATAGGGGTCCTCCACAAGATCTATGTGTGTGTGTGTGATTTTAGAGGTACAACCACTAAGAGGGGGGGGGTGAATCAGTGAATCAAGATATTTAAAATTTTCTATCTAGATCCTTTAAACCCTTAGTCATACACAATAAGAAATCAAAAAGCAAATAACTTACTCATAGAAATGAACATGAAAGATAAGCATGATAATTCAAGATCTATGTGGGAAAACCTCTTGTGGGATAAAACCAACTCTCAAGCCTAAAAACACATGGACTAATTGTCCTATAATATTATTAAAAATATGAGAATTTATTGAAACAGCCACTTCATAAGGAGTACCAACCCCTAAAGATGAAAAATACAAACTTACCTAAGATGTTGAACACCAACATAACATCTATGACATGAAAAACTATAAAAATATGATTGCTTCTAAATTTCATAGATAAAACCTAAAACACAACCTCCTTAAATTCTCTTCACTCATTCAAACCTTCACACACAAGCAAGGCATCCAAAAACACCTTTTGGATCAATCTACACACCTTCACTTGTTCTCATGCATAAACCTATAAATTCAAAATTAGAATTATGACCACAAGGTCATACATGAAATATACACATTGATATATATCTCAATATATCCATAAGTCTATCATATATTTCATAATTCTTTTCTCACATACTCACATTTATCACACTTGCTCAACATCATAATTAGTCCAATTAAACCTTATATTTATACCATTGTCTTCCTTTAACCCATCTTGGTCAGCCAAGATGATTTACATACTTATTATATCTTGAAATAGGTATAAATAAACATTTCATTGGTGAAACACTTCCAATCCATAGGTCAGCTATAGTCCTTAAGACTCAAAACCTCTATTAGGTCTTAATGAAACCTAAAACAATTAGGCCTTCACATCCACCATTGATCTTGTAACCATTTAGGCCACCTTAAACTTTTAAAAATTATTCAAAAACATCAAACATGCCTCAAATAGGCCCTTTATTACTCCCACATAGGTTTATGCCACTTGGAACTCAACCTTACACCTTCAACCAAGCCATTCTAGACTACTCGCCAATAGGCCTAAAAACACAACAAATTTTGTCATTTAGAACTTAAGCATATAAACATTATGATCAAATAATAAACTCAAAAATATTCATTAATATATCATACATGACCTATGAAACATCTCCATGTCCATTGGGTACCTTCAATCAGTTTCTAAGCACTCAAAACAACTCTCTCATGATGACCACTCAGACTGGTCATATATAGTCAAAATATAGTCAAGATATTTTGACTATCTATATATAATCAAGGACATATCATGATAATAAATACTTTTTCATAAGGCCTATAGACTTATATAATATATCCATTCTTATTTTCTTCTTCAATTTTACTTAAAACACCTTCAACTCACTTTTGTAACATGGTCACTTAATCTACTAGTGTATTTAATAAACATAGTCAACTTTTAAGCAATTTTTAACACTAAATATGGATTTTTAAAATCTTTAAAATCCATAAAAATTTTCCTCATTATGTTTAAAACACTCTTCAATGGTTAATTCATCTTGAAACATCAAAAAACCATCAATAACTCTTTAATTATCCTTCTTAGGTCCCTTGCAGAACATGGTCAAACACAATAAATTTAGGATCTCAATATCTATAAATATACAAATATTCAAAAATTCTAATAAAATTTTATAAATATTCCTTGAATTCCTCTTCCAATTTTATATTTACACCACCATGAAATTCATCTTGGATCAAAATATATAGCTCAAAACCTATAGACTAGTTTTCCTTCATTAATTTGAATATTCAAATTCCAACAGTCACTGTGTATTGCAAAAACATCAACCATGTGTCTATATCTCATTTTTAATAGAAAATATATCAAATCTACTCCATCAATCTCTTCATAATTTTTTTGTTGCTTACATTTCAATGGTCACCATTGATCTTAGATCCTTTCTTCTGAGATGGTGCCACTTGGAAAATCTATGTGCCTTCTATGCACATTGATGATTTGACTCAAACTACACTATCAATACCATCTATATGAACACCCTTGTACCATTGATATTCTATCAAATTAGAAAGATTGATACATATGTCACAAGCACATGCAATCTCAAGAACATTTGATAAATTGAATTCACTCACATTATTGATCTCTATCTAAAAATATCATGCACTCTGTTAGATCCTTATCTGGTCATATAAAATGCTCACCATTATATCTTTGATCTGATTAAATACTCATCATAGATCTTTGATATCATAAATTTGTCTATGGGAACTTAGTAAACTCTATCTAAAAAGCTAAATTTTCACCTTATTAAATTTTTATATGATCCATGTCTATAACTTAAACTTGAACCATATGATCTCCTCACACAGGTGAATCTATCCATATATCAATCTACTCTTGAAACATTCACATGTGTGAACTATGACATCATCAACCTACTTAGCCTTATCTATTAATATTACTACTTGAGCTTAGACATTCATATGACTATTCCAAAGAATTCCATTTACTTCCATAAGCATTATAAACATTCATAACATCCTATGGGGTATCGAAAAAATGTCCATACCATCAATATCTTCCATTAATTACCTATCTTGAAAGAACATTAAAGCACATTGAGTCACATTAAGGAACACTGTGTCATTATCATTCTAGCACATATGACACCTCATCAACATCTTTGGTCGCCTTTTAGACATCACTAACAAAACTATAACAATCTCCTCCTTTATCATTGATGTCAAACACCAATACAAATCTTGTGGTAAAACTCTATCTCTCTCTTTAGGTAATTTCTCCAACTTTGACATAAGGATAAAGTGGGATCATTTTCTAATCCTATAGACCTGAAAATGCCTCAAGAAGCAACAATAGGAAATGACCACCTATGAGAGATGATAAGACTCCCCCTAACAATGTACATACCTATTCTTACCTTGAGCTTCTCAAACATGCTCCATGACTACACTCTTCTTTGATCATACATAGGTTTTATGAATAAAAAACATACATAAACATCAAAAACTACATGAACTTACCTTGAAACCATTAAGAGGGACTCCCCCTAAGTCACCTGAGCTTATGCACCCTTTTGAGAATCTTCAAACCATTTCCAACAATGATGCATCAATATAGTTCCCTTCATACCTTATCTTTAAAATCATACTACAAAGTCCTCTGATCCTAAGACCTGGCCATTTACAAAGCTACACCTTTGTTTATGCATGAGGATTTAATATATTTTCAATAACACATGAATTGGTTTGATGAATTCATATAAATATGTTTGAAATCACAATTGTAACATATAGCTTCATATCTCCACCATGACTGAGGCATCTCACATATGCTCCCCCTCACATCATGAATAAGTCTCAAAGCATTTCAAACTATCTTAGTTATCCCTCCCTAACTCCACTCTCTACTTGGATCATGATATCTTCAAAAATACTTCTTAACTAACTAGATCTCCTAATAACTCTTTAATGTTATCCACACCCAGTCAATATCCTTATGAAACCACCAATATATCTCATATCTTCATTAGATAAACTTAAATAAATGAAGCAGACATGAATAACTTGCATAAGTATCTAAAAAAAAATCCTTTGTCCTCTACAAGCCATCATGGTTTAGAACCTTTGCAAATCTCTCTCATGGAATTATCTCATATTTAGAACACTATGAACTCCATGACAAACATAACTTGTCATATATAGAACTCTAAAACTTTCTTCATGATATCAAATATATGACAACACATTCTCCCCATATTCCATATCAACCTTGTCTTCAATCTTTCAACATTTTATTTAAGTAATAAAAATTGACAAGTTCTTATCTTCAAGACAAAAAAACTTGGACACACTTAAAATGCAATAAAATAAGATCAACATAAATTTATATGCAAATAGAACATTTTGACAACTAACCATCCTTTATTATACACTTGGAGACCTCCATTACCTACTTACAGACCTTGTACACATAGTTTAATTATCACCATTTGACTAATTATATCATCCTTTAAATCACTAATCTTTTTCATGTCATTTTATATTAAGCCACCACATCTTCTCATGACCTTTCTTATCCTATAATAATAATAAAAAGAACAACTAACATCCACCATGCTTCCTCTTACTGATAAGTGTCTCCTAAAAGCCTAGATAGAGACATCCCTAACCCATAATGTCCTAAAACAATGTGAAACTAGGAGTTTCCTACAACTCCTCATATTCTCTCTCCTTCTTGGACAAATTGAACTAATTCTTAATTCTTCTTTTTCTTGATTGAATCAACTTGTTTATTTTATTTATCACTTTCCTTTTCTTCTAGAATGATATTGACAATACATGGAGAAAATAAAGATTTTTGGCATGCCTTTTCAGTTGAAGTATTAGTCTCACATTTCAAAGCATCAACATTTGACAATATCAACGGATATTCTTTATAGGAAACTTTCTCAATAGCATCAAGATATTAACTTGTATCCTCTTCATTCTGAAAATGAGTATACAATGAGATCTACTAATTATTTCCAACCTCTCTATCATTATCTACAATGGAAAATAGTCCACTTGGACTTGTAGACTGATCATGGAACTTACATTCCACTTTTGGTTTCCATATGTTAACTTGCCCTCTACCTTGCACTCTAGGATCTTGAAATGACTTATTCAAACTTGATGTCATTTTTTTTTATAACTTAGCAATGTGATCAATTCCTAGATAATTGTAGCAAACCACTTTTCTTGATGGAAACATAGCTTGTCTTATCTTGTTAGGATAAAATATTACAATGTGTCTTATGTAATGAAAACTATAGCACTCAATTTAACTTGAAAAACTTTATTAATTATTCCATTCATATTTCCAATAAAATTAATTCTTGGAGGGTATTTTACATTCTCTATCCTTATGACCAAATTGATTATAAGTGTAGTAGTAACCATTGAAAATTGCATCGCTCATATAATTTAGTTATCTAATCTTATTTGTCCTTATTATACCAACACCTTTATTCCTTGACTGATGATTAATATTCAAGGTTTGATTATTCTTTTTCACATTGGTCTTTATCTTGCATTGAGTTACATTCTTCTGTTCTTCTTTATAACCAAGTTTAGTTCTATCACTTACATGCTTTTAACTATTCAAAAAGTCATCTAGATCACTTGAGCTCTTTTTAAACATCACATATGAATTCATCTTACTAAATGTATTTTCTAACTCATCTTTCAATGACTCATTTTCAATCACATACCTTGAAGACTCATCTTATTTAGCTTTCAGGCTGGTAGATATGATTTCCAACTGACATTTGAGATGCTTAACTATATCTTCATGCTCTTTGGTGTCTTCATCCATTCTTTCCTCAAGCACAATAAATTTATCTTCATATTCCTTTATTTGAGAATTAAAATTTTTGTTTTAATTCTTCTCAATATTCATTTCTTCAAGGGAATTCATCAATTTAGTCACATATATTACCTTGTCTTCTTCATCATTTGTATCACCTAAACAACCTCCAAACCATATAGATTCTTCTTGATATGAGTAACTACCTTCTTCATCCATGAAGAGAGCTTCATATTTAGTAGGAAAATCATCTTCATGATCAATCTTAGAATCACTTTCATCATTATCATTAGATGAGATGAAATATACCTTGGGTCCTTATAAAACTTCTTTTGGCCATTATACCTTTTAAAACTATTATTACTATTATCAATCTTGAATTTCTTCTTATCATTATCCTAATATTCTTCATGTTATTAATTATCATTTCCATTATTCTTATGAGGACACTTGTTATCAAAGTGACCTATCTCTCCACAATTGAAACATTTGAAAGGAAGTTTACCCTTAAACCTACCTAAACTTGTTTTAAGTTTTCTTGTTAATAGAGGTACTAGCTCATCATCATCAATATCAAAATTATCATCATCATTAATCTTCTTACCTTGGAACTTCTTATTTATATTATTTTTTAAATTGAAATTAGATTATTTATTTTTTGGTTTGTCCTCATTAACTTTCATCTCATAAGCAAAAATAATGCCATACAATTCATCCATCTTCATTTTGGTGAGATCATGACTTTCTTCTATAGCAAAAACTTTTGAATCAAATTTTAAATTGAGAGACCTTATTAAATTTTGCACTATAATGCCTTCTTCAATAACCTCTCCCATCCCTTTGATCATGTTTACAACCTCATCAACTCTTAGAAGATAGGAAACCACAGTATCATCTTCCTTTATTTTGAAACTTTTTAATTTCCTTTGGTAGGTTTGTAGTTTTGATAACTTAAATTTTGAATCTACTTCATATATGAGCTAAAATTTGTCCCAAATATCCTTGGAAAACTTATAATGGATTATTTTTGTGAACTCAGCCTCATAAATACCATAAATTATAGCATTCATAGCCTTGGAATTATTCTCACTTGGATTTTTACCTATAACACTAGTTGGAGGAGTATGTGGAATTGAATAACCATCCAAAATATATTTCCAAGTGTCAAACCCCAATGAAATAATTTATGTATTCATTCTTGCACTCCATAAATCATAATTGGATCCATTGAAAAATGGATAATTTTTAATAGATAAACCTTGAGAACTTGTCATTATACATAAGATTACCTTCAAGTGGTTAAACTTGTAAAAAAGGTCCTATTCTGATACCAATTGTTAGAGGTACAATCACTAAGAGGGATGGGGGTGTATAAATGAATAAATATATTTCAAAAAATCAATCTAAATCCTTAAAACCCTTAGTCATACACCATAAACAATCAAGAAACAAATAACTCATTCCTAGCAATGAACATGAAAGACAAGCAAGATAACATAAGATCTATGTAAGAAACCCTATTGGTGGAGAAAACCCAATATCAAGCCTAAAAACAAAGGTATTACTTATCATATATTATTATTACAAACATGAGACTTTAGTGAAGCACCCACTTCACAAGGAGTATCGACCCCTAAAGATGACAAGAACCAACTTGCCTAAGATGTTAATTACAAACATAACATCTATGAAATTAACAACTCAATAACTTTGAATTATAATCAATCTCATGGAGAAACCCTATAAAATAACCTCTTTAAATCTTCTTCACTCATTATAACCTTCACACACAAGCAAGGCATCCAAAACCACCTTTTGGATCAATTTACACACCTTTGATTGTTCTCATACATCAAACCTATAAATTCAACATTAGAATTATGACCACAAGGTAATACATGCAATATTCACTTTCATATACCTCTCAAGACATCCAAAATAATCTCATATCTTTAAAAAATATTTTTTCATATAATTACATTTATCATACTTTCTCAACATCACAATTAGTCCAATTAGACCTTGTATTTATACCACTCTCTTCCTTTAAACCATGTTGGTCAAATGAATTGATTTACATACTTGTTATATCTTTAAATTGGTATTAATACAAATTAAATGGGTGAAATAATTCCACTCCATAGGTCATCCATATTCCTTAAGACCCAAAACCTTCATTAGGTCTTAATGAGACCGAAAACAATTAGGCCTTCACATCCACACATTACTCTTGCAACCAGTTGGAACACCTTCAACTTCTAAAAGTGCTTATAACACATCAGCCTTGATTCTAATAGGACCTTTATTACTCCCACATATTTCTATGTTACCTATAACTCAACCTCATACCTTGAACCAAGGAATTATATATTGTTGCCTAATAGGCCTAGAAACACATAAAAATCTATCATATAGAACTAAAGCATACAAACACTTTTCTCAAATAATCCACTCAAAAAAATTAATTAATATTTCATACATGTCCTATTAAACATCTCCATGTCCATTGAACACCTTCACTCAAGCTCTAAGTACTCAAAACAACTCTCTCATGATGACCACTTAGACTAGTCATATACAATCAAAATATAATCAAGCTATTTTGACTCTTCATATCTAATGAAGTACATATCATGACAATAAATAATTTATAATAAGTTTTAGAGACTTATAGAACATAAACATACTCGTTTTCTTCTTCGATTCTACTTAGAAAACCTTCAACTCACTCCTGCAATATGGTCACTTGATTTGCTAGTGCATTTAAAAAACATAGTCAACTTGTATTTAATTACTCACACTAAATATGGATTTTTCAAACCTAAAAAATCCATACAAATGGTCCTCATTGAACATAAAACACTTTATAATAGTTAGTTCATCTTGAAACATCAAAATACCATCAAGAACTCTTTAATTATCCTTCTCATATCGCTTGCATAACATGGTCAAACACATAGTCAAATTTGGAGTTCAATATCTACAACTATACAAAAAATCAAACCTTTTAATAATTTTTTTTGTATGTGCCTTGAAGTACTCTTAAACATTTTTTTACACCACCAAGAAATTTGACTTGGATCAAAAGATGTAGCTTAAAAACTATACATTGGTTTTCCTTCATTAATTTAAATATTCAAATTCCAATAGTCACTATGTATTACAAAAACATCAGCCACATGTATATATCTTGTTTCTCCTAGAATCTATATCAAATGTGCTCTATCTATCTCCTCAAGATTAGACTAGTATTTACCTTACAATGCTCACCATTTATCTTATATCTTTTCTTTTGAGATGGTGTCACTTGGTAGCTCTTTGTGCCTTCAATTCATATTGACTATTTGACTCAAACTCCATATTTATAAACACCCACATGTTATTTATGTTCTATCAAATCATCAATATTGAGGCACATGCCACAAGCATGTGAAATCTTAGAAACCTTTGAGAAATTGACTTCATTTTTATTGTTGATCTCTATCTGATAAGATCACATGCTCTATTAGATCCTTATTTGATCAGATAAAATTCTCACTATTAGGTTCTTTATCCAACTAAATTCTCATTGTAGATCTTAGATATCATAAATTTGCCTAAGTATGGGATCTCAGTAAACTTTGTCTAAGAAACCAACTTTGCACCTCAATAACTTTTTATAAGCTTCATATCCAAACTTGAAACTTAAACCATATGATATACTCACATAGTTTAATTTATCCATATATCAATTTATTCTTTAAACCTTCACATGTGTAAAATATTACATCATCAAAATTCTTACTCATCCTTATCTGTCAAGATCACTACTTGAGCTTAGACATTCATACAATTATTTTGATGAATTATGTTCACTTCCATAATAATTCTAAGCATTCATAACACCCCATGGGTTCTATTTAACATGCCCATGCCATCAATATCATCCAGTAATTTCATATTCAAGTCAAACATTGAATAACTATATAATAACATTGAATCATATTGAAGCACATTTAAGCACACTTTATCATTATCATTATAGCACATATGACACCTCATCAACATCCTTGGTTACCTTGGAGACATCATTTATAAACTTTTGTGTGTGTGTGTGTGTGTGTGTGTGTGTGTGTGTAACATATGAATATAAATATATGTACCCATATATGATGAAATAATATAAACTTTTAAACTAAGGTTGTAGAATGTTGATTAATGAGGATCAGCCATTTTTAATGGGTTTATTGTATATAGACTATATGTTTATAACATTGATTATGGGATGAGTTAATATGATTGAGTATACACATTTGTGTAATAGGAAATATTTAGTGACATATTTATAAGTATAATACTTTTTGAAATCATATTTATATATTTATATCTATATTTACATGGTAAAAATTTTATGTATATGGGACTTAAAATAAGTTGTTCATTAATGAATTATATGAGGAAACATGTAGGTGTGAATTAATGTCATGATAATTATATTTAGACTATTTTAGTTATTCATATGGTATGAATAAATATATTGTGTAGTTGAAAATATATGATTATTAATATATTATTTATCTTATTTAAAAGGTTGTTTATAATCAGTAAGTTGATGTATACATTTTGGATGCATATGATGGAATATATGAAACTATATGATTTCCTTCTTTTAACACAAATTGTGGCACTTTTATATGGAAATATATTAATTGAATCTATTTATTTTGTATTATCTATGTTTGATTTAATATGATATTAATGAATCTAAGAAAGTAGGTGATATGGACTTCACCTACTTACTTAGTGCCACTAATAGATATATCTTAAGAAATCCAAATGAGTTGTGTGTGTGAATTTGACTGATCTTAGAGATTTAGAATGTATATTAAAACTTTGGCCACATTAATTTTTATGGTTAAAACATTATCAATTCATCTATTTTATCTAGTTTGCATGTTTTACATTATATCATGTTAGAATGTAATTATTTATGATATGTTGTATGTGATAGTTATCTTAAAATATAAGGATTCTAGTTGACATTATCTATTCTTGCACAATCATTATCTAATATCTATGGAGGGCCATTCCCTTGTTGGGAGATTATATGAGGGATAAATGTTCCATTCTTGGTGAGAAAAATCACTCAGATAATACTCTCCCTCCCCTCCAGTAGTCAATCGATAGAGGCTTTACTCATTAATGTATTTGGATAATAATGAGTTCATTTAGACTCATGTGTTATATGGAACATTATATTGATTGTAACTTGATATTAAAATATGTAATAATTTATACTTGCACTATTTGATGGTAATTTTATAATTACACCATATGGTTGTTTATACTTTTACCTATAGTGATATTTTCTCTAGAAGTGGATGACTTCTAATTCTAGTATTTTAGTCTAACTTTATGACTGACTTGCAAAAGTAAATAAATATTCATTATACTAATCATTAGCTAAATGAACCATATGATTAACCTAATGGTTAAATAATTATTTATTTATTTATGCATTTACTTAAAAATCATTTATATTTGGAATTAGTAAAGATAATTTTTTAAATGATTTAATGATTAAAAATAATAATTAGTTAACCAAATTTTAGTTTAACCTTGAGGGGTTCTTACAAAAAATCACTCACACTTACATATAATGTTTAAAAAATTCACAACTTTCTTTATTTTTTGATTTCAAATTATTGCAAGGCCTTTGCACATTTCAATTTTGGTGTTTAAAAACAATTCTTTTTCACACTTTCAACTCCACATTTCTCTTTTTAGCATTGTTTAAGATAAGTCACATATATTCTCTCCCTTATTTAGGGTTACTCAAAAACATGACTAATCTTTTCATTAATTGTATCTTAGATTTCAAGTCATGTGTCCTCTCCCCTTGTTTTATTTAATGTGGGTGACTCAGAAATGAATTTTCCCATTTATTTTTATTTTTGGATTCATAAGTAGGAGTTCATTGCCTCTTCACAAGTTTTTTAGGGTTGCATTGACCTAGGGTTTCATCTCCTAGAATCATACCAACCCCAATTATCTAGTCGGTTATAAATATTAATTGTACTATTGATTGAGAAAATTGTTGAGTGATTAACTTGAATAGTTTGAGAGGGTCTCAGATCATGTAATAGACTAGACATCACATTCTAATGATTAACTTATGGATGGAGTTGTTGTGAAAGGGAAAAGTCACTTTAATAACAAGATCCACAATATAAATCCAATTGATGGATATATCATTATGACCAAGTGTTTTAAGGTATTTGTAGACCATTTGTAAAATACACTCAATAATTTTAGATTAATTAAACCCACTTTATATGGATTATCCTACCAATGTCAAGTTTCTTTTGTACTCTAAGTTCTATGTCATGTACAAGTTCTAGAGAGGGGAGGCTCAAAACTCTACCTTCATGCACTTTTATTTATAGTATTAAAAATTAATTATTCTCAAAAATTGGTATATTGGTGGAAATTTGGTGGATGTTATTCAAACCTTATGTCAATAATTCAGACATAAACATATGTTTGTGTACGTATTATTTTGTGTACTTGATTTTAAAAATTGTTCATGCAAACAAGAAAGTCCAATACCAAAAACACTTGATATGTACACCATTCACATTAAGAACTGTTATGCTACCCAATTTTGGTAGCACCATTTGCCTTAAACTAAAGGATTGAAGAAGAAATTTGTGCCTTATGTTACAAAATACATTTTTATGCTACCAATTTTAGCCTAAACCATTGCTCATTCAAAAAAACAATCCCTTCAAACCAAGTTCAAAATCCATATTTCAAAGTTCAGATCTAAAGATGATTGGGTTAATGCTTGAGTCTTGTCTACAATTTGGTCTTGAGTTATTCACCATTTTTAAATTTATATCATGTATTTTATTAGTGGTGAATCTTCATTTATTCATGAATATTCCATTTTTTGAAGTTGACATTTGAATTTTTTTTGAGGTATCTGATACCAGGGATCACCTAAATTTTAGTGTAGAATTTTAATTTACAATTTGGATCACCTAATTTTTAAAATAATTTTCCTATTATAAATGTTTGTCATCAATACCAAAAAATCTAATCTATTATAACTCACCAATATATATTATATATTAAACTTTTTCCCCTGATGGTGTTCACTCCTTGATCTTTGAGTACCAGATGATAGGAAGAAGGTGTTGGGAGACATCAAGCAGGTGTCAGATGATTTCAATTATTTTTTGATAAACTAAAACTCATTGTCAAATAATTGCAACTAGATATTAGGTAACTAATATCAGTTTTCCAACGAATACAACTAGGTGTTGAATAATTTTAACTAGTTGTGGGGAAATTATAACTAGGCATTAGGAGACCACAACCAACATACACTATCAAGTGATATCACATGATGTCTAGTGATAGTGCATGCTATTATTTGATGACATATGATGTCACTTGATAACATAACATATTGGTCTATAGTTCATGTCTTAGATCGATAACATAAACTAACTACCCTAGGTTAGGTGGAATTCAAATCCTAAAATTAGAATGATCCATCGAGCCATAGTGACCATCCAAACTAGTTAACATGCTCCCACATATACATGATTCACCATGTTCCATCACATGATTCACCTACATAATTATACACCTTCCAAACTGATTCTCCACCATTTTAAAACTCTTTCACCTAGAAACCTCTTAGGTTTTTTTATAGGCCACTATAATTTCCCCTAGTTTAGATTGTGTAATTTGGATAGATTTTTTATTTGGTTTAAATAGATTTACCTATACCAAGTTCCCTTTTGGACCAAGACCAAAATTTACCTTGTTTCCAAAATGGACCAAGTGTGCCCTTTGTTTCAAATCAAGATCCTTATACCTATGAGTGATTTTATTTTTGTGCCAAGACCAAGTTTATATGCCTAGAACAAGTTCGTTTACATACCTAGTTAAAAATTTATGTGCCTAGACCTAGAATTAGTTTGTGTTTCATTAAGTTTCAAAAATTGTATGCATAGACTAAGTTTGTTTCAAAGACTTAGTTAAAGTTTCATATGTTGATATAAATTTCATATACTTAAAATAAGTTGTGCCAAAAATAATTTAACATTCCTAGACCTAGTTCATATTCCACTTAGGGTCAAATTATTATGTTCTTAAACCAAGTTTAAATTTTTATGCCAAGATTCAAGTTTGATTAGATCATTTTCCAAGACCAAGACTAAGTATTCCTTTTTTGATCATTTATTCCAAAGACCTAGAGTGTTTTTAGTGGTAATTTTAGACCAAGTTTTGATTTTTAGTTTTTAAGGAGAGATCATTTCGAGATAAAATTCCAAGCATTCCAAATGTTATACAAACTTTTCTCTAAGTAAATCAATACTAATTTAACCATGCTTCGATATACACATAGTAGAGCTATGTATAATATAGATTATGAGAACATTATTACAAGTGACCCCTAGGACTATGAGCCTTATGGTGATAATTTAATGTAAAATATAGATCAATATCTGACATACATACCTCCTATCATAGGTTAACAATATGATCAACTCACATAATACCTTGAAAACACACCTTCGAACTCAGGGTAAGAATAAGACCCATTTTTATAATACCCTACAAACCTACTACCTAGTATAGAAATGGTTTAATAACAACATCCATATTATGTGAATGAACATCTATTGGTAATTAAAATCCATATTTATCTGGTCATAATATTTAAGAACATAAAGATGACATCCTTCTTAGAGTGATATAAGTAGGTGTAAAATTCCTATTAGCTTTTCCACATGAAAGTCTATCTTACCTAATTAGGGCATTTAGTCATGTACATCTCATATAAACATTTGAATAGGCATATACTAATCAAAATCAAGACCTTGTACCAACTCTTAAGTAATAACTTGTTACATTTACTAAAGGAAAATATCAAAGTGATGACTAATTTGTGATAGTGTAACATGCCTACTAAATCTACCTTGGCTTAACGAGAAAATTTAATGCCACAACTATTATGAATGTGCCACTTATAGAGTTGGATCCATCTAATGTAATAACAAAAAGATTGGTAGGTTCTTCCAATGTACATACAGATCTATTTAATTAAATGAAACTACTTGCAAACATGTTTAATGTTCCTATAAATAAAGAATAATCAACATCGTACTTAATAAACACTTTTTAAAATATAGAAGAAACACACAAGTGTTAGCCAATCGCACTAAGTACAATATAATATACCAAAAAACTATTAGAGAGTTGTCATCATGATTTAATGAATTTTTCTTGGTGAGTGGATGAAGTGCCTTGATAGTCTAAGTGACAATGACAAAGTGTGCAATGTACTAGTCCTAGTACGCTTGAAATATGATTGGTTGATTTTTAGCTTTGACACGATTAGATATGGTCAAGGATGAGTATGGAGTACTGAGAATGTGTTAAATATTCCTTAGACATTTTTTAAGATTTGAGTTCTTATGTGAATAAGTGGAATTCATCTATTTGTCCATAGTTTTCATCTAGAAACTTTGGTTCTAGTGGTAGAAAATCTGAGTAGGCAGTTGTATAATGTTACCATTGCTATATGTAGATGAGTTAAGGAGAGTTGATCATATGTTTGTGATCACATTAGCCTCTAATTATTATGCACTAAATCTCATGTCATGCACTTAAGTGCATCAAAATATATGTGAGTGAAAAGTTGAGCTCCCACGCATTTTGAAAGTGTTTTCCCATACGTAGCCAAATTTGTAATATGGAAAGAAGAGTCAAGTGAGCACATTAGTGAAGTTATATCTCACTAATGTGGACATTTCAAGAGAAGTTGATCATATGGGTTTATTCATTTTGATACCTATTTGATTTATCCTAACTTTCAATTCAAGTGTTGTAGCATGACAAAAGATATGCATGTTCAAAGATAGCCTTGTAGACAAGTTTTTGACATAGTTAGATCTATGCCAGAAAAAATTGAGTGAGAATTTGAATGTCATTATATCTCACACATGTGAGAATTTTAGTAGTAGTTTGATACATGGTTGGAGTCTCTTTTTTAAGGATATCATATGATCTAAATTTGACAACATGCGAGTGAGTGAATCAAAATATATGACTATGCAAAGTTGGCATTACAAGTAGATAAGTAAGGTTCCCATACTTAGTCATTTTCAAAAAAATTAAAGTTTAAGAAACATTTATGGAGCACAATGCTCCAAGAAGTTAGGAAGAAGTAAGATGGTGCCAAGTGTTTGATGTTTAACATCAAGCAGAGATAAAGACTGATCTTCTTCTAAAAGTCAACGGTGAGTAGGTAATCATCTAGACAGAGATCAATAGTGTGCTTTAAATTTAGAGGTCAAATTGACAATTGTTTAGCATTGATAAAACAAGGATAATATTGAAGAGATTGATGGAGAGTATGAGGTTAAAGTTACCAGATTACATGAGATGACATCAACTATCAGATGTTTAACATTTAGGAATTGGTGCACTATAAATTTGAAATGAAATAAGATCAATTATGTGTGTTTTTATCTAAATCTAGGAGGACATGATATGTGAACATAGAGTTCAAAGTTTAACTATGACTATTTGTTTTTGAATATTTGAATTTATAAAGGAAAAAACTAGTGCTCTGTAGTTTGGCTATAACTTTTGATCCAAGTAGAATTTTATCATGGTGTAAAAATTAAACTTGTAGAGGATTACAAGGTACATATTTTATATATATTTTAAGACTTTAAAGTGTTTACATACATATTTATAAAGTTTCAAAGTTGAATATGTTATTCTATATGTTCTTCAAGTGACCCAAAAAGGATATTCGAGCTTGTTTTGATGTGTCATGATGAATTAGATATTTTGGAGTGTTTTAAACTCAATGAGGATGATATATGTGAATTATGGAGGTTTTACCATTTGTATTTAGTAAGACCAATGATTTAGAATGTGATTGTTTGTTTGTTCATAATGCTTATGTGCACAAAATTTGTTTGAGGAATTCTAATTAAGTATAATGGTAATAAGTTGGTTGATGGAAATTAAGGGGGGCCTATTTATCATATGGAATGGGTTCATGATTTTTATAAGAGGTTTTATGTTATTTTTTTGTTCTATAAATTGCTAAAAGAGTGAATGGTTTCACATGATACCTATAAGGGCTACAAGGGCCTTATTAAAAGGTGTAGTTCCTTAATGGTGACCCATAGATTCTATGGCCAGCTTATGAAGATTATTTTGATATATGTCTTAGTGGGATATATGCCTTAAGGGTTAATTCATGTGTAATGCCCAACAAAGATGGTGTTGATCATAAATCCTCTATAAATAGTGAAATTAAATATGGTGATTTCTAGATTTTGTGTAAGAGACTTGGTAGAGATTTGAGAGAGGCTTGTGTGTGTTAATTATGGGAAGAAGGAGGTTTAGAGTACCCTTTGGATGAGTTTATGATAATAATATATTGAGACTATTTATATGACCTATAGGTCATAATTCTATTGGTAGAATAGTGCTCTTGTTGTTTGAGTATGAATGAAGGTGAAGAGTGATGATCAAGAGGTCCATCATCACGTGTTGAAGACATTAGTTCATACATAAAAACCTTCATATATGTCATTATGGTATCTCAACATCTAATGGGGTTTAAACCTCCTTATAAGGTAAAAATTTCTAAAATTTGGTTGTTATTACAACTTGACTAGATAGGTGTTGTATCACCTTGTGGTATTGTAGTCTCACTAAATAGGGATTGTAGTTCTTTGATTGGTTACATATAGTATAAATTGGTTCTTGGTATTATAGGATAGTAGTATAATTTCAATTTATAGTGGGTTTTATAAGCCAAGAGGTTTTCCCGCATATGTCATGTGTTATGTGATTGATCATGCATTATCTCTCTTGCTCATTGCTATGAATGAAGTGTATGCTTCATGAATGCTTATAGTAAATGATTAAGAACTTGAAAGTGTTTGAAATTGAATTTATATTATTTAGGCTCACTGATTCACCCCCTCTCTTAATTATTGTACCTCTAATAATTGGTATCAGATCAGGTCCTTTGGTAAAGTCTCGATAGCTTGAAGGTGATCCAAAGGACAATATGGGTAGTCATCAAGGAGATTTATCTACTAAGCAAACAATAATGTTTAATGTATCCAATTATGCTTTTTGGAGTGTAAGGATGAGGACATATGTTACGTCCCTAGGTTTGATGTATGGAAATCTATTCTAGATTGTTATGTTGCTCTTATTAATCCTCCATATACTGCTATAGACAATAAGTTGTTTGAGAACAATTATAAGGCAATAAATGATATCATTTGTGGTATTTTAGAGACTGAATACACCAAGGTAATACATTATAGATATACTAAAGATATATGGGAAAAAATGTAAATAATTTTTTAAAGAGATTCATAGGTCAAGCTTGTTAATTTATAGACTCACATAATGCAATTTGAAAGTCTCAAGATGAAGGAACAAGATTATATGGCATAATTTCTAAAGAGAGTTGATGAGACTATGAACATCATTAGAGGTATTAGAGAGAATATTGAAGAGGATAATATATTGCAAAAGCAATTAATGTCTCTATCCATTATTTTTGATCTAAAAGTATTTGATATAGAAGAAAGTCATGATCTTACTTAGTTAAAGATGGATCAATTACATGGCACCCTTATTGCCTATGGGATGAGAGTAAATGATGATATAAAACCAAAGAAGGAATCTATGTTCAAGATAGATATGAATCCTAAGAATTTCTTAGGTAAGAAATCCAAATAGGATGACATATCTGATATTGATGAAGATGAAGTAATTCCTTTGATTTCTAGGAAATTGAACACAGGCTCAAGGAAGTATAAGGGTAAACTACCCTTCCAATGTTTCAATTATGGTGAGATAGGAAATTTTGATTTTAAGTACCCTCATAATCATAAAAATATTTATGATGAAGAGCATAGTGAAGTTCAAGATGAAAACAAGAAGACATATTGGAAGAAAGGATTCAGAAAGTATAACAATAAGGAGTCCTTCAAAAATGAGAAGAGTCTCTACACTAATGAAGATTGTATCTCATTATATGAGAGTGAAGATAGTGACTCATAATATGATCATTAATATGATGTTTCTATTGAAGATGAAGCTCTATTCATGGCTAAGGAAGGAAGTTGGTCACATCAAAAGATGTCTACATGGAGTGATTCAGATGATGATGAAGATGAGGTGGGATATGAGACTGTATTGATTAATTCTCTTGAAGAACTAAAGATTGATAATAAGATCAATAATAAGATGGAATCTAAACTCAATTACTATGAGGAAAAATTTAGTGTATTTGAGGCAAGATTGGTTGAAGACTCTAGAGAGCATGAAGGTGTTGTCATGTTTTTTAATTCTAAGTTAGAATATGTCTCCAAATATAAGAACCAAAGAAGAATAATGCTCAAGGTACGTTTATAAAAATGAGTCTTTAAAATATGAGTTAAATAAGACATCTAGTAAGGTGAAGACATTTATGAGATTTTAAAAGAGATCATGTGATCTAAACAATATTATGAGTGGTCAAAAGCATGCTAGTGATAGAGTTGGTCTTAGATATGAAGAAGAACAAAATAATGTAACTCAAGAAAAGATGAAAAATAATATGAAATAATATAATGATACTTTGAAGATAAATCATCAAATAAGGAATGAAGGTGTTGGCATAATGAATACAAATCAGATCAAAAAGCCAAATGCTATGAGATATGAAAGATTCAATGGTTACTATTACACATGTAATCAATTTAGTCATAGGTCTAGAGAATGTAAGAGACCTAATAGAAATTAATTTTCTTGGGACTATGATGGGGCTCATCAATAAAAAGGAGTGAGGAAAATTAATTACTTCAACTATCTTGATGTAGGATTCTTTGCAAACCATTATCCACATAAGATTAGACAAGGTGAGTCCTCTTCAAAAGGATGAGGTTGTTTCATTTTTCATGATATAGGACATATTTAAATTTTATGTCTAAACATGATAATTAAAACTCTATTTCCATCAAGGAGTATGGTTTGATACAATTATAAATAGATAGGTCACATTATTAGATTATATAAACAAAGGCCATCAAGTCAAAATGAGTGCAATCAAGATCCTAGAGTGCAAGGAAGAAGGCAAGTTAACACATGGAAGCTAAAGGTGGTAAGTATGAGTCATGATGAGACTATAGGTAAAAGTAATATGTTAGTAATGGTAGAGAATACCTTATAATTTTAAGAGTTCCAAGGGCTCTCATTATCAACTCATGTTGAAAATGAAGATATCAAGCTCAAGGAGAAGACCAAGGTGTTGGTTGAAGCTAGTCCTAAGGTATGTATGGATCCAAGTGAACATCCTATTATTTTTTAGCATGTATCATGAAAATAACATCAATATTTTATGCCTAATGATGGGGTTCCAAGCTATAAGGAAGATTCCTTAGATGAAAAATTATGTCATGAATTTATGTTATCTCCATGTATTATTAATCCAATCAAAAAAGAAAAGGATAATGTTTTAGTGGATGAGGAAGTTGTTTCTCTTAATCCAAAGAAGAAAAAAATAAGAACTATAAGTATGAAATGATGAAGGAGGAGAAGGAATATGAGGAGTTGTGGGAAACTCCTAGTTTCACACCATGGTAGAGCATTGTGGTGTAAAGGATGGCTCTACCTAGGCTTCTTAGGAGATATATTTTCTTGGTGGAGAATTAAGATTTTGTGATTAAGATGATATTTCCAATCAGAGGTATTTATTTAAGGGGGATCAACAACTTCATAAATTTTTTATAGAGGTTTGTGAAAGAGCTATTTTTTAGGGTTTGAATGGGTGTTTCTAGATGGCATAATGAGTATGATAAAATGTCAAGAAGTGTTTGGTACTCAAAAATGTTTCTACAATTATTTGTGATGTGTTATAGTTTATTTCAATCTTTTAATATATTCTATGTAAAATCAAAGATTTTTGTTTAATCTCAAGTTTCTTAGTTTGTGCCTAAGTGTATGCATGCCCTAAAATGGGTTACAAGAAGTCAAGGATCCTAAAGGTGAGAAGTCTCAAATCTTGGTCCAAAATTTTGGATTATTTTCAATGATGTCATGGAGTTTTCATGGTGAGTGGATGAATTTCATGATAATGACAAAGTGTGCAATGCATTTGTTCTAGTGTGTTTGAAGGATGCTTGGTTGATCTTCTATTTTGACATGGTTAGAGTTGTTCAAGGATGAGTATGGAGTACTAAGGATGTGTAATAGGTACTTAAGATGTTTTATATGGTTTGATATCTTTTTTTCATAAGTGGAATTCATATAGTTGTCCATAGTTTTCATCTAGATACTTTGGGTCCAATGACAAAAAATCTAAGTAGGTAGTTTAATGACATCACCATTACCATATGTGGATTGAGTCAGGAGGAAATGGTCGCATGGATTTATTAAATTTTTTTCTTAGTTCTCATGCACAAAATTTTAGGTCATGCAATGTAGTGTGTCAAAACATAATAAAGTGTAAATTTGGGCTCCCAAACATTTCGATAGTGTTTTTCCATTCTTAGCCAAATTTGAAATATGGTAAGAAGAGTCCAGTAAGAATTTTGATGGTGGCATATCTCAAATGTGTTGATGTTTTAGGATAAGGTGATCATATGGGTTTGTTTATTTTTGTGCATAATTGATTTGAGTTAAATTTTGGATCATGCACTGAAGTGTAGCAAAAGTTATGTAGGAGCAAAGTTGGTCTTCAAGACAAATTATAAGCTTCGTTGGCTCTGTGATAGAAGATTTTGAGAAGGAATTTTAATGGCAATATATCTCATGAAGTTTCCAAGATTATTTTTTTATATGGATGGATTATCCTATGTGAGGATATCATGTGTCTATGAAAACAAGAAGTTATTAAGGTCTAAAGTAGGCTTTTTAGGCATATTGTAGTTAGTCCCCAAACTTATTCAATTTTCATTATGTTAAAGATCTGGACCTAGTGGAGATATAATGGTTTTCAAGATTTAATATAGTGAATATCTATGGTGTTCATCAAGTTAAATAAGTCAAAGTGTTTGTCATTTAATAGAGATAAAGATCAAGAACAAATGAAGCTCCAATGATGCATGGTTGATTACACAAGAATGATCTAATGGTGCATGTTGAACAAGATGGAAATAAGTGCATGATGTTTAATCACTAAGTAATGGTGTAGGATAAGGACCTAATGGTGAGTCAATATTTATATAAATTTATTGAATGGTGCACACTGCATGATAAAGATATAACTGATCCATGGAGATCGATGGAGCATGTGGAGTCAACATTAAAATATTACAAAAGATGAGGTCAAAGTAACTCTAGGTTTAACATTTGATCATTGGAAACTATGTGTTAAATATCGAACAATATTGATGGTGTGTGATCAGTCTGAAGTATTGAAGGAACGATATGATTGTAATGTGTCTAAGGTTTAACTGTGATGGTTACCATTTAAATATTTGAATTTGCTAAAGGAAAAACCAATGCTCTTAATTTGTCCATATCTTTTGATAGAAAATGAATTTTCTCATGATATAAAATGTAAAGATGAATAAGAGTCCATGGCACATATAATAAACCTAATTTGAGATTTGCAAGTATGTATAGTCAAAGATATAAGGGTTCTAATTTGATTGTGTGTTTGTGTTTGTGTTTATTCTATAAGTGACCTAAGAAGAGTAATTAAGCTTATTTGGATGTTGTTTTGATGTTTCATGGTGAATTAGATATTAAGGAGTGTTTTAGGATCTATAAGGATTCTATATGTGTAATTTTAGCTTAGTTAGAAAGGTGTGGAAGCTCCTTGTGGGATTGTAGTCTCACTAATAGTAATTGTAGTTCCTTGATCATTTATAGATGGTCTAAATTGGTTCTTATTATTATAAGACAATAGTCTAATTGTTGGTTCTAGTGGGTTTTATTCCCTAAGAGGGATTCCCATGTATGACATGTGTTATGTGATTGATCTTGCATTTTGTCTCTTTCTCATTGATATGAATGACGTGTATGCTTCATGAATGATTGTGGTAACTAATTAAGTATTTTTAAATATTAGAATTGAAGTTTGATTACACAGTCTCATTGATTCACCCCCTCAGTGATTATATCTCGAATAATTGGTATCATATCTAGTCCTTTGGTAAAGGCTTAAAAACTTGAAGGTGATCCAAGGTACAATATGGGTAGTCATAAAGGATGATTCTCTACTAAGTAAGCACCAATGTTCAATGGATCTAATTATTCTTTTTGGAGTGAAAGGATGAGGACATACATTACATCCCTAGGATTTGATGTATGTAAATTTATTCTAGATGGTTATGTTTATCCTATTACTCCTCCATCTAGTGATATAGATAAGAAGTTATTGAGAATAATTCCAAGGCAATGAATGTTATCACTTATGGTTTTTTAGAGACTAAATACACCAAATTTATCCATTTTAAATATACTAAAGATATATGGGAAAAAATACAAATAATTTTTGAAGGAGATTCAAAGTTTAAGCTTGCTAAGTTGTAGACTCACATAAGGCAATTTAAAAGTCTCAAGATAAAGGAAGAAGATTATTTAGCATCTTTTCTATAGAGATTTGATGAGACTTTCAGCATCATCAATGGTCTTCAAGAGAATATTGAAGAGGATAATATATTCCAAAAATTGTTAAGGTCTATATCACTCGATTTTGATCCAAAGGTATCTACTATAGAAGAAAGTCATGATCTTACGTAGTTAAAGATGGTTTAATTACATGGCACCCTTAATACCTATGAGATAAGAGTAAATGATGATATACCACCCAAGAAGGAATAAACATTAATGACAAAGATGAATCCTAAAAATAAGTTCTAAGGTAATAAATCCAAAGAGGATGACATATCTAATATTGATGATGATGAACTAATTGTTTGATTACTAGGAAATTGAACTTAGGCTCAGGGAAGTATAAGGGTAAACTACCCTTCAAATGTTTTAATTGTAGAGAGATGGGAGATTTTTATCATAAATTCCCTCATAATAATTAAAATATTGATGATCAAGAGCATGGTGAAGGTCAAGATGAAAAAAATAAGACATATAGGAAGAAAGGATTCAAAAAGTATAAAAATAAGAAGTCCTTCAAGAATAACATGAGTCTCTACACCAAATAAGATTACAACTCATCATATGAGATTAAAGATACTAACTTACAATATGATCATTAAGATGATGGTCCTATTAAAGATGAAGCCCTATTCATGGCTGAGAAAGGAATTTACTCACATTAGGATTCTACTTCGATTGGTTCAGATGATGATGAAGATGAGGTGAAGTGTGAAATTGTTTTGATGAATGCTATTAAAGAATCGAAGATTAAGAAGAAAAATAAGAATATGAAATCTAAACTCAAGGACTATGAGGAGAAATTTAATGTGTATGAGGAAAGATTTAATTAATACACCAAGTAGAATAAAGATATGATCATGCATCTCAGTTATAAATTTAAAATTATATCTACAAGCCTAAAAGCTAAATAAGATTAATGTTCAAGGTTTGTTTTTAAAAATGAATCTTTCAAATGTGATCTAGAACAGATGACTAGTAAGGTGAAGACATTTGTAAGATTTAAAAAGAGCTCATGTTATTTAGACAATATTATGAGTGTTCAAAATCATGTTAGTGATAGAATTGGTCTTGGATATGAAGAAGAACAATAGAATGTAACTCGAGACAAAATGAATACTAATGTGAACTAGGACAATCATACTTTGAAGACAAATCATATCAAACATCTAAATGCCTTTAGGTATGCAAAATAAAATGGTTATTATTATACATGTAATGAATTTCATCATAGGCATAGAGAGTGAAAGAGACTATTTAGAAATGAATTTACATGGGACTATGATGGGGATCATTAGTAAAAAGGTGTGAATAGAATTAAGTGCTTCAATTATCTTGATGTGGGACACTCTGTAAACCATTTTCAACATGATATTAGATAAGGTGAGTCCTCTTAAAAAGAGGGAGGTTTTTTTATTTTTCATGACAAAGGACATATGTCAGTTTTTTATCTAAACACGGTAAGTCAAACTATGTTTCCATCAAGAAATACGGTGTGCTACAATTGTGAACATAAAGGTCACATTACTAGGTTATAAAAGAAAAGGTCTATAAGTTATAATAGGTTTGATTAGGCTCCTAGAGTGAAATAAAGAAGGAAATTAAACACATGGAATCCAAAGGTGATAATTTTGAGTCATGATAAGACTTCAGGTCTAAATAATTTGTTTTCTATGGTGGAGAATGCTTTAGAAGTTCAAGAGTGCCAAGAGGTCTCATTATCTGCTCATGTTGAGAATGAAGAGATAAAGCTCAAGGAGAAGCCCAATATATTGATTGAGTCTAGTCTTGAGGTATGTATGGATCCAAGTGAATGTAATGTTTTTGTTGAACATATATCATGTAAATAACATCAATTGTATGTGCCTAATGATGAGTTTCTAAACTGTAAAAAAAATTATTTAAATGAAAATGTATGCCATGAATCTATGTTGTATCCATGTATTGTCAATCCAATTATAAAATAAAAGGATAATGTTATAGTGGTTGAGAATATTGATTCTCTTAATCTTAAGAAGAATAATTAGAAATATAAGCATTAAATGACTAAGAAAAATAAGGAATATGAGGAGTTATGTGAAACTCCTAGTTTCACACCATGTAGGGCATTATGTTATAGAGGACATCTTTGTATATGTTTCTTAAGAGAATCCTTTCAGTGGAGAACCAAGTTTGTGTGATCAAGATGAAAATTAAAATCATATAAGGTCTTTGGTTAAGGGAGAGAAATAAGTTCATGAGCCTATTTTAGAGGATTATGAAAAAGTTGTAGTATAGAGTCAAAACGGGTGGTTATAGGTGGCTTAATGAGATTGATGAAAATGTCAAGAATATTTTTACACTCAAAAAAGCTTATACACTTATTTTTAATGTGATTTAGATTATTTTCTGGTTTAAAGGTATGTTTGTGCCAATAGAAGATTTTTTGAGTGCTCTCAATTTTCTTAGATTTTGGCTTAAGGGCAAGTAACCCTAAAATGGGTCATAGGAAGTCATGGCTCTTAAAGGTGTGAAGGCTCAATGTTTTGTCCAAAAGTGTGTGATGGGTGTCTCTAGGTGTTCAATAATTTTTATAGATGTGGGTTGACCATAAGGAAGTTTGTTAACCTTATTTATTTTAAGATTTTAGGGTTTTGGGCTACGCCAGAGATGTGGTTTACATTGTGAATTGAGGTCTGAGGCTTGTTAATATGTTTAATGGTCAAATCAAGATTCATAGAGAATTAAGGTTTTTGGTTCTAAAATTATTCAATTTTTTATCAATATGGAGGGTTAATTGGCTAGTAGGTTTGTGAGGAAGAACATTACAAAGGATGAGCTTGGTGATGCAAATTGGTGTGATTGAGGGGCCATGTGAGATTTATCTAGATGTATGTTTTAGGTATTTAAGTTATGTCTACTAAAAAATGTGGGCTCTACAAGTTTTATGTAGGGCTCCAAGGAGGCTAGATAGGCCTAGTTTGAGGAAGAGTGTTTTTTGCTCAGTTTCTCTAGAAGAGCAAGGTATGTTTATTTCAAGGAGAGTTTTTGAGTTGGTTGTGATCATTTTTTATATTTGGTGAGTGGAATGAAATTATATTAGTGTCCCTTTTGTTATATTGATAGAGAAGGCTATTAATATTAAGTGTTGGTTCTTCATGGTGTGTGGAGATCTGAAGATGCTTAAAAGGTGTAATTACTCATAGTTAATGGGGGAGTCCCTCTCAGGTGTTTCTTGATGTGTTCCATTAGAGTTAAATATATTTTGTATGGTATTTCTTCATTGTTTGTTGTGCTTGGTTGAAGAGAGTATTGGCATGGTTTAAGAGGATGTTGTCAAAGAAAGCAGAAGTAGGCTCAAGGTAAGGGGGAGTTTGTATTATCTTTATAAGATGATCCTTTCCTATTTGATAGTATTCTTAGGTCATCAATATTAGTTGGTGCCCACTTTGTCATTATGTAAAAGGGGGATATTTTTGTATTATTTTTAATGATGTCATAGAGGTGTCTCAGTGAGTGGATGAAGTGCCCTAATAGTCTATATGATAATGATAGAGTGTGTAAAGTGCTTGTTCTAGTGTGCTTGAAGTATGCTTGGTTGATCTTCTATTTTGAATTCATTAGAGTTGTTCAAAAATGATTATGGAGTATTGAGTATGTGAAATGATGTTTAATAGTTCCCTAAGATGTGTTTTATGCTTTAAGTGATTGTGTACATAAGTGGAATTCATCTAGTTGTCCATAGTTTTCATCTAGATATTTTGGGTCTAGTGGCAAAAAATTTGAGTGGGTAGTTTGATGATTTCACCATTACCACGTGTAGATGAGTTAGGAAAAAATGGTCACAAGGGTTTATTCAATTTTGTGCCTAGTTTTTCTATACCAAATTTTAGGTCATGTGATATAGCATGTAAAAATATATACAAGTGTGAAATCAAGCTCCTAGGCATTTTGATAGTGTTTTCCCATACTTAGCCAAATTTACAATATAAGAAGAAGAGTTGAGTAAGAATTTTGATGGTGGAATATCTAAAAAATATTTATGTTTAAAGAGAAGGTGATCATATTTGTTTGTTCAATTTTATGAATAGTTGATTTTCACAAAATTTTAGATCATGCATCAAAGTGCAACAAAAGTTATACAGGAGCAAAGTTGGTCTTCCATACAAATTCTAAACTTAGTTGGCTCTATTACAAAATATTTTAAGAAGGAATTTTAATTTAGATATATCTTGCATACACAAAGGTTATAGTATAATTTTATCATATGGATGGATTCTCCTATGTGAGATCATATGGTCCAACTTTGAGATCATATGCAGAAGAAGTTATTAACATCCAAAGCAAGCTTTCCAAGAATATTGTAGTTGGTCCCCATGCTTAGTCAATTTGCATGATGTTAAAGATATGGACCTAGTGGAGATCCAATAGTTCATTAGATTGCATAAAATGAATATCTATGGTGTGCATCAAGTTAAAGAGGTAAAAGTGTTTATTGGTTAATAAAGTTAAAGATCAAGACCAAGTGAAGATCCAACGATGTGTGGGTAATTGTACAAGAAGGATCTAATGGTGCATGTTTAGAGAGATGGAAAAAAGTGAAAGATGTTTAATGAATGAGAAAGGGTATAGGATAATGATATAATGGTGAGTGGGTATTCATACATATTGATCAAAAGGTGCACACTGCATGATAAAGATCTAACTAGTTTGTGGAGATTGATGGACCACATGGAGTCAACATTACAAGATTACATGAGATGAGGTCAAAGTGACTGAGGCTTAACATTTGAGAATTAGTGATTATGTGTTAAATATAAAAATATATATATGGTTCTTGATAAATATAAATTAGTGAGGACACAAGATGGTTGCAAAGTTTTTGATGTTTAATTGTGAACATTTCCATTTGAATATTTGAATTTTCTAAGGGAAAAACTAGTGCTAAGTAATTTTTCCATATATTTTGATAGAAGATGAATTTGAGCATGATGTAACAATGAAATATAAATATAACTCCATGTTTAATCTAATTAACCTAATTTAAAGATCTGAAAGTGTGTATAGTCAAATATATTAAGGTTCCAAGTTAACTATTTGTTCATGTTTATTCTACAAGTGACCTAAGAAGAGTAATTAAGCTTATATGGATCTTGTTTTGATGCTTCATGGTGAATTAGATATTGGGGACTATTTTATACTACATAAGTATGCTCTATGTGCATTTTTAATGTTTGAACAATTGATATTTTATATGGATAAAGGTTAAGAATTTGACTGTGTGATATTCATAATGTTTTTATGCACCAAGTCAGTGTTTGAGTTGTCTGAGCATAAATAAAGGCAAGATAAGATGATTGTGATCATTTTAGGATGTTGAAGGGGACATAAGGAGTAGACCAATTTATTTGAAATTGGTCATGTTTTTTTGTTTTTCTCAATGAAGTGTTAAATGGGTGAATAGGTCTTCATGAGACCTATAAGAGTTACAAAGGCCTTATTAAATGGTGTAGTTTCTTAAGGGTGACCCATAGATGCTATGGATGACCAATGAAGATTGAATTGAGTTGTGAATTAGTATTATAGATGTATTAATGGTTAATACATGCCTAATGGTTGACCAAGATGGTGTTGATCATGATTTCTCTATATATAGTGATACTAAATGTGATGGTTTTTAGACTTGTAAGACTTGGATGAGGGAGTATGAGTGTGGAGACAAGTGAAGGAGATAACCTTTGAAAGAGAAGGTACAGGTTAGTGAGGACCAATAAAGAGAAAATAAGATCAGACATGCTAGTTTGAGCAAGGTGATAAAGGTGACCACATAGGTCATTGGAAAGAATAAGCTTAGAAAAGGCAGAATGGGTGAGTATGTTCAAGAGGCTATTTGAGAAAGATTTGAGAGAGTATTTTGTGTGTGAATTAGGAAGAGGAGGGGTAGAGTTCCCTATAGATGATTTTATGAGAAGATAAATTAGAGGAATATTTATATGACCTATTGGTCATAATTCTATTGGCATAATAGTGCTCTTATTGTTTGAGTATGAGTGAAGGTGAAGAGTGATTAGAAGAGATCCATCATCAAGTGTTGAATACATCAGTTAAAATGTATATTTGTTCATAGTTTTTGTTGTGGTATCTTATAATCTAAGGTGGTTACATCTTCATTACAAGATAAAACTTTCTAAAAGTCTAGTTGTTATAAATCAACTAGACATGTGTGGTAGTACCTTATGGGATTGTAGTCTCACTAAATAGGGATTTTAGTTCCTTAATAATTTTTAGGTGGTGTAAATTGGTTATTGCTATTATATGATAGTAGTCCAATTTCAAGTTAAAGTGGGTTTTATTCCCAAATATGGTTTCTTATGTATGACATGTGTTATGTTATTGATCTTACATTATCTCTCCTAGTCATTGCTATGAATGATGTGTATGCTTCATAAATGGTTGTTGTAATAGATTAAGTGTTTGCAAAGATCAAAAATAAATTTGGATTATTTTAGATCACTAATTCACCCCCTTCTTAATGATTTTACCCCTACCATAGAATTGGGTGATGGGTTTCTCTAGGTGTTCAAGAAGTTTCATAAGTGTGTGTTGACCAAAAGGAGCTTTATTGACTTAGGTTTTTTGAGATTCTAGGGTTTTAGGCTATGCTAGAAAAGTGATCTAGTTTATGATTTGAGTTTTGAGTCTTCTTAATAATTTTAATGGACCGAATGGATTATCAAATCAAGCTTCACAAAGATTTGAAGGTTTTTGGTTCTCATGTTATTCATGTTTTTGTCATTATGGAGGGTTAATTAGCTAGTAGGTTTGTGAAAGAAGTATGTTGAAAAGGATGATATTGGTGATGGAAATTGGTGTGATTGAGGTATCATATGAGATTGATATAGATATTAAATTTTAGGTATTGAATATGTGTTTACTAAAAATTGTGGGCTCTTAAAGTTTTACATAGGGCTACAAGGAGGTTAGACAACATTAGTTTGAAGAAGAGTGCCCTTTCCTTAGTTTCTATAAAATATAAATGTATGTTTATTTCAAGGATATTTCTCAATTTGGTTGAGAGTATGTTTCCTATTTGATGAATGGCATGAAGTTCTATTGGTGGTCTTTATGGTGGCTTGCGAGAGAAGGATAGTAAGTATGTATGGTGGTTCCTTATGGTGTGTGGAGATATGAAGATGATAAAGATGTGAAATGGCTCATAAATATTAGGGGGAGTCCCTCTAAAATTATTATTTTTGAGTTTCATCAAATTTTTATGGCTTTGCATGTTATTTCTTCATTGACGGTAGTGATTGGTTGAAGAGAATGTTTGCATGAAGCAAGAGGAAGTTTGTCAAGGCAAGAAAATGTAGGCTCAAGGTAAGGGGAAGTTTGTATCATATTTTCAAGGTGGTCCTATCCTATTATTGGTCTTTTCAATTCCTCAAGATTAGATTGTACCCACTTTTATATTGTGTTAAATGGGGATAAAGTTCATAGTGTGAGAGTGCTTGAGGAGAGAAGGTGAGTTTTATATTTCTATATACGATGGTTGTTGACATCAATGACAAAGGGGAATATTGTTGGAGATTTGTCATGATTATTTCATGGATATGTCATGAATATCTTCTGGTGAGTGGATGAAGTGCCTTGATAGTCTAAGTGATAATGACAAAGTGTGTAATGTTATTGTGTTATTATACTTAAAGTAATATTGGTTGATCCTCAGCTTTGGCATGGTTAGATATGTTCAAGGATGAGTATGGAGTATTTATAAAGTTAAAAAGGTCCATAATATGTTTTATAACCTTTTAGTGCTTCTATGTATAAGTGGAATTCATCTAGTTATCCATATTTTTCATCTCAACACTTTGGGTCTAGTGGTAAAAAATCTGAGTAGGCAATTTGATGATGTCATCATTACCACATGTGGATAAGTTAGGGGGAGATGGTAATATGGTTTTATCACATTAGTACCTAGTTATTATGTAATAAATATAAAATCATGTGCCTAAGTGTGTCAAAATATATGCAATTGAAAATTTGGGTTCCTAAGCATTTTGACATTGTTTTCCCATACTTAGCCAAATTGGCAATGTTGAAAGAAGAGCCAAGTAAGCATATATATGAAGTTATATTTTACATGTGTGGATGTTTCAAGAGAAGGAGATCACATGAGTTTTTTCATTTTTGTACTTAGTTTATTATTCCTAAATTTTAGGTCAAGCATTCTAGCATGACAAAATATATGCATGTTCAAATTTGGCCTTCTAGATAAGTTTTTGGCATAATTGGCTCCATGGTAGAAAACTCTAAGTGAGAATTTTAATGTCATTATATCTCAAATGTGTGAGGGTTTTAGGAGTAACCTGATACATTGTTTGATTCTACTATGTAAGGAGATTATATGGTCTGAATTTGAGAACATGAGAGTGAGTGAATCAAAATATATGATTGTGAAAATTTGGCCTTCTAGATAGATAATAAAGGTTCCCGTACTTCATCATTTTAGAAGAAATTAAAGTTTGAGAAACATAAATGAATCACATTGCTCCAAGAAGTCAATAAGCATTGAGATGGTGTTCATTTTTTGATGTTTAATGTCAATCAAAGACAAAGATCGAGATTCTTCCAAGGATTAATGTTGTGCAAGTGGTCATACAAATAGAAATAAATAGTGTGATTTAAAGTGAAGGGGTGAAAGTGATATTTATCTATCATTGCTAAATTTTGTACATCTCAAATAGATTGATGGAGAGTCTGAGGTCGAAGTCTCCAAATTACACAAGACGATGTTAAGTATTAGATATTTAACATTTGGGCATTAGTACACTATGCATTAAAAATTGAAAAATATCAATGGTGTATATCTAATCTAAAGCTAGGAGGACACGAGATGTGACGATAGTGTTTGAAGTTTAACTATGACCATTTCTTTTTGAATTTTTTAATTTTTAAAGGAAAAAACTAGTGATTTATATTTTGGCTATAACTTTTGATCCAAGGAAAATTTGCTCGTGGTGTAAAAATAAAACTTGTAGAGGATTAAAAGTTACATCTAGGAATATAGATTTGAAGATATGAAAGTGTGTACAAACTTAGTTATAAAGGTTGAAATTTCAATATGTTTTTGCATATGTTCTATAAGTGACCCTAGAAGGATATTTGACCTTGTTTTTATGTTGTTTCAATATTTCATGATGAATTATCTATTTTTGAATTTTTTATACTCCATGAGGATGCTCTATGTGGATTATGAAGGTTTAAATTTTTTTATGTAGTCTAAAAATTGGTTTAGAAGGTGATTGTGTGTTTATTCATAATAATTGTGTGTATAAAACGTTGTTTGAGTGAATTTTTCTTAAGCAAAAGGGTACTAAGTTGGTTGTCAAAACATAAGGGGGAATTATAGATAATATGAAATGTATCCATAATTTTGATAAGAGTTTTCATGTTATTTTTTGTTTGATAAAGTGATAAAGAAGTGAATGGGCTCACATGAAACCTATAAGGGATAAAATAGCCTTATTAAAAGGTATAATTTCTCAAGGGTGAACCATAGATCCTATGCGTGACCTATGCAGATTTTTTTGAGCTATGTATCCATGAGATAGATGAATTAAGGGTTAAGTTATGCCTAATGGCTGACCAAGATGGTGTTGATCATAAATTTTCTATAAATAGTGAAATCAAAGATGGTGATTTCTAGATTTTATGGAAAAGACTTGGGAGAGATTTGAGAGAGGCTTGATTGTGTGAATTATGGATCAAAGGAGGGGTAGAGTGCCCTATGGATGAGTTGAATATTATAATATATTTAAGACTATTTTTATGTCCTGTAGGTCATAAATATATTGGTATAATAGTGATCTTGCTATTTGAGTATGAGAGAAGATGAAGAGTGATAATCAAGATGTCCATCATCATGTGTTGAATACATCAGTTAATAAGTGGATGTGTTCATATATGTTGTTTTGGAAGATAAAAATCTAAGGGGGTTACAACCTCCTTGCAAGGTAAAACTTGCTAAAATTCTATTTGTTGTTGTATCTTAGCTAGATAGGTGTTGTAGCAACTTATGGGATTGTAGTATCACTAAATAGGGATTATAGTTCCTTGATCAATTATAACTAGTCTCAATTGCTTCTTGTTATTATAGGATAGTAGTCTAATTGCAATTTCTAGTGGGATTTCTCCCTCAAGAGGGTTTTCCACATGTGTCATGTGTTATGTGATTGATCTTACATTTTCTCTCTTTCTCATTACTATGAATGATGTGTATGTTTCATGAATTGTTATGGTATTTGATTAATAACTTGAAAGTGTTTTAAATTGAAGTTGGATTATTTGGGCTCACTAATTCACCCCCCTCTTAGTTATTATAACTCTAAAAAAAATTCCCCACTAAACAATTCCCAATAGATCCTCCTTTCAGTACATCAACGGGATCCCAATAAAAGGAAGTAGATATATCTAGATCATAGTAAGAGACTATCGCTCTATAACCATCTAGTTACTCAAACATACAAAAAGGCTTAACCAATCAACTACCATCAAGTAATCTACCTTAGTAGGTTTAGACCAATATGCCACCATAATAAGTGGTAAATCAACTACCTCAAAAATTTTCTAATCCATAGTTTCTTGTGAACAATGAACAATAAATACCAAACCAACAACACATGTCTAGCCAATAATAAATTTTTTACCCACCACCAAGTTCCTCACATCCAATTAATATCTATTAGGAAATAGTTACATCATACCCAACTTATCTATAACATGGGCCTAACATTAAATAATTTCCATAATATACCTTCAACCAATAATAGGTGCCTCTTATACAAGAAGGTTCAACCAACTAGAAATAAGTTCCTATTCAATCCCATCAGACAAAGTTCATTCCTTAACACAAAATAACTCCATCCAAGCAATAGTTCCATCCAAATCAAATCCTCACTACCAACCCTAACTCTAATGTTTATCCACAAAAAATACCACACCAATAATATAACTCTAACCAATGAGTTCATATTTCTAGTTAGGTGACCAACCAAATGAACATTACTTAGTCTTACATTCACCCATTGTACTTGCATCAAGGTAGCCCACCTTAGACTACCTAACCCCAATCTCAACCATCTATACCATCCTAATTCTTATCCCAAGAGCTAAAATAGGTAAAATACACAATTTACACTCTTAAAATAGAAAAGTAGGCAAATAAATTTAAATTTAATAAGATATGTGCATACCCTTTCAACATGGAATATCTTTAGATACCATTTCCTTTGGGTTTTGAGCCACCAAATTTTAAAAAATACAAAGTAAAAGGTGACCCAAATGAACATTTGAATGAGTTATATGTCACTTACCATCTAGTGGCCTTTATAAATATCTATTTACTCATTTTTCATCACAATCTAGCATGATAGGCCTTAAAGTGGATACTCCAATTTCCAAAGAAATATGTTCTTGAAAATTATGACCTTTCATAGAAATTTATGTAGCACTTTTTTTATAATTTCAATCACAATATTACTATGGTTGGTTTTGGATAATCTTAAGAGAGACATGGTGAGAGTTTCTCGATCTATCTATAGCAATGGAGGGCACTTGCTAGCCATTTCAAACTTAATCTACCAAAGAAATAATTGACCATAATGTATACCTATAATATATAAACTGATATATATTATCACATGGAGTTTCAATGTTCCCACACTTTTGAGGTGATTATTAGAAAAGTCATACAAATTGAGAAATCCCTGATCAATAAATGGGCAATCAAATTGTAAATTTCTAACTGGATCTAAAACTAGTACTAAGGCCCAAACTAGAGCTAGAATCAGTATGAAGGAAAAAACAAGAATCAAAGCCAAATTCAAATGCAAGATCCTATGCTAGCCCAATATAATATTCCTGAGAATACCAAGTTTTGTAATCATAAGAATAACATTATGGGTAATGGAGTTACTAAATCATTCCATGTCCAAATAGTGCAAACATTGTGTACTCAACCATTTCCATAAATGTAGCCAATTCCACATATTTAAGAACTCTCTTCTCCTCTTTTTAAAATACCTCGACCAAGATCAAGGCCACCCAAAAAAAGATATTTCATTGACCTTAAGGAACCCATTGAATTCATGTTTAATAAACTAATTATCACCAATCTAATTAGTTGTCCCATTATAAAACCATTCCCTGAGGGTGTTCCTTTCTTTGAGTGGTATAAAAATCATGAGTTTTGTGATTATCATTTAATAAAATGACATTACATATGATAGTGTGTGTAATTAAGGAACCCCATCAAGAATATTTTGTAAAATGGATAAAGTGAGTTGGATAATATGGCCCCTACTTCTAATCAAAACATGGGAATTTATCAAAACCCTTTTCCATGGCATAATGACAATAACCAAAATCAACAATAACATAGGCCACCACCACAACCACAAAAAAAAATAGTAAAAAAAAAAACAATGATGGAAGCCATAACCATAGAATAATAAGAGTTAAGGTTAGAATGATAATCAAGGGTCTTATCATGTTGTTTTACATGAATAATAAAAATTTGTAAGACATATCATGGGTGGTCATATAGTCACTATTACCATTCACCCAAGAACAACAACCAGTCTCTAGTGACCACTACCAAATAATTACCAACTACCTCCTTATATAAGTAATTATTGTGTGATCTATGTGGGAAACCAAGCTCACTAGTACCCAAGATTTACCATCCTATACCTTTATTCCAATTATAGTGGTCTATTACCTAATCCATATTGCATAATCATAGCTCAGTGAACTAAATTTATATTTCCTTGATTGCAACCTTCCTTTACCAATGAGCCTATCTAAGAACTCATGCCAACTATAAATAATCTAATTACTTATTCTAAGGAGAAAACATGTGATACTATGGAATAATTTCAAAATACACTTGCATAAGTCTTTATTTTAGATTTTTTTCATGCCTTTACTATCCAAAAAAAATCCTTAACAAAAACTCCAAGCCTTGGTAAGACACTTAACTAATTACCAAAAAATTACCTTTAACCAAAGTTACATATCATCCCTTATCCTAATCCTTAATAATTTATTATATATCAGAGCTATCATAACATGGCACAATATTAAACATGTCATCATGGACAATGGATCAGGACTTATTATTATGTCTCTAAAGTTAATCAAACATCTTAGATACATGAAAACTAACCTTCAACTAGATACCATTACCATCAAGTCCTATGATAATGAAGAATGGGAATCATAGGGAATAGTTTATTTGTTATTTATCATTGGGTCATTCACCTATGACACACTTTACCATGTTATAGATCTTGATTTATCATAAAACTTGCTTTTAGGACAACCATAGATACATGAAATTTGGGAAATACTTTACACATTGCACTAATATATCAAGTTACCCCATTTTGGGATATAAGTGACTACTTATATAGACTTACATCCATATTAGTTATGCATTCATTTATAAGCTAACTATAAGAGTTACCATTACCACTTTGGCCTAAACCCTATGACAAATAAGGACATATATGTACTTATTGAATCACCATAATCTAACTATATAGACCTAGATAGTCTTGTCTTTAATTCCTTAGCACTACCTCCTAAGATATTTAATTACTTTTCCATTAATAACAAAGTTATAGGGTAATACCTCACATGAAATGTCTTCCACATAGCCAAACTTCTATAGGCACCTAAATCTTATGGAAGACCCAAAGTCAAGACCATTTTTATGGAATGGTGATATAAAGGAAAGTTATTTATGGAACAAGAAATGAATCATTTCTATAAATCAATTGTAACTCAAAGAAGATAGATCATACTTACACTTCCAATTAGGGATACATTAGATAATCGAGAAAATCAACAATGTTTGGATCCACTAGACCCAATTAGGGGATATATTATCATAATAAACAATAATAGGGAGGGTTTCAAAGCCTTCAATTAAGCACAATAATGAAATAACCATAACTAATCCCTATGTTTTCATATTCACTAAACCTATAATAAGTAAAGTAAAGTTTAACCTAGTTCTCACCAAAGCTTATGACACAAAGTGGGGGTAATAAACAATAAAAGTAAACATGCATAAGAGACATATACTCATATTAATGTATTCAAAATATTAATGCATGAAAGAGAAGTAAAAATTAATATTTATCTACTCTTATAAAGGAGGAACAAATTTAATAATACTTAACTTTGAATATGAACCTGTCGAGCCTCAATATCTCCATTGGCCAAGGTGCTTCACAAGAGGTTGTTATGGTATGTAAGTATGACAAGGATAAATCATATATAAACTACATAACCTATCAATGCATCCAAAATACTTATCCATAAGATAATATATGTATGTCCTAAGAAATTATGAAAACCTAATCTTGATCCTCAAGTAGAATGGTTGATAAGCATATGTGAAATATCTCTTACTTATTATTTTATTTTCTTAATAATGGCAAAGTGATCTTGTATATATAGGTAGATTTAACCCTAATCCCTTTTAAAAGATTTGGTTGATAGGGTTGAACTATTTGACCTAGTACTATTATGGACAAAAATTCACTAGGTCATAGGTTAGATTGACCAAGAGCCAACTTAGACCCTAAATTAATTTTACTCACAAGAGTACAGGGTCAACCTAGTCAACCTAGTACTATAAATAGTCTAAATGGGTATTAGGTGAGGAAAATGGGGCCAAAAGGTGATAAAATACTAGAAGAGTGTACAATAGAGAAGAAATATCTTAGGGATATGGTTTTCAGGAGACAAGTGTGTAGACGACAAGTGGCAAAAGGGATAACAAACCTATAAAGCACTAATTGTCTACCTACCATTTTCCTAGTGCACCCCTTAGGGCATGCACTCAGAGAGATTGAGACTTGATACATTCCTTTAAGATAAATAACATCAATAAGTGATAAAATTTTGATAATATAATGTGTATACATATTTCCCACTCAAATCTCATCATACATCATGTAAGTACAATACAAGATGGTGCTTAAGGCATATAGCATGATGACATATAGCATTGATGCTATGTAAAATGCAATAAGGATAAAATAAGATAAATGAAAAGATAGAATTGAAAAACATATACCTTTACTTACCTTAGTTATATAGATAAAGAAAGAGACTACAAGAGATTTTGAAGGCATCCAATGTGAAGAACATTAGGTGAACTTATAGAGATTAGTGTAAAGAATAGCAAAAAATCAAAATGTTTGGAATATAGGTATATAGTATTGTAAGTTATTCTCTATGATATCATGATTATAAAACCTTTTACGGTTTGAAAAATGAGTTAGTAAAACAAAGATATGACATAAATAAGGAATTTGATGTTAAATATATGAAAGGTAAAGAATTGTGAATAGTAAGTTTAAATAGGGTGAAAAGAAAGATATTTGTTATTATTTGACTTATTGACAAACAAAAATAGAGATATGAGAGACCAAATAAAAATAAAAAGATCTTTGATGGTGAGGAGATGACAACTAAGATGAGAAGGATTCCTAGTATTTTTAGTAAGTGTAGCACAAGTAGGCAATTGAGAATTTCAAATTTATTTTTAGTATTTTATTAGAAATTAAGTTTTTTATTTGAAATTTATAATATAAAGTGTTTATATGAACTAGAACGAACCCTAGATAGTTGCTAAGGGTAGTAGGGGCTAAAATGGGAAATGGATTGAAAAGAATCAGAGTAATAATTTTTAAATGCATTTATTACAAGTAGAGAAAAGAATTGGTAATTTGAACTAACTAGGTTGACCCAATCAACCTAGTAGGTGGAAAATCATAATCCCATACAACTGACTTAGTAGGTTTGTAATGACTTAGTTGATTTTGGTAAGGTCACAATGTAGTACTAATTTGATAACTTCATAATTTAATCCACTCTATCAAATTAGTACTAAGGGGGGAAATGAAAGGGTCAACTTAGTTTGTTTAGTCCACAAGGTTGACCCAGTACTATTTGGTCAACTTAGTATGTGACTAAATGGCTTGTATAGTACTAAAATGTGGGAAATTAGATAAAATAGTATGTTTAAGGCCCAGGTTTAATGAGTGAGTAATAAAATGGCCAAGTAGGCTAAGAATAGGTAAAATTGGTTTAAAATTGATAGATTAAGGCAAATTAGGTTTATTTTTATAAAAATTTAAAAATAATGTATTTGATTATAAGTTACATGGAAGTTTAATACATATTATATTATTTGATATTTTTAAGGGTGTTGACGATTCTAGTTATTAGTGGATACAACATGGCTACTAGACCTATTATAGTGATTTATAGTCAAATATTGCACTAGGTTAGTCACATTAGGCCTAGAGGTGTCATGGAGATGTGTCGAGTGTCATTGAGTATAGATCTTGTAGTCATATTCCTAAGATCTTTGGAACACTTGACTAATACTTTAAAATGGGTGGTGGATGGGGATACCATCAAGGTGGGTATCACCTTAGAGGATTCCCATGTTATACTTGGACTTCTAGTAGTACGGATGTTATTGATCATGGGGGTCCTAGATGGGTAGGAGGAGAGATGAGCATTAGCTTGATGGGTGGCATGCTTAGATAGGATATATCCTAGGCTAAGAATGAGACCTTTTTACATGTATATATATTATATTATAGATATCAAAAAGGTAGTGATAAGACTTATGATAGCACAAGTGTTGTGTCAAAATTCAGATGGCAAGGTACTACTATATGCGATAACCTTATACTAGTCTATTTTGGAGTGGAGGGAATTATATAATCTAGGTTATATCATATGGTTTCAAAGCATGCATGATATGTATGGGATGTTTTTTAGAGGGTAAAATACCATGGGGTGAATGATTTTATTAATTTCTTAGATATATGAGTGGTTCTTGATATATTGACCAACTAGGTTGCCCCATGTGGTCAATGATTAGTTGCCTCAAGTGTAGATATGGAGGTAAGATCAGGTGGTATGGACCATGCCCCACATTTCATCACTACATAAAATCATGTGAGAATATATTATGTGGTATTTTTATGGGCACATCATGATAGTATGGTTGAATTGGAAGATAGTGGTACCATAGTTGGTATGAGTGGAGATTATAGGACATTACACCTGGTAGATAGAGATGAATTCAATGGCATGCATGCTTGAACAATTTTAACTCCCTCACCTAGTGGAATTGATATTGGTGCCCATATTTTGGTCTAGACATGTAACAGAGCTAAGGGGGAGAGGAAGAGTGAGATCACTAATTGCAAGACCATATATAAGACCATAGCATGAGAGACCATGGATAGATCAAGCATGATATCCAATAGCTAGAGAGGAGATGAATGTGGATGAAAGAGAGTTGAAGGTACCAAAACTAGCACCATAATAGGAATGAAAAAAATACCTCAATCTCAACACTGATGGAGATGTCAGCAATGAGAGTGAGCATAAAGGGTTGTTATTCAAGATGACCCATCAATTAGACCAAGATAAAGCTAGTCTATAGAGACACCATTGAGGCATAGCTTGATATGGGTAGGGGTGGTGACCCAAGGGTTTGTATTAGCTTGGAGGCATCCCATATATGAAGTAATTAGAGTATAGGTAAATGGAGAGACCAAGATCAATGGTCACATAGATGGGATATGGTGATAAGTGACATTTAAATAGATAATAAATGATTTAAAATTTAGTTAAGTTTTTTGAAATAGATTAGAGATACATAGATTTTAAGATATATATATATATATATATATATATATATATATATATATATATATATATATATATATATATATATGATCTACTATATATTTAGTTTGAATTTTTTAGATCTTGTAGAGGATGATGAGGTCATATGGGTATACTTATTGAGGGTATCACTCCATGATATATTGGATGAGGTTTTGATGTCATATGACCCTACCACACTAGATGATCCCATGGTACTATCTACCCCATCTCAGGTGAGCTAGTTTAGACTAGTAGGAGAGGTTGTGAGGTTGTTATAGGTATATGGAGATTGGATACAACCATTGATATGGGTGGGAGTGGGAGAGGCATAGGAATGATAGGATTTGGATTAGGAGAGAGCCATGCATATCGATACCAAGACTTAACTAGCATAGGGACAACCCCAAGTGGCCAACCTATAAGGGAAGGTGATATGTTTTAGATCTTAAACAACCTCTTTATATTATACTATTCAAAGGGAACTATATAATTCATCTATGGGAAATGTGGCTAGGCCACAGGATAGACATTATATACCCCAACCTTAGATCTGGAGCAATGTATTGTTGAACTTTTGTATAAAAATAATATATGATTTTGATAGTTAGATGTTGATCTTATGTGTTTGTATTATGTTTTTGGTTATAGATGCATGGATGTATTTATTTATAAGACATGTATTTATCTTGTGTTGTATATGTTATATGAAATATATGTGTTGTGGTTTCTTTTCTAGTATTATGTAGTACAAATGCATGGTTAAAAAGAAATAGGTGAAAAAGACTTTAGTAAAATGTAATTAATAAAAAACATATACTACATACTATTTAATGTTGGGAAATGTGTAATATCAATAAAATGACTAAGTATAAGAAACTGAATAAAGTTAAATAAGAGGGGAAAAATTTGTTTTTAAACCATGAGAAGATTATCACCAAATTAAAACAAGTAAAATCACACTAAATCATGTTGGGAAGTATGAAAATAATGTAATAAAATGGAAAGCATGAAAATATAAAATGGTATAAAAAAGTAAATTAAGTCAATCAATCATACTAAGTCATGTTGGGAATTAAAAAAATAAATAAAATTTTCAAAATTTATCTTAAATTAATCACATTATTTCAAGTTAGAAAGTATGAAAAACACAAGAAATGGTTGGATTCTTACATGCACTCAAAAAATAAGAAGATAAAATATGAACGATCCATTAATTAATCATAAAACATACTAAATCAATATGGGAAGCATGTTGAGGATGTGTAACTTCATAATCAATCACATGCTATCTAATATTTGACCCATGTAGTATTGGTGTGACTAAGATTATTGGTAAAATTTATGATGAAGCTCAGGTCCTATCCATGGTATTATACTAAAAATCACAAAGGTAATACTAATGAGGTGGAATTAATTCAAAAATATGGTAAAAATGGATGTTGGTAAAAGTAATGTGAAATTTTGGTGATTTGTGAGGAATGCTAGGTCATATCCATGGTTTTACAATGTAACTCAAAAAATAGAATCCCTAGGGGAGTGAATAGTGAACAAAATAATATTTCTTACGGGAAAATATTAGGAGTGTATGGAGTGAAAAAAAGGAATGTAAAAATAATAACTTAAGCATATTATGAGAATACCTTAAAAGACATTAGGCATGGTAAAGATATGAGAAGACACTAAGTGAGTAGTGACCATCAAGATACAAAGGATACACATTCACTATAGACACAAAGATGTGTGCGAAAATAAGTGTGCTACTAAGATAATATCATGAAGGTATATGGGTAAAATAATTTAAAATGGACCTACCTTCCCATAATGTGTTCCTCATTCCTCAAGACCCCTTATAGAGTCATCATTATACTATAAAGATTGGGTACTTACATGAGAAAGTAGGTAGCAATAAAATTTTATTTTTATTCTCCTTTTCTAGTCTACTAGCCTACCATACCCCAATGGACCTCAGATCTACCATAATACCAATTTTAAAGTTTGAGATTTAAATAGAAGAAGGATATTTTCTTAAAATCATGTATTTTAGTGTGATTTGACTATTAATAATTTGGAATGTTACCTTTTGGGTCCTTACAATTTGTTAAATGATTTAGATTTTGAATGTTTTTATGGATTTTAATATTCATCCTCCATATAAAATTGGAATGACCAATCATGAGAGATAGAGTGATAAACATGAATTAGCTTTACAATTTGGCTTAAGTAAGACAAGTATCTATAGGCAAGGATGAGTAGAACACTTAGGCTTAACTATGAACCAACATGTTATCTCAAGTCTAAAGCATGTATATGCTTAGTTTGAAAAAATTATTAAAGAGGAAGAAAGTATATCCAAAGTGGACCCATACTAGGATATTATAATGAGATGAATTGTTTACTAACTAATCACTTGTTAAAGAAGAAATGACTAAAGGGAACAAGGTTTGTATAACCAATTCATAATGATAATTATCCATGCTTGTAGAGATAAGATAAAAAATAATAATGAAAAGAGAACAAGGGAGTCTTAAGAAAGAAACTCAAAAAAAAATCAATGATAAAGAATAAATCCATAAGCAAATATAAATGACATTATATTCAATATAAAGTATGAAACCAAAATCACTATGTGAGATAAATAAGAATTTGACATAATGTCAAATGATATAATAATAGATAAAGATAAAGTTGGAACACATGTCCAATCACAATAGAAATTTAAGAACACCATTAATGTGTTCATATTTACTTATATATTTCTCCACACACATTATCCAAAACATTTAATAAATCTCTATGTTGTTTAATGAAAATTATAGCTAATGTCTCATTGATCTTCAACAAAAACTAGGAAATTAATTCATGTATAATATATTTAAAAAAGGGTAGGAATGTTTGATGGATTATGATGATGAGGGATATTAGGCAAGGGATACATAGGATAATTCATGGGAATGGACTCTATAGGAGATGAAAGGCTCACCAGTCGAGAAAGATCCATAGGTGAGGGACTCACATGTGGAGAATGATCCATAGGTGGAAAAAGGTCCATGGGTGAGGGATTCATGGGTTGAGGAATAGAAAGTGATGAAGGGACCACAAGAGGATATATAACCATAGGAGGTGGAACCATGGGGGAATAAGGGTGGAAGAAAGGGATACGTGTTTTTGGAATGACCTATGGGAGGAGTGGTAGAAGGTGTATAAATGATTAAAAGATTATGTTTAAGATGTTGTTGAAGGATACAATAATGATCAATGTGATGGGTTTTACATTGGTGATATAGGAAATATACCTCAATATACATAGGAATATATTTAGTTAGTACCTTTGAAGGAGGTATGGCCTTGTCTAAGGATCAAGGAGTAGTAAGATGCAAAGTGACAATATATTCTTATAACTTATGATAATGCATGGATGAATGATTATTTATGTTGTACAAGAAATAAATACCCCTGTGAGTAGTCTTGGTAGGTGTACTCATAAGAGGAGGTGTAAAAAAGTATAAGGAGCTTGGTAATGATGATTGGCCCATTTGGTAGACAAAGGATCTAGCTATGGTAGAGGAAGTAAACCATCACCATGAAAAGGTAGTGTTGGTGGAGAGATTAAACAAGGCTCGACAACATGAGTGATAAGAGTGGAAGTAGGAATAAACTCAACTAAAGTGGGTGTGGGAAAGATATATAAACTAGGCTCTATTGAGGGAGGGGTAAGGTATATATAATGTTGAAGGAAATTTACATGGGTTTCAGGGATAAGTAGACTATAGGGTTTATTGTACCTAGCAAAGCAATAGGGCCCAGTCATAGCATGATCCATAAGTATACTAATATGAGGTTATTTATAAATTGGAAGTGTCTACACCATCTCTACCCTCCAATAAAGAGGAAAAATGATAAAATGAGGAATGATATAGAATGTAACATGGGAATATATACTTAAATACTGAAGTAAGAGGAATGATAATTGATAATCTTAGCATCATGAGCCTAAACTAGACCCCATAAGAATGGACCATCTAAGGTATACCCATCATCATGATTTAGTGTATTAATATCAATGATGAAAGTAGGGATGACATTGTCATCAGATGAGGTGTGATGAAGGGAGTACTAATTCTTAGTTAAAATAATAGGGATGCCATCACAAGGTGGTTTTAGAGAATAAGGTTACAAAGCAGTAGGAAGCTAAGAGATGAGATAAGGGGAGATATCATAATTTTTAATCTTGAGATTGATATCATCAAGCTCATCATAATTAGAATCTAAAAGGTTAGGGGAAACACTTTTAATTAGTTTGGGATAATTGTTGAAACCTTGAGTGTAATGGAAAGAAAATTTAAATCAGTAAGACTCATGAAATGGAACACTTGGCAAGGGTTCAAGGGTAGGAATATTTAATACACCCTAGTCTTGGAATTATTCAAAATTCCAAGGGTTAGTGTCACACTAAATCCTATATATGGCCCCATTATGAGTAAGTTTAATGCACTGGCAAGTGGAAGAAGTAACTAATCATATATGATGAGTCCATGGCCTACCAAGTAAAATGTTTTAAGATAGGGGAAGTTAAATATCATCAGCTTCACATAAACATTGATAGGTGGGATGGTAATGTGGGTCCACACACAACCTAAAGTAGACATTTTACTTCAATCATAGCCTTGACATGTGCTATATGTGGATTTGAGATTGCATTTATAATATCTAAGGGTCTTGATAAAATTGAGAGAGGCAACACAAGTGCTATAAGCCTCATCAATCAAGGCATGCTTGACTTGGATATTACCAATTTATACACCAATGAACAGAGGAAGATCATCCACATGATGTATAATATCATCAGGGATAATGGAAGCATTAAGAAATTTGAGGGAAAGAGAAGTGTCATTTATTTCATTAACAAGTATAGACATCTCTTCACATTGTTACAACATCTAATCTTCAGATCTAGATAAGGTTGATTCGCATCTTGATAGGGGAGAATGAGGGATGTTCATTTAAAATAAAATCTACATAAGATGACTTTGATGGCATGGAGAGGTCCTCATAAGATCAATAAATGGTATTTGGGATGGGATATTAGTGAGTGTTATGATATGATCCATTTCATCATAACCCATAAGAAGATTGTTGGAAATAGGTTCATAGTGTTGAGGGAGGTCCTCAAAAGGAGGATATAAATTAAATGTGAATTTATGTTGATAAGAGCTAGAAGGTTTAGTAGGATGGAAATTTTTTAGATTATGTTTAGAAGATGAAGCAGTTAATGTAGGTGTGGGTTGACGTAGACTATAATAAGTGTTGATAGAATCTTGAGTATCACTAGTGATAGGTAAAGAAGATGGAGGGATGGTAGAAATAGAATGGGAAGTGTTAACTAAGGGAGGAGTTGGAATTGGTTCATTAGTTTTTTAAGGTCATCTTGCCCCGAACTCATTTAAGTGAGTTGGAGAAGAGTCTGGGATAACATGAAATGTGCAAGATAATAGAGGTGTTTAGATGGGTTAAAGATCAATGAAAAAACCACACTTTGCATATTATTCATGTTAACCACAATCTCTTCAATATTTGGGTCAATAAGACTTTATAAATTATTGGTATAAGGGGTAGGTTTGTCTTGTTTATCTTGGTTATTTGGAAGAGGATATTTATAGATGGCCAAATGATCATTAGCTTGATTCAAATCTTGAGATTTAGTATTTGTTTCATAGGATTCGAAATAAATGTCATAGTTTTGTTAGCATTGATTAATCATAGTATCATAATCAAAATTGGGATCAAGAAGAAAATCCATAGAAAAATTATTTAGCTACCTATAGGTCTCATGAGAGTGACCCCAACTAGCATGAAACCAACAAAATTTACTAGGATCATACCAAGATTTCATAGGATGAGTGGGATCAAGTTATCATGGGAGAGGCCTAGGTAGATATTTTATTAATCTTGCTAAGGATAAAGGTTTATGAACATTGATGTTATTAGATGAAGATAAATGAGGATTGGTAAATTGGTTGGAAGAGGGCGTTGGTTTTAGATATTAGTTAGGAACAATAGTTTAAATAATGTGAATGGTATCATATGAGTCTGTGATACCATCATTGGTATCATGATGATTCTTGTTCTTAAGTAACATGTGAGTACCTATGGAAGGTTAGGATGGATTTAATTGATGCATAAGGAAATATAAACATTTAGCATGGTAAATAGTCTCTTTCAAAGTACATGAAGAGAGAGTCTAGACCTGATATTACAACTTGGGAAAAAAAGCATTGATCAAGAGATGGAAAAGGTTATCATCAGCTATGTTATGTTCACATTTATTGGACAATGTCTTCCATTATTTAATGAAATATTGGGAAATTTAGGATTCATGTTGCTTATAGTTGATAAAATGGGCCAAAGTATTCTCATTAAGATCTCTAGTTTGGAGATTTTTGACTACAACATTTACTAAATCTTCCAAACTAATAATGCAATGAGTTTTAAGTTGGTTGTACCAATATAAATCATCACTTGTGACATTTTTGGTTAATAGATTGGTATCAAAAAGGGTGTTTAATTTGAACTTGTATTTATATATATTTACAAATGATTTTAAGTGAAGAGTAATATCAATTCACCCATTATAATAAATGGTAGGGTTGATACCTCATATATCAATATTATTAATTTGAGATGTAAGAGGCCCATTTTGAAGATTCTTTATTGTCTTGTTGACAAGAGGAGGTTGAGGAATAATATTAACATGGGAATATTGAAGAGGAGGTAGGGGAACATATTAATTATCCATGCCTCATGTCATCTATTAAGGTGGGTTTGAAGATGAATAAGGTTGTTTTACATTTGCATTATTTGATTTGCATTGTTATCTTGAAAAAGAACTCATTTGATTAAGAGTTTGTAATAGGAGCTATTGGGTTTGAGTTCCATTGTTGGCATTGGTTGAAGTATTAGAATTGGAAGTAGTGGCTTGGGTACCACTATGAGTGTTAGTAGGAGCTTGAGAAGAAGTATTAGAATATGAGACACTAGTGGCATAATCTTCTTATGTGGAAAAATATGTATTAGTAAAGGGATGAGAAGAAGCAACACTAGAAGCATGATTACCAAGGGTAGAAAATGATGCATTAGTGGGATAATTGAGAAGAGTGGGCCTTGGAAGAGGCCCACTAGATGTATAATCTCCCATGTTAGTAGAGATACTAGGCATAGAGGTAGATGAATTCAAATAAGAAGAAGTAATGATATAAGAAGGGGTCAAAATAGAGAAAAGATGTTGAGAAGCAAATAAGCTAGTATCCCAAAATTCATGTGAGAATGTGGGAGAAGGTGAATGAGGATCGTAAAATTTACAACTAATCATGAGATTGTAAATGGTATAAGTATCGTTTCCTTGATGTTGAGGAAATTTAGAGATGAAGAAGAGCATTTCAAGTTTGTATTATAATTTTATTTAATCTTAAAATGAGAAGAGAATTTTATGAAGTGAAGAGGAATGAGTGGCTATATTAAAATTAATTTCATCTAGGAGAGGAGCCATAATCTGCTTAAGGGAAATCCTATGAGGGTTGGTAAGACTCATCATATTTGTTGAATTAGACTTAGTGTTATCTTAAAATAAGAAGTTCATGATGAGGGATTAGGATGAGAAACTAAAAAATTGTTGCAAAAGTAAGAAAATACAAATGGGTAGATAAGAGTATAGAGTCAACTGGATCAACCTAGTATAGGAAATAGGGACTAAAAACTGAGGAAACAAGGATATAGAGTTTATAGGGTCAACCTAGTTATATAACTTGGGATCTAAAATATTTTGATAAGGATACATAGTCAATAAGTTCAACCTAGTACTTTATTCTAGGAGGTTAAAAAGAATACTATGTCGATAGGGTTAACTCAATACTACAGTTAGAGGAAATAGATAGTTTGTAAGAGATTATGTCAAATAGAATGATAGTGTACTAAAATATAATTTTTTTTGCATGTTCTTTTGAAAGTAAGAATTGAAAGGAAAATTCACAATCAATTAGGTCAATGAGGATGATCAAATTGAGTCACACATCACAAAACCTTGTACCACTTGTGGCCAATGTAAATTTTTACAATATAACATATAATTGAACAATGATCAAGTAATCAACATGGAAAGTAAATGCTAACTAAGTGGTTATCCTAAATGTTGTTACATTATTAGAGTGTTATTTTAAGTGTGATAGAGAACTTGGCTAAAATTAAGGAACTAGAAAGAAATCTTTGGATGGTTTTAGGATTTTTAGGTTGAAAGGGATCTGTGTTGGTAGTGGTACTAGCTTGGTATTGGGGCCTACCTTGAAACTTCATAATCCTATAGAGATAAGGGTGTCATGTGTTTTTCCAATATATACCATTAACCACATGTTTATACTTGGCCAAAAAATAAATTTGGCTTCCCCCTTAGTGATTAAATCCAAGTAGTTGGGCCTTAGGTAGGCAATTGTTTAAATGAATTTTAAGATTATGCAATTTGGTAGTATGTGAAAGAAAGAGAAAAATAGTGAAAATAAATGGTATGTTGAAAAATCACCTAATTATACTGTGTGATCTATTCTAATCATGTAATTAACTAAAAAATGAATGTGTGAAGTAATTACTAACATATATGTGTTAATTGAAACTTTACAACACAATATAATGTCATTTTAGATGACAGTGTATGAAGAGATTATAGAATAGATTGGACAATGTCACTATTATATTACTAAAGTAGAGGTATGTCAAGAACTATGATATTATTGTCGACATCAACTTTCAGACATAAAACAAAATACAAAACTAGGTTGACTAGGTTGACCTAGTTTGCTATATAAGGGTAGTTTTAAATACTACGAATTATGAAAAATAGAACTATAATTAATAATAGAAATGATAGAGAAAGAGAGAAATGAACATTGTTGGGTTGGAAGATGTAGATAATTTGATATTTTTGTTGAAGTGCCTTGATTTTTACTTGCAAATTCTACAAACTATATCGACTAGGTCAACCTATTTTTGTAGTTCGTTATTTTCTAAAGCCTATAAAAATGACTACACTAGCATGGTTGACCTCGTATGTTTTATATAAGATTGGAAGATGACTATATCATCTTGGTAAACCTAGTATCTTTTCTAGGAGTTTGGAAGAGTCATGTGTTGACTTGTTTGACCCAATAGCCTATCTAGAATGAAAACCTATACTATGTCAACCTATTTGATTCAGTAACCTATATCTGATAATTACTTGCACATACATAATAGAGTCATTTTGATGTGACTATGTGTTAAACCTATGCACAAAAGTTAGAAACTATATTGGCCCTATTGACCTAGTATTAAAAATATAGAAAAATAATAAATAAAATGAAAAAATAATGAAAACCATGAAATAAAAATTGCATGGGTTAGATTCATGTTAGTTTCACTAGAATGTATGCAATCAAAAATACATCATGTCTATAAATCAGTCCTAACTTGGAGAATATCTATTATAATTACAGTTCTGATTATGGAGACATTAGATAATTAGAAACATGACCAACATGTGGTTCTATTAGACCCAATTAGGGGATATCTTATCATAATAAATACTACAAGGGAGGGTTCCAAAGCCTCTAGTCAAATAAAATCACATAATAACCCTAACTAATCCTTATGTTTTCATATTCATTAGGCTAAAAACATGTAAAGTAAATTCTAATCTAGTGATCACCAAATCTTATGGCATAAAGTGAGGGTAATAAACAAAAAAAGTAAACATGCATAAGAGATATATACTCACATAAATGTATAAAAAATACTAATGTATGGAGGAGAATTACCAATGCATATATATCTACTCTTATAAAGGAGGAACAAAGTTAGGAATACTTACCTTTAGAGATGAACCCATCAAGCCTCAATCTCTCCCTTGGCCAAGGTGATTCTTAAGAGGTTGTTTTGGTATGTAAGGATGACAATGATAAATCATATCTAGGCTACACAACCTATCAATGCATCTAAAATACTTATCCATAAGAAAATATATGTATCTCCAAATAAATTATGAAACCCTAAGCTTGTTCCTCAAGTAGAATGATGGATAAGAAGATGCACAATTTTTCTTACTTCCTCTTCTCTTCTATTAATAATGGTGAAATTATTTTGTATATATAGGTATATTCAATCCTAATCCCTTTCAAATTTTTCAACTTATAGGGTTGACCCACTTGACCTTGTACTATTATGGATAAAAATTCACTAGGTCACGAGTTAAGTTAGTATACAGTTGACCTAGAACCTAAATTAATTTTACACATAAGAGTACATGATTGACCCATTCAACCTAATACTCTAAATATTCAAAAGGGGTATTAGTGAGGAAAAAGGGGATGAAAGGTGGGAAATGACTGGAGGTGTGTATAATATAGAAGAGTAAGATTAGGGATATGGTTTTTAGGAAATATGTGTGTAGATAACAACTGGAAAAAAGGGACAACAATCCTATGAAGCACCACTAGTCTACCCACCCCTTTCCTGATGCACACCTTAGGGAATACATATAGAGAGATTGAGACTCGATGGGTTCCTACAAGATAAAGAGCATCAATAAGTGATAAAAGTTTGAAAATATAATATGTATATAAGTTCAATTTACAAGAGCCTATTTTTTCACACTAGTCACTAGCCAAGAATAAGACCCACTTGAAGAAATTAATCCTAACTTTATAATGATGACCTATTTGATTATTACCAAATAAAAATATATCCCATATTTAATCAAATCATGGATAATTAGGATTATAAAGGTATAGGAATGGGGTAAAATCAACACGTCAATTTTGAGCCTATCTCTATGACCAAACACCAATGAGCTTATGATATTATATATAAACTTCTTGGGAGTGACCCCACATATCTTGTCTATGTTCTTACACCAATTACTAGTAGCGATGTAGATTGTAATTATCATGTGTACAAAGACAACCAATATCAACCTATTTAACCTCATATATTATGTGTCATTACACCTATCATTTAGCATTCCCCACTTTTCCATAATCATCCTCAACTCATTGATTGAGACCAATAATAATCCATAGTATCACTTAACAAGTTCAAAATTGATGAGGAAATTTGTGACTTTTTGGGCGTAAGAGACCATATTCCTCTTACTAAGCATAATCAAGATTTATCTATCATATTGGATCCTACTACCTATTTCAAAAATTTAGTGAAATTTATTAGACAAGAGAAAAATAAGATTACACATTGAGGTCCCAAAGAGAAAACGTCTTTTAGGCACTTTGAAAAATAGTAAATAAAATGCTAGTCTCTTGGTGAAAACCTATTTTAGGGGGCCACTAGATGGGTATGTTCACTCTTCCTTGACTAAATTTCAAGATGCCACTAATGATATGATCCTATTTGGGTCAAAATTATATGTAGAAGAATATTGGGCCCTTAAAATATTGGCTAAGAGTGTTCAGAATCATTTGTTACATGGCCCTTGACACCATTTTGTGATTTTGATTTTTCCTATGTTGGTTAAACTGATGAGCCAGTCCAACTAGAAGACTTTGATATTGCCAACAAGTTTAATTCTTTGTTGACTCTCCTTGAATATATTTCTATACCCCTTATGGAGGATATTTATGAGGTTAATACTAGAATACTGACTACTCTAAATTGGATCAAATATTAGAACACTGACCAATATAAATTGGATAAAACAATGCATGTATCTCACCGAGGAGGAACATGAAGTGATTACTACTATTTTTAGGTATTTTATTGATATTTTTAAATGGGCCTATTCTGACATGCTAGGTCTGCATCCATCTTTGGTTATACATCATCTTGTAGTACATCTTGATTCCAATCTAATGAATTAGAGGCTAAGTAAAATGTGTCCTTGTATTGTTGTATTAGTCAATAAAGAACTAAATAAATTTAGAGGTGGGATGCATTCACCCCATTGAATATTTAGAGTGGATCTTAAATAATGTGCTTCTTAGCAAGAAGCTAAAGGGTAATATATTATGTACTGACTTATACGACATCAACAAGGCCTACCCAAAAGATTACTTTTCTCTACCAAATATTGACATGATTTTTGACTCTACATTTAAGCATGATGTTCTCTCTCATAGATGGTTTCTTAGGGTATAATAAATAAAAAAAATTATAGAAGACCAACACATAATAAAATTCACCACTCTTTGGGGAGCATTTGGTTATCAGGTAATACCATTTATCCTCAATAATTTTAGTGTGACATAGTGTGCAATGGTTATCATTTTTAATGAGATTATGCATGATATTGTTCAATATGTTGTTGATGATACCCTAGGAAAATCCAAGACTATAACATGAAATTTAGAGTTATTATGCAAAATATTTGAGTTCCTTCACAAGAAAAAAGTAAGGCTTGATCCTAAAAAGTGCATCTTTCACATCACTTTAAGAAAATTATCAAGCTTCATTATCTATCACAAGGTAAATGAGTTGGATTCATCTAAATTTAAGGCCATTACCAAAATTCCACCATCATCTACTTTGAATCAGTTCTGTAGTGTGTTGGGTAGGATATAGTCCATCAGGCACTTCATTTCTCACTTATCTAATAAATTCCATCTATTTTCCCAATATTATTCCCAATTATATATGGTATACTGAACTATATAATTACCTTCATGAACAAGTCATTCCACCTAACCTATCTCAAAAAATACAAAAAGTAATTCATACACCAAGCCTCCCATTATAAATTATTTGGATCTAAAATCTATTGTAGAGGCTTTTATGGAACTCTATTTCTTTGTTTATCTTTTACATAATCTAGATTATCATAGAGGGAAGTTCAAGAAAGGGTTTATAGGGCCCAAACTAATGGGGACATACTTACCAAAAAGTTAATGCATAATGGTTATTATTAGATGATTATGGAATATAATGTCATTACTTATGTTAAAAGGTTTGTACAATGTTATAACCATCCTAATATGATACATGATCTAGCTTAAACCCTCAAAACACTTACCATGTATGGCCATTTTCAACATGGGGACTTGACCTCATAGGAAAGATCAACCTTACCTCCTCAAATGGCCATAAATATATCCTTACTACCATAGAATACTTGAATAAGTAGGTGAAATCCATTCCCATAACTTTCATGATAGGAAAAAATATATATAAATTCATTTTCAATCACCTCATTTTCCAGTAATATATTCCTTTCAAAATTATATCTGATAATGGTCATTCACTCAAGAATAAATACATCAAATCTTTTATGATGAATTCAATATTACCCAACATTTTCCCACTCCATATTACCCACAATGCAATGGCTAAGAAAGGGAATATAATAAAACCATTGTTAATATCTTAAAAAATATCATCAACGATGTTGGCTCTGACTGGCACATGCAAATTTTCTACATGTTGTAAGATTATTAGACCAATTTATAAACTCTATCATGATTCATACCCTACTCCCTAGTTTATGGTACTAAGGAAATCCTTCCTATTGAGGTCAAGTTTCCTCAAATATGTATTTCATTGAAACATATCCTTAATGATGAGGATTATAGAGTAGTTCACTCATAAGATTTGGAAGTACTAAATGAAATATGCATGGCTTCTTTGAATAGAATTCAAGCATACCAAAACAAACTACCTGGTCAATATAAAAGGCACATTTAACATAAATAATTTGAGCTTGGTGATCTTTTACTTAAATTAAAGTGCAAGAACATCAATGCCTAACATAAGAAAAAGTGCAAGTTTAAGACTAACTAGGTAGGACCCTAGATCATTATCATTCGATATAGTTTTGGGGCATATAAGTTTGCTATACCAAAATTAGATGAAATTGATGAACTAATGAACATAATCCACCTCAAGTTAGTTTACACTTGAGTGACTTAAAGTACTATCTATGAGGATCATTTAATTTATGTCATGACTATCCCTTCGATATTATACCTTTCCCACCATGACTTTCCTATTTTGCCTCATGTTTTAAATATCTCATCCTTTTTTTCACCTTCGTTTTGATCCATTGGTTAATTTTAGTAGATGATTCAGACTTGGGAATATTTGATACATTCTTTAAAGTAGTCATCTCTTCAGACATTATGGTAATAGGATTAGAAAATGTATCCCTCACTTTTGATGAATTTTTTACCATTATACCTTGTCACACCATTATATTCGTACCATTTTCCTATTCAAAATCTTTTTATTACTTAGATTCCTCACTATAGGGTGAACTATAGTGGCTTCATGTTCATTTGGAATATGTACGTATTACTCAGTGTATTTCAAGGTTGACTCAACCACCCTTGTTCCAATTCTCTTAACATTTTTTGAGTAACATAGTTCAATACTCTTACCACATTGGGAGCAACCTAAGTCCATGTTCTCTCTATTTTATGAAAAACCTAAGCCATGATGTCATCATTTTATGATCAATATAAGCCTACACTCTCACCATTTTTTGAGCAACCTAAGTCACACTCTCACCATTTTAGATGTAAAATAAGCCTACACTCTCATCATTTTGTGATCTTTACCCAATCTAAATCTCATAATATTCAATTTAGTTGAAATGCCAAAACACTAAAAATTTTAAAAATCTCTAAAAGAGACCTAAAAATCAAAATTTCCTAGATAGTGTGGTTTATCACATTTTTTGAGTGGGAACCCCTTATCCAACCATGACCATTTCCATTTACCTTGACCATTTCCTAATTGTGTTCCATCCCGTTTGTTGGTATAACTATATTATCCTAAGTTCTACACCTACCATGTTGAAAACACTTGAATGTAGGGAGCATCCCAAGTTAACTTGACCATTATCCTCAATTAAGATCTTTTTCCCATCTCATTGGCCATTCCTTATTGTCAAGTTGTCTCACACTCACACTATTTTTTTAGCCCATTATTACTTTCCTCTACAATCAATCTCTTTAACCTATCATCAATTTTCTTCTATCCCAAATCATGTGAGAACCACATTTGTCTTAAAGTCCATGGTGAATCTCACGTCTATTGTACTATGTAGGCAATGTTCATTTGCATAGGGAATTTGGATTTAGTTGAGTACCCCTTCCTTATTATTCTATCTCCCCTTTCTATTCATATACCATCATACATGTGTCATTGTTGTCTATAGCCTAGGGTCCATCATTTTCCAATCATAACACTTCTATTACACATTCAAAAATAGTTAGAGTAGTTGTTTATTTCTTTTCACTTATATTAGTTATTTTATTCATTATGACCTAGCTTAATTTATCTTTTACATTGGGCCTTATATTAACTTGATTGTTTTAGTTTTTTTTAGGTAGTTTTGTCATTCCATTTTTAGTTAGGTGTTTTTTGTTTTTTATTTCTTATGCCTTTTACTTTTTCCATGGTTCAGTTTTCATTATTTAATCAGGTTTTGTTTGCTAGATTTGTTGATTTTAATTGGTTGAGGACTAACATCAAATTGTGCCTTCTTTCCATTCAATATTTTTAGGTTTATTAGATTATGTTTACACTTAAGTCTTGATTTTTTATATCTTTTACTTTATTTTTAGGTATTTATATTCACTCCTACACTTAGTTTATTTCATTATATTTTCACTTGGGATTTGATTGATCATACATTATGTTTAAGTTATTTATATTTGCATTTAAATTAACTTTTTCCATGTATAGGACATGCGGTGTTATCCTAGTTTATTTATAACTATGATTCATAATGTCTCAAGATAAAACAAACATTAGGACAAATATATATCAAATAATGATGCCAACAATATATCTCCTCTTGTTCACAACAGACATATCCTAACATTCAAAATCCAAATTAACCAAATGATAATGACTATACTGTGTGTTAATGAGGAAATTCTTATTCAAATAAGCATATATTACAATTCATAAACATGTATAGATAAATAACATATCTGAAATAAATTAAGAATAATTCAACACATTTGTTATCATACACTACGAGGAAGAAAACAACATCAACATTGACAAGTAAACATAGCATAAACATGATACCATAACACATCATAATAAAGCATGAAAAGAGCATCACATTTATATCAAAAGAATAACTATATGAGTACAAGTACATAAATTGAATATGATTATTCTATATCTCTAAGAAATCAATATATGTCATGACTATATACATGTCATAGTGACAATGTACAAAAATTCCAAAGAGACATACAACATCATATTTCACTCTAAGAATATATGGGCCCTATAGTAGGTGGTAGCCCTGGTGGCCCTAATTGTAGAGGTGGACATGGATGATGAACTAACTACCCTAGAACCACTATATCATTTTTCCTTGATCTAGATCAAGTGGATTTAATTTTATCTCTATGTGCATCTTAGACCTCAAATTTAGGTATATACTAGTCCATATGAATCATGGTCTCATACACTCATTGATAGTATGAAGACTCATATTTAGCATAAAGGATATCCAAAACCATCTTAGATAATATTATATGTGTACCTACTCCTCATGCCTCATCTTTCTCATGCCAAAGCCTCTAAGTCTCTACCTTAGCCTGATCCCTTTCTGATATGGCATGATCTTTGACATATTTTATTTATGCCTATACCTATGTAATTTGTGTCACTTCTACCTTTAATGAGTCAATCAAAAATTGAAGGGGAGTAATATTGATATATCTGCGGGTCACCTATGTTTATAATTATCCCACTATCCTCATTAGGCCCTTAATCTCACCTAATTTAGTAGTCATATCCTCCATCAACATGCTATTGTCCCTAGTTGTATTTATATTTAATGTCCTACTTGGCCTAGATCTACTTTAGTAACTAAAGTGCCCACTTGGCTAGGGTCCAAAAACATAACTTTCCTCTAAGTACGCCTAGTACCTACGTAGACAATAACCTTATCCTTCACCTAAGCCACCCCAATTTAGTCCTCTCCTAATCCACCTCCATCTCATCCTCATTATGACCACCACCCAAACCTATAGCTAACTAGCCTAAACCTATCCAACTTGAACCTATCTTGGTGCCTATAAAGGTGTTATAAATATAAGAAGACAAACCTATGATCATCATGTAACATAGGTTTGTGTACACTTGAATCTATGGGGACTCCTCTCTAGGCCCATGAAACCCTTGGTACTCCATCATAGTTGCCTATTTTATCCTCCTCAAAATCAATGGTGTCACTCAGTTAATCTCTTATATAGTATGAAAAAACCACCTCAAATAATCTAGTATATCCTAATAAATCTAAAACTATCATAACACTTGATTTGGTATGTACTCCTCTATGATTTTTGTTTATCTACCTATCATAAAGCACCTATATGTCATATACATTGTGTACCATCTATTATACCTTCACTAAAGCTATAGTTGTAAATAAGGCTACCATATAAATAAATTAGCCATCAAATCATCCAACATTAAGCAATAATGCTAAATCTCACCATGTTTCCCTATATGACCTACACCTATCTCAACCCATCCATAAGATACTATATCATGTGAGGCCCATACTCATCTCTTCCTTATGGGGTACTCTATCACTATATGATCCCATCCCTAAACTTAGAGAAAATTAGAAGCCTTGATACTCTGGCCTACTTAATAGGCTACCACATTAAAATATTCATATAAATGGGCCAAAACTATAGGTCCCTAAGAAAATCTAACTATTTCATCTAAAATTATTATGATCACCTTGCCTATGTCCATATGGAAAAATTAGATACTCAGGCTAGGCAATAATATGTCATTGACAATCACCATTAAGACCACAACCTCCTTATTAATAAGTGCTAGCAGTGTCATATGCTTGGGTGTTCGGTCATTTGGTTTAATGAATTTATAGTTCCAACAAATCAATATTAACCTTCCCATGTGGCATGGGAATGTCGTAACCACTAACCAAGTCATCTATCATAGCCTATTATTATGTTAGATATATCCAAAATAGTCTATAACATCTCATAGGTAGATAATTATACATTAAGTTTCCTCCAATGTAATTACTATCAGTGGATGAAAATTAAAATTCATTAAGTTCCACCACTCAGCTAATATAAACAAATATGATCAATCTACTCTAATCATAGGCATTCGTGCCACATCAAGTAGATTGATGCCCTCTAAGAACATACATATCTCCTCGATCTAGATTTAAGGAGTCTATGAACATTAAGAGCATCCCTCACATGAATTAAATACCTAAAGTCTCTCCTATAACCACATATAGATTACACTGAGTCTATATCTATATTACATCTCGGTAAGCACATATCTTCCTTGACCACTTTTATGCCTAATACTAGTAGGCCCCTCTTGCTTAAAGGCATGACCGAATTTGAGTATCTACTTATCATTTTAGGATTTTGGGGCAAAGTCGCCATTGTCTTGATGGAAAATTCACTATTTTAGTGTTTTCTACTATTTATGGTTATATCATCATTTTCATTTTTCATGAAAATAGTGACATCACCTATTTTGGTGAAATCTCCAATTCAGTGATCTCCAAAAAAATTCATGAAATTGCTAATCAAATTGAAACCACCCTTTTTATGCCATTTAAATATTAAATTTACCATTTTCACCTTAAACTATCATTTAATGCATCATAAATGCCAAAAAATCAAGCGAGGTTCACTTACTAGGTTGACATCATATGGTGATCTCTTGTGTTCTTGTACATGGTCGCTTACATGTCTCCATCCTCACTTGTGAGCCATATTTTTATTATTTTGCTTCAAAAGGTTAGAGCTCAAAAATTATCAAAGGTTAGGGTGAAAATGAAAAATTATACCCAAAGGGGTGAATATATATCTTGAAAACTAAAATTTTCAACCCTTAGTTCCTAAAGTTCATACCATTTGTTCTAAGAGGTCTTATTTTTTACTCGATCTATTTTCAGGCCATTTATTTCTATTTTTTATATTTTCAAAACATTTTCATCACCACACTATGTTTTTAGGGTTTTTTTAAATTATTTAATAACACTATTTTTCTAGAAAAACCACATGTTAGTTCAGACTTACATTTCTGTACTAGCAAGTACCCAGATTCATACCATTTTACTATGTCAACTCACCATTAATATATCTTACAATTTTAATACATGTGCTCCCTTTACCAATTTTCCCAGATGAGATAAATTATTTTGACCAATTAATTATCTAATTTTCCTTATTTGGGAAAAATAGATTTTTATCTAGTGATCGATTGGTACTGCTAGGGAAAATCACTATACTAAGGATTAAAACCACTTTGTTAGAGAAAATAATTATTTAAACCATTTTTTCCATTAGAATTTTCATTTCACTCTTTATAGGGCCCTTTTGATGACAATATTTGTCTCTCTCCCTCAAGGGGGGAATCTAGGTCTCATTCACCACCCTCTGGGTAGGAACCTATACTTATTGAGTCATAACAACCTATGGTTGTCAACACATTGCTTTTCAAAACATTAAAATTTTAAACATAACAAAATTTTCATTATTTGAGAAGATGTTATTATGCCTGTGTCTTAAAACACATTATAAAATAGGGATAGAATGTAGACACTCCATTTTGTCCACATTCCATGTTTAAATTGACTTCACACTAATTTCTACCAAACTTGTAAATTAAGCATAGAAATTATTGAACATCCCAATTTCATTCAAACATTGGATGTAAATGTCCATAAGAGAATCAAGGCTTCCCTATTTGGTTTATTATCATGTGTTCAATGATAACCCATTGTGGATTCATCCTCATTCAAGTTGTGACTAAACAAACTAATGTTTTTTGACCAATTAAGTGGGGAACTTAACCCAATTCTTAAAATGACCAAAATCCTAAGAAAATTAATTAACCAAGAAAATAAAATTAACTAATTTAGTTTTAAAATACATGTTGAATTAATGAATATATAATTTTAAAAAATCAATATTCAACAAATGTCTAGGAATATGAAGTCATGATTATGTCATCATCCTCAAATTCAAGAATTGTAAAATATCTACATAAATGCTATAAAATTTAGAAATGTTGAGCCATGCCTCCATAAATGCATAATTAAATAATTCATATTTTACATTTTTACTCCAAACCTTAACCCCAACCTAACTACACGTGGGTGAGAGTTAGTTGAAAATCTATAAATACAAGTTCCAAGACCAGTCCTCAACAATCTTTTTTATGCACACTTACTCTACAAAATTTGTAAGAGGATCTTCACATAAACAACTCATGCAAAATGTAAACCACATTTGAAAAATGGGAGATGTTTCCCTTAAATCACTAGCATTGATAAACACTCCATTGTTCACAAGTAGAGCACAAGATACTCTCATTCTAATAAGCAATTTGCATCATCAAGGAAGGTAAAAGTGTTTAATTTTGGTTTCTCATTGTCTTTCCTTTATTTGATTACCTTTTCACGCTATTAAATAGGCTTTAAATTTTAGTTTTGTTTGATTTGTTTTTATTGTTTTTTACTCCATAAGTTCCCATTTTATGATGGAAAGGATGATCCTGAGTAGCATCTTTGATCTTTCTATGTGGCATGTCTTTATTATGCCTCCAATGTTAAATTTTTGACTAAATTATTTACAAGGAGACTCAAAGATTATGATTTGAGGTGGTTTTTTTATTTTCATTTCCAATCCATATCAACTCTCAAACCTAATTTAGATAATTTTTTGGCCCATTTTTCTATTAACATTTCTAAAAAGGTTTCCTATGCCCAAATTGTAGAAATCAGACAAGGAACTAATTAACCTATCAATGAATATGTCTTGAGGTACAATATAATATTAGATAAAATGACCAAACCTATGGTAGATAGATAAATTTAAGACATTAAAAAAGAATTTCTTCCTTATTTACATGATTCCATCATTTTAAAAAAACTAAATCCTTTGATGACTTATGTCATGTTGTTTAGTAGTGTCAAATAAAAATTATCTCATTAAATAAACTTAAGTATGTAACAAACACACTAAATACATCTAAATCCAATGACAAGTTTACAATACATAAAATTTATAAGTTAAATCCTCTTGACCCTAAAAATGAAATAACCACCATGGTTAATGAAGTTTCATATCAGCCTAATCATCTAGTCTTATCTAATACACCAAGGACACAATTTACACATTTACTTGAGTCTCTTGCTTCATTTATCATGTGGCTATTAGAGTGTCATATTATATATCTCCATCATCTTATATAGGTCAATATGAGTTGACATATACCTAAATGATATGATATAAATACTTATTATGATTATTACTAGGGACCAAGAAAATTTAAAATTATATATTTTACATTGAAGCATAAGATCCAAGACCTTGCCATGACCAAAATATTAAATTTATTGATCTTCCAAGGGAATGAAGTTCAATACTTGGTGATCATGAAATATATAAGATATTTAACAATCCTTTTTAAGACCATTCTAAGAAAAAACTAGAAGTTTAAATAACATTCAATGCAAATCATCCTCCATCACATTATGAGCACCCATTCAATGGTATTATTGGTACTTAGTACATGGCGTATATCTCCTATGTTTCACATACCTTATATTACCTTATATGATAGTGAGATTAAGGATTATGATTCAAATATTTATTCTTTATTCGTTTAAGCATACTTTGATAAACACCTTCTACATAGTGTTATTATTGCTAATGGTGAAATTAAGAAAAATTTCATCATGATGTTACTTATGCACTGGGGTTATACTCATCATGATTTAGATCATTCTACCATATCAATTATAGCATTGATGGGACTTCATAGTAATTTCTTGGTGAGATTGACTTTCCTTTATAGGTGGGTCCCATAATATGGTTACTAACTTTTTAGTTATACCTTCCATGGGTTTATTTGATATGTTATTGAGATTCCCTTGAAAACATAATCTTAAATCATTACCTTTTCCAGTGCATGGGTGTCTTAAATACTTTCATGGTAATTAGGTAAATATATTTTATAGATTTAAATATGAGAATCCTCTTTAAAAAGATAAATTTATACCAAAATAATTAGTTATCAATCCTACTAAGGCTAATTCACCACAAAAAGGTAATTAGTAGGCAATACCCTACACTAGGAATCTAGTAATTAAGAGTCCATTACATCAAATACATATAGTGGATTCTATATAATACTCATCTACTACGAACCATAATCATATATTTAGAGAACCTACACATATTATTATTATTATTATTATTATTATTATTATTATTATTATTATTATTATTATTATTATTATTATTACAAACAAAACACATAAAAAACAATGATGGTTTCCCTGAACCTATACTCCTACTATTTCATCAAGACCATAAATTATTATTTTACATACAAAGAGCATCATAGATACTACAATAAAATATATTTCACCTATATATGATCCTTAACAATATCACTAGTTTATTACACCAAGTTCAAAATGGGGAGATATATATGACCATCATATATATGGGATCATAGTATATTAATTTCCTTTCACATATTCCAAAAGAAAAAAAAACATTTAAAAATACAAAAATATTTTCAGCATATACATATTCTATTGGCTCCTTAACATCTATGTCTTTGTTACATGTTGATAGATAACATATCAATTAAATAGACATAACACATGTTTCATTATCCTATTTTAGTGTGATATAGGCATACATAGATACATGATTTATGTAATCTTAAATGTTTGGCTTTCCCTCTACACATGTGACAAGGATATTGGGGGCATCCACCTTCTATGATAATGATACATTCAAGTTATATCATTCTATTATAAATTTACATTATCATGTTTGAGATCATATATGTACTTAAACATGACTTTATCCATGCTTATATATTTCACAATGTACTTAATATGATATATACTTGACATTTTTAATAAGCACATTTAATTGATGGGCTACTATGATATATTTATACCAATTTATTATATTTTCATTTATACACTTCCTTTAGTGTCTTGCCTTTCTATTGTCTTATTTTTTGAGTGTTTGAATATGCTCTATATATTATGACCCTCATGCCTCTGTTTGCTTCTTTGACATTTGAATATGTCATTTCCTATTGTATGGAATTTTGGATATATCATTATTATTTTTTAGACATTAGACTAAGTCATGTCCTTTTGATTGTGTGGAATTTAAATATGCCCCTTACTTAAGGTCTCCTTGGACCATTGCCCTTTGACTTGATTTTGAGTGATCTTATGTGTGTGCTTCATTTACTTGTTTAACTTGTATTTTTACTACATAGATTTTTACATGATATTTATCATGCATCTTAGGAATCTATGTGATCACATTCTATGAGCTACAATTATACATTTACCTAGATATGTTCTCCTATATTTTACATGGTTAATTCAAATTTATATGGTTATCTTATCCTTTTGAGGTGACGAAACTATGAGTTTCTATTCTTTCCTCACCTCAAAGGGGGGAATATAAGTGGACCAATGTCATAGAGTCATGGATTCCACAAATTTATAGTTGTAGATTCACTTGGGGGAATCTTATAGAGACATGGATTCCACACATTCAAAATTTCATATATATACTAGGGGCATATTTTGGAAACATATTCTCCACACTTATTCAATATCTAGCATACCCATGTTATATTAGGCATGTAAACACCTAAAATTAGCCACCAATGGCTTCACACTAGACTTTAGACCGATTCTTGTGAAACTTTGCAAATATAGCCTAATAATCACTAAACATTCCATATTTATCTTCATAAAATACAATTTGGATTATAAATAAATTGAATAGGACAAATTCACACCATCAAATTAATTCAAATCTTGAAAATTGTTCAATAACACAAATAAGATTATTTAACATGAAAAATAAAACCAAATGCCTAAATTAAATTAATTTTGAGAAATTAAATGAATTATCAAAAACAAAATTCAAAAATAAATGAATATCCTAGGAATTAATAAATACCTTTTTTTGAGCTGTCACATTTCCTAAAATACACCACCCACACCTATTCATTACTAATCATGACCATTTGACACCTTTTAACTCTATTAGGGTTAATTAACTCAAAAGAGTAAGGTTTGAACCCATTATAAGATCTAACTACACTCTTACTCACCTTGGGTTTGGATTAATTGTTAAAGCTATAAATACATCCTAAACTTATTCATTTAAAGAGTTTGTACATAGTAATGTTATAATGTTGGATTTATGAAAATATTGGAAACAATAGAGTTATAATGCTAAAATTGTGAATCACAAGCCAAGTTATCAAGCCATTAAGATGCATTAGGAAAGCATGAGCCAAACTATGGTTACAAAAGGAGAAGGAGCCACAAAAATCCATTTTCCAAAGACTTTTTGAGCATAATTCGAGTAAGCCAAAGAAGAAATCTCTTAGAGAATTCAAGGAAGGTAAGAAAGGTTGTTTCTTTTTGCATTTTTGTTGTGTTTTGTTGGTTAGTTTTCTTCACTAAGGTCCCTCATTTGATCTATGCAGGATAGTTTTATGCATTTTAGTGTGTTTCATTTCATTTTGATTTCATTGGGAAGCTAACACATGATCTAACCACCCTTCTTTGATTCCTTGATCAAAAATGGCATGCCTAGTGGGATAAAGAGCATCCCACATACCAAGGAAATGAATATGCAATTAAAAAATTGAAAAATGAGTGCTTAAATTCCTTTAAATTTGTAATTTTAGATTTGATTTTTCCATATGTCTAATTCTTGAATTATTTTAGATCTACACAGAGACTGACATCGGTCTGGCAAAATTGGCATTGGTTTTACCAAACCAACATCGATTATATCCAATCAAGACCAATTATATGTAACCATCATCAATCGGTATGAAGGGTGAAACATGGTTTGTAAAGATTTAATTTTGAATGTTTTTAGTATTCTTAACTATTATTTCCTGATTTAGGTATAATCTAAACTCTCAAACTAATCATCTCTTTACATGTTTAGAAAAACTTTGATCATTTTTGAGATAGTCTAATGTTTTCATCTTTTATGCGTTTTCCTTTGGGTTCATAGGTGATCAACAATGGTATTAATAGAATGATGTCCATCCTTCATGATTGTTATTTATTATTTTTAATACTAACCAACATCAATGTCCTTAAACTGGCATCAACCATTCTTGACCGAGCACAGTCATTGTGTTTTAAAAAATAAAACTTGAGACTTAATTTTTCAAATTTTATTTGCTCACAATAAAAATTACTTCCAAGTAGAAGGATTATATATAATAATTGTATGTCCAAGATGTGATTTGAACATAAATTTACAAATTTTGGCTAAACAACATTTTGTTTTGGGCATATAAAAGCAATGATGTAAATCACTCACATTTCATTTTAGGTACTAAAATGAACATGTTAGATCTTGAAAATTTGGATGTTGGTGTCTAAAATGAATTATAATGGCTAAATATTATAAACACTACATTATTGGTGCTTAAAAAGAATGGTTAAGTCTTGAATACTTATTTTTGGTGTTTAAAAATGAACTTAGGCTAAATCTTGAACACTTGGAATTTGGGCTTAAAATGAACATAGATGTTTTTTTTCTTAAGTTATGTTGTGAAATTATTTAAAATATTTCACACTTAAGCCAAGGGGCCAATTAAAGAACATAAACACATTTCAATTTCATTCCTAAATTTAAACTTCACTTGAAATTGTTTACAAACTATTTATTGATTACTTGTTTTCACAAAAATATTACCACGTGTATGCTCTCCACCTATCCCATATATGAAAATAGGCTAATAAAAAGCACCTATTCATTGAATTTGGTGCCTAGTCCAAGACATGTAAATAAATTTGCCTAAGCTCTCCCCAAAACCCATATGGTTTTGGGTGATCTAAAAGTGACCCTAAAGTCTTTCCACTAGTCATTTCTTTTCATGCAATTTGTCTTATGAAGGGGGTTTCATTACCTCTCATGAGTTATATAGCGGATAATTGATGTGGGGATTCATATCCTTGTGGTGTTTTAACCATGATCCATAGTGGGGTATATAAATTAAGGTATGCATACTGCTAGAGCTAGGGGATTGAGAGGCTAACCTCTCCTTTAGTAATGAAGGCCTGAGTCAGGTTTAGTCAACCAGGGGATTACACTAAGTAATCCATAAATGAAATCATCATGCAAATAAATAGACCCTTGCATAATAAGTTGATCGGTATGAAATTAAGTGGTGTGATGATTTTCTTGTGTTAGACATACATTAGATCAATCTAGTTGTAACTTGTAAGTTTTAGATAACCCCACTTGCCACACCTTGATAGGATCTAGGATGATATACTTATTTGTTTTTTGTCATTTATTCTTTTATTTCTTGGTATTTTTTGACTAAAACTACAATTGTTAAACCATTTCATAAATGAGTTTGTTTGTCTACACTAATTTATTATTTGAGGAGGCATTATGTCATCCATTTAACACCTTGCTTTAACTTAAAAGACTTTTTGTGTCATAAATGTTATCCATGTCATTGGATCGAAATGGGTAATGTTATGCAACCCAAATAAATTTAATTTTTGAGCCTTATAAGTCTTTGAAATAAAACATTGTTACATATTTTTAGAGTAGTAACACCATTATACTACTAAAATTATTTCAAAATACTTGTCTTGACTTGTGTCCAAATTGTAATTGTTCAAACCAATCACATGTGCCTTGTTGGATATTTATTTTAGTAAAATCATGTTGTTCAAATTTACCTAGCTTGTTTTTCATTAAATCCTAAGTTTTCTTAAGTTGTTTCTTTGATTAACTTTTACAAGTTCAGATCCAAACATTGATTGATTTTTGTTTAGGCCTCATCTCATAAGATATGATACATAAATATTTATGTTTTGGGTTTCATAACTTATGTTATTTTTTGACCCAAAATTCAAAAACTATATTGTTTGTGACTTCATTTATGAAAATTATTCTATCTTCAAATACCTTTTGTTTAGTGCCTTATACCAATTCGATCATGTTTATATCTAGAATTAAGTGCCTTGTTTATGCTAAAATGTTCCAAGTTTGTTAGATTAAAATCATCCTCTTTGTTTCAAGTATAGATTTTGATGACACATTTGGCCAAAAATCCTAGCACGTGCCTTATTTGAGCCTAGAATTTGACAATGCATTTGGCTAAAAGTCTTAACAACTCTTTTACCTTTCCTAGTTTTTACTTATTTAGAACATCTTTGGACCTACAGTTTGGCATCTCTTTTTTAGTTCATTTTATTTTAACTTATTTGTGTAAGAAATTTAACATTAGATATTTGACATTATAATAATTTTACAAAGTATTTGCATAGACTTTTTGGAGATATAACTCCACCCCTTCGACCAAGTTAGACCAAGTTCAAACCATTTGTCTTTTAGACATTGTTTTTCAAAGTTTGTATAACTCCAGGCCTTTTTGTATATCTTTCATTATTGATGTAGATATGCTTAGCTACACTTATGATGGAGTTACATACAATCCAAGTTTTTATAGAATGTTCACACAAAATGACTTTGTTTGAGACCCCTATTGGTATAATGTCATTTATGATATAGATCCATATCCTCCTTACAACCTTCAATCTAGGGAACAAAGCCAAGATACTCAAGATCCTCCTTACAATCCAACCTATGATATAATAGTCATGTAAATTAACCATGATCATTCACTTTATGATGAATAAGTGGTTTGTGAGATGGATTCTCATCCTCACCACATGAAAAATAACTTTTATTTTTATGAATTTATTCAAGACTTATGAAGATGGTGTTGCTTGAGAGGAGGATCCATATCCTTCTTGTAATAATCAATCTAGGGAAGAAATTCAAGAACCTACTTACAATCTAAGACAAGATACCTACTAAGATAAGGATGGTTTTGTTTGGGAGGAGGATCCATACCCTCCATGAAATCCTAAATTTTAGGATCAAAGTCAAAATTCTCAAGAACAAGGTGCATTGATCCATTATTTAGGATAGTTGCGGTATTATACTTGCCTCATGTGACCACCCATTCCCTTGACTATATTATTAACCCTCTTTCAAACCATATGAGCTATCAAGTTTCACCATGTATAAGGAATACCATTACCATTCAAGGGCCATGTTATTTATCTTGTGAAAGCAACCAAGCTCCATAATGCCCCAAACTTGTCATTATAGGACCTCATACTTTGGCTTGTGTGAGTAAACAAGCTCACCAATGCTGCACCATTTCTATTCTATAACCTCATCATTTAGTTTATATGATAAACTAGGCTCCATAACACCCTTTCATTACCATTTTAGGAATTCATCCTTTGGATCATGTGAGCAATCAAGATCCACAATGCCCTACCATTATTAAACTATTGAGAATTCTTTATACATTGCTAACCATTCTCCACTTTAGAAAATCATTTATAATTATCCAAACCCAATTGATCCAATAATACCTCTCTAACCAAGTTAATCATTTGAGGACAAAGTTATGTTCAAAACTGGTATCTTACAATTGATCATAAACCAAGGCTAAGATAACCAATCAATAAAATATGTTTTTATTTAACCAACCATTTTTTATGAGTCAACCTATGATAAATCACCTCTTATTTTTATACATAGTATTGAAGAGTCTCACTCTGACAAGCTAGTCCTTATTGAGCCACTTCTTAATGATGAAAACCACCTTTGGTAAAATCATTATCTCAACCATATGGTAATATTTAAGAGCTTCCCATTGATAATATAGACTATGAGGAGTTTTATATTGACCTTTTCCCTATTGTTAGAGTCTTACTTTGAAAAACTAGTCTTTATGGAGCCTATTATGCCATCATAGGTTGTTATTTATCTAATACCAAACATTCAACAAGACATCATTGTAGAAACATCCACATAAAATGAAAAATACAAATTAGATTCAAGTTATGTTTTTAATCCAACATCATATTTAACATTAGAAGTAGAATCAATGTCAATATCAACATTAGATTCAGAGTCCCTTGAGTTAGAATCCAATTCAAAATTAGAGTACATTCATGATTGTTACAACATTGGTTACACATGCCTTTAAGATAAATTTGAAAATGATCCTTCTACATTTTTTTAGGATGATTACTTCAACATGAACATAAGTTTTAGATTGAGGGTAAAAGTAGGTTTTGAAGGGGCCCTGAAACCCTATTACAAAGAGCATAAGAGAGAGCGTCAAAGACCACAGGCTAATCCTAAAAAGCACTACAAAGAAGTAGCAAAAATAGGTTTTAAATGGACCTAGAACCACTAGATAAACATCTGATCAAAACCCAGAAAACAAAGTTTTGGTAAAACAAAACACTGCCAGGTTTACAAAAGGACCAACTTACAAAAATAAAGCCATAAAACCTGACAGTCAAAACACTGATTTGAAAGATGACCAATAGAAATAGCAAGCTGAAACCAAAAACCGAAAAACCTGACCTGAATACAGCCCCCAGAGAAAACCAGTCAGTGAAAGGGGGCTTTAGATGAATCTTTTAAGTTTGGGTTGTTATTATTTTTTTTACTTGACTGAAGATTCATATCAAGGGGAGGAACCAAAAGCTTTGACTTCTTTCTTCTTACAGCTGTCCATCCGTCCTTCACCTTAGCTGCCTCAGCATCCCATACCTCAAAAGACATGGATCTTTGGATCCCGAGAGGCGTAAAATCCTTGTGAGAGTTGATCATTAACTGGCTCTTAGAGATATCCTCCAGAATAGGGGAAGATACCACCACCTCCTTCTCTGGCACAATAGATTCACTACCCGCAGCCACTTCTTCATTAGAATGCTTCACCAATGAATCTTCTTCATCTTCAGGTTCGGATTGCAAACTTTCCTCCTTCTCAATCTCGGATTCAGAAGAAGATTTCAAAGGTTGTTTGTCAACTTTGTGAACAGAGGGTTCCTTTGTCCACCAAGAAGGAGAACGTCTGGGATGAGATTTCCCAACACCACAGCGATCAGCTATATGTCCCATTTGGTTACGTTTCCTTCACCGAAAAGGGATCCCCTCATAATCCAGAATTTGTGTTCAGTTACCCCTAGGGGATTCAAGGCAGATCACCTCAGGAAGGCCCTTAGAGACATCAAGATCTACCAAAAATTGAGCATAGGTCAAATGAGTTAGTGGATAGTCTTCCTCATATAAAAAATCCCCTAAAACATTTCCTATGGTTCTAAAAACCACTTCATTCCAAAGGTGTAATGGAAGATAAGGGAGCCGCACCCATATTAGGATCTTATTAAAGGATTCTGAAAGAGGATTAAAATATTTATGCCAAGGTTTGGCCATAAGAGGATATCTGCCCTACTAAGAAAATTTATTATGACACAATATAGCTTTTCTATCCTCAGGGTTTTTAAAAACTATTATAAAAAAACCCCTGGCACAAAGATGAATCTGAGCTTCTTGGATATGCGACCAATTCTTATTAATCTAGTCCTCTAGATCTGCATAGGAAGGCCAGAAACCACAAAAATGCAGAATGGCAGCACAAGAGGACAACTGTTCTACCTTTTGGCCAATACTTTCTACTAATTCAGGGTCTAGAGAAACCTGCATTGGTTTTGAAGCACTTACAGGTGTGATGCGTCTTTGCCCAAAAGTTGTATGAGGAAGTGCAGTATGAAGATCTGCTTCAAAGGCCACCACATCCGTAATGAACATAAGTTATTCTAGTATCATCAATGAATATTGTGTTACCTTCCCCCATTCCATTACCATTACAAATGCCATTACTACCAACCAACCTAGACATGTTATTGACATTCCATCTCTCATAAGTGTCTATTTGGACTGATATAATCATACCATATTGAACTAAATCCATGGTGACATATCATTTGAAGAACAATAAAGAGGCCAAGACCAAATTCATGTAGAAGAGGAACAATCTCCTAGTGCAACATTTTTGGAGGCACTACAGGACAATCAAAGTTCAAGCTCAGTGTATTCTACTGAAACATATTTGGAGGTTTTAGAAGATAATAAAATTTAAAATTAAACATTATTTAGTGAAACCTTATTGAAGGTGATATGGGACAATTGAGACAAATTTGTTGGTGAAAACCTCTTTGAGGTGCCAATAGCTGAGCACAAATTTTCAATTTGGCCACATCCAAAGTTATGTCAAATCTAGAATCAACAACATTATATGTACTTAAAATATTGATCTTCATTTATTTTCTAACCATTATACATTCCATTATCATCCACAAATTCATTTACTAATAAAACCTATCATCAAAAATTTATCCATATTTACCATCCCTAGCTACACTTTCCTTTGTAGAGGCTACAAAGACATATTGTCTCAACATTTGAAAGAAACAAAATTAGTGACCAATAAAAATCACAACATCATTTTCATCCAAATATATAGTTAATTATTGATAGAGAAACTATTCAAAAGAGGTGTGGGCTAGTAATTTACATGATTAATTATTATGGTTGTCTCGCATGCTGATCAAGATGTGCATCTCCACATCAATAGGAACATCAAGAACATTCATCTAGGATAAAAACATATACCATGCCATTTTCATTTTACCATTCCTTTTGACATTATTCCATACCCTACCATTTTACTCATCACTTGGGGGAAGCCCTTATAACATATCACCATACCATTCTATCATTTTATCACTTTGTCATTCCATGTTCCATTCTACCAAAACCTTTTCTATCAACCAACATGCTTTGATCCTTCTTTCCTAGCCTATTTGACCTTGGTTCATCCATTAGTTCCACTTTCAGCATGAAGAATCAGACCAATTTAAATAATTATTTCAATTATTCTAGATAGAAGTCATATTTTGGAGTAGTGTGATAGAAATTTGATAGTTGCATCATTCATTTCTTGTTTCTTTTTGTACCATGCCTTGTTTGTGTGGGTCTAATTATAACCACCTTTGGGTAAATAAATGTTTCACTATTCTTGTTACTAATTATAACCACCTATTGGAAAATTCATATCATTGATCTATGCCATTGTTTCTTCGTTATAACCACCTATGGTAAAACTAGGGGAAATAATTGTTTATTATGCCGTGACATACTAGCTTACCATTGTTATATGTACTATGCCATTATGCCAAATATGCCTATTTTGTTTGAATTGGTTTTTACACTAGTCTTATTCCTCCACTATAAGGTGTAACTAATATGACTTGAGGCCATTTTGGGACTATGTGGGTAGCACCCGATACTTGTTGAGGATAGCTCAGTCCCTCTTTTCCATACACTCTCTCCATTTTACAAGTAACCTTAGCCACACTCTCACCATTTTACGAATAACCTAAAAAATGCTCTCACCATTTTGAAAGATTGGACCATTTAGTGTTTCATCATTATATATCAAGTTAAGATGATCCAAATAAAATTATAAAAACATTTGTAAAACCATTGAAAAAAACCAAAAATATTAACCACTTCTTTGCCTTAAGGGTTCTGGGAACCCTTACTAAGTCATAAGAAATCACTTGTCACTTAGTTTCCCCATCCTTTTTGACCTTTTCCTATGCACTTATCATTTTTCAAGATCATTCCCACATTCTTCTATCATATTCATAATGTTTTATTATCATCATTTTTTTTCTATCCCATTTCTTAAGAGAACTACATTCTATCTGAAGTTTTTGTTGGATATTACATCCATGGAACTATGTAGGCAACATCCACTTTCCCAATGTAGATGGAGATAGATCATCCACCCCGTTTATTTTATTTTATTCCCCCATTTTTTTGTTTGTTTCATTGTCACCTATTATCTAGGAGAAGTGATTCTTCATCTTATTTATGTTGTGTTCTTTGTAATAACATTATGATTAACCATTATATGTTTGTTTTGTTTCTTTTTGTTTGTTTTATTTATTTGTTTGTTTGTGTGCCTATTTTTTTCAGTACTATTATCTTTATTTATTTTATGTGTTTTTATTGGGTGGTTCCTTACAAACTATTATTGAATCTATAATATTCATATGTCAACACTGTCATCATGATTTTTATCATTAGTGCATAGTTTTCAATTGAGTATTAGATAGGGATCCATTACTTATGCATATTTTTACCAAGCCCTCATGGTGTTATATCATGATGCCTACCATTATAAGATAAAAAATAATAGTTTTGAGGAGTCTACATGGAAAATATAGTGACAATATCTCCTATGGGAAAATCATTATGTTTTTATATGTTTGATCCACTCATTTCCTTCTTTTAAGGGATCATTTGTTGACCCGGCTACTAACTACTCCCTTGAATGGGCACCCTAAAGTTCATCCATTATCATTTAAGTCATAATTATAAATAAACTTTTTATTATTTGAGAAGATGTTATTGTTCTTATAGCTTGCAATGCCTTCCCAAATAGGGGCAAACTATAGACACATAGAATTGGCCACTAATGTATTCATAACAGACTTTAGACTGATTCTTACTGAAATTTGAAAATCTATCCTAAGAATCACTAAACATCTCAAATTACGCTTTATAAAATACAATTTGGTTTATAAATAAATTAAATGGGAAAAGTACACACCATCAAATTAATTCAAATCTTGAAAATTGTTGAAAAACCTAAATAAGATTAATTAACATGCAAAATCAAACCAAATGTCTAAATTGAATTAACCTTGAAAAATTAAATGAATTATCAAAAAAGAAATTAAAAAATCAAATAATATCATATGAATTAATAATTACCTTTTTTTGAGTTGTCAAATATCCTAAAATATCTCACCCATGCCTATTTATTATTAACCATGACCATTTGACACCTTTTAACTCTACTAGGGTAAATTAACTCACAAAGGTAAGGTTTGAACCCATTCCAAGCTCTAAATACACTCTCTCTCACCTTGGGTTGGGGTTAGTTTATATATCTATAAATATAATCTTAGACTTCTTCATTTAAAGAACTTGGACATAGTAATGTGTTTTATGACAATATTAGAAACAATAGAGTTATAATCCCAAAATTGTGAATCAAAAGACAAGCTATCAGGCCATGAAGCTACATCAAGCAATCATGAGCCAAACCATGATGCCAAGGGAAGAAGGATCCACACAAATCCATTTTCTAAAGACCTCATGAGCATAATCTGAGAAGTCAATAAAGAAATATCTTGGAACATTTAAGGAAGCTATGAAAGGTTGTTTTTCTTGCATTTTAGTTGTGCTTTATCAATTGGTTTTCTTCACTAATCTCCCCCCTTTTATCTAGGAAAGATAGTGTTATGCATGTTAGTGTGTTTCCTTTCATTTTGATTTCAGTGTGAAGATAACACATGATATAACCACCCTCCTCAGATTCCTTGATCATAAAGGCCATGTTTTCAAAACATGTCCTTCATATTGTCAATTATACCAATTTTCAAATTTATCCATATATAGTGGTGGCATGCTTGGGAAGCATGTTTTCCACACTTTTTCAAATTTAATTTTTTTATAAAACACATAGTTATATGATTTAGATACACATTTGTGGTAGAATTAGATAAATTAGTGTATACACCAAAATTTAGCCACCAATGGCTTCATATCTGGCTTTAAACCAATTCTTCCCAATCATTGAATACCTAGCCCAATAATTTACAGTAGTCTCAATTTAGCTTCATAAACTTGTATTAAATAAATTTGGCCTATTAAATAAATTAAAAAGGTAAATACACACATTGAATTAATCAAAATCAAACAAATTATCAAATTCCTAAAAATAATTAATTAACTTGAACACACTAATCAAAATCAATTTCAAAACTTAATTGAGTTCACCCATGAGCTAATAAATTAATTAAATCAATTACCAAAAAGGAAATTCAAGAGAATATTACCTTTGTGAGTTTTCACTTTTGGAAAATATATAAAATAATATCTTAGGAATATACCAAACTCAACCAAAGTTAATAAACTCAACCATGCTTGTGAGTTGTCATTTTTATAAAATATCTAAAAGAATATCCTAAGAATATGCCAAACTCAACCAAAGTTAATAAATTAAACTATGGTCAAATTTTACCCATTTCAAGGGATTTTAGAGCCTATAAAATCAAGCTTATGTCTCTTCATTTTGAGAGTTCAATCAAAGTAGAGTTATAATACATGAATAGATCTATGAAGCTAAAATCCTAGTGTTATAATGTTGAAATTGAGCCAAGCCATCAATCAAGCCAAGCATTCAATAATGGTGCATAGAGGAGATAATGTTAGCCATATGCTATTGATGAAGACTTATTATGCATAAAATTATCAATCCAAATGAATAAATTATTATAAGCTCTCAATGAAAGTAAATATTGTTGTTCTTTGCATTTTAGTTGGGTTTTCAATTGTTGTTTGTTCATTAAGCTCCGCCTAGGATCTAGGCTTAAGATGTTTAAATGTTAGTGTGTTGATTTCATGGTTTTATGGACTAAAATTTGATATAACCTCCTCTATTTTTAAAATTAATTGATCATAAATGGCACACTTGGTGGGACTATCTTCATGAGAGCGCAACCCAAAAACTTTTTTGTATTTCATAGTTTTAATTTTATTTTTGTTATTTTTACTTTGAGAAAAATTGTCCAATAAATAATTAACAACTTTTTATTTAATTAATATTTTTGTCTAATTTTTTATTAATACATACATACATACATACATACATACATACATACATACATACATACATATATATATATATATATATATATATATATATATATATATATATATATATATATATATATATATATATATATATATATATATATATATATATATATATATATTTTTAAAAATAAATTCTTTATATTTTAAAAGTTATGAATTTTTTTAGTAACCATCACTTTCTATTTTTTTTCTGGTAAAAATGGTTAGTAAAGAGATAATAAATTTTCTATTGTTCATTTTTTTTAATCTAATGTTTTTCATATACATTCACCCTATAATTATAAATAATCTCCAAATTTTTTAAAAGTTATGGCTAAATTACTAACTGCAGATTTTTAAGATTTTTGTGTTCGGTTTTTTTTTTTTTTTTTTACCTTCTAACTAGTTTGCATATTTCATAGTTCTATTTTTATTTATATTTTTAATAACCTTTTTATAACCTAACATGTTTGATTTTTTAGGGTTTTGCCTTCGGATTGACATATTTAACCCTTCAAAGTTGCTTGTCTCATATGATAAATAAGATTCAAGGCTTAATGAAGTTCTATCTATTTATTTGCAAGACCTATCTGGAAAAAACCATTTCAATCTAAATTAGTATTTTTAAACTTAATTTTGATTTCTAAAACAAACTAATAATCTTTCATTTGGGTGTTTAAATAAACTTTTTAGGGTGTTTTATTGGTTAAGTTTTTGTGGTTTCTTTCAAAATTCACAACTTAAAGCCAAGGGGATAAAAGAACACCACCAATTTTTTTTTTTTAGTTATATAAAATTGAATATAATTAAAAAAATTTGCAAGTTATTTTAATTATCTACTTAATCTAATATTTTTTGGGTAGATGAGGAGTTGTACATGTATGTTCTCCCTTCTATTCCCTTTAGGGAACTTTTAGGATCAAAAACACCAACTTCTTTTTGGATGGTTTAAAATTATTTTAATTTTCACTTCACAAATCCAATGGTTTTGTAATGAATCTAATCAAACACTTTAAATTTTTTACATTGAAATTAAATTCACTTTAATTATTTGTAAACTTGCTTATTGATTGTGTGTTTTTGTTAAAAGAGGCATGCGTGTATACTCTCCCATCCATCCCCTTTAAGAAACTTTTGGAATCAAAAGCACCATATCATCACACTTTGAGATTATTCTAAGGCATATAAATAATGTCATTTAAATCCCTCCACAAAAACTCATAATAGTATTGGGTGATCTTGAGGTGGCCATAAAGTCTTTCTATTATGTCATTTATTTCATGCATATTGGCTTGCGAGGGGGACTTCATTACCTCCCATGAGTTATAAAGGGAATATTTGACCTAGGGTTTCATCTCCTAACACTGAATTCATCCACTCCCACTAGGATTTTAGGTTGTAATGGTTGAGCCACCTTCTAGTGTTGTAATTGCACATAGGATGTATATGTACTTTGGGTATTACACTACATTGAGCAAGTGATAGATGTAGAGGTTGTAAAAAAGATAAGACCTTTTTTTTAACAAGTAAAGTGCCATGGACACCCAATTAAAATGTGTTTCTTTTGTATCCTTTGGCATGAAATTCATTATTCAATTGATCCATGTAGAATGTTCACAAAATAATTAGTTTATTCAACCCCATATTGCCATACCCTTGCTAGGATTTGGAAAATTATACTTAGTGTATTTTGGTCAATTTTACTTGGTGTGTTAGAATAAAACTTTTATTATTCAAATCATGTCATTTTATGATCCATGAGTCCACATCACTCCATTGTTTGAGGAGGTGTTATGCCATCTTTATGATACTTTGATTTAACTTAACAAACATTCTATTTTTTGTGTCAAAACATTGGGAGTAGAACTTGATTGAGGAGGGCACCATTATGCTACCTAAATCATTTAAAAATGTTGTGCCTTTAAAGTCTTAAAACATAAACCATTTGTCACATCATCATTTGAGATTTATAACATTGTTAGGCTACCCTTTTTGTTTCAAAAGACTTGTCTTATTTTATCTTGCATCTTCATTATCATTTCTTTATAACCAATCACTTGAGCCTTGTTGAATCTTGGATTAGTGTGGTCATGTTGTTCAATTCTTTCTAGCTCTTTGTCATCAAATTTATAGTTTATCATTAGTTGAGTCCTTGATTAACTATTACAAGTTCAAATTCAAATATTGGTTGATTTTAGTTTAGACCTTAATTCATGGGGTTGATACCTAGATCTTCCTCTTTCGGATTATGTAACTTAGGTTAATTTGTCAATAAATTTTGGAAAATTATATTATTTTATGATTTTATTTTGGTCAAATCAATTTATTTTCAAACATCTCTTGTCTATCATCTTATACCAATTAGATCATGTTTTATGCATAGATTCATGTACCTTGTCTATGTTAAACTATTCCAAGTTTGTTAGATTAATAAATCATCCTTTTAAAGTCAATATTTTGTCACCTTTTGTCTATTAATCCTTACATATATTGTTTCATCCTAGCTTTTGACTCTACATTTGGACAAAAGCCCTATCAAATTTTCCCTTTAGTAGCTTAGACCTACTTGGAACACGTTTTAACATTAGAGTTTGGTAGTTTGATTATTAGGTGATTTTGTGTGACCTTTGCATGTATCAGATACTTAGAATTTATTGTTTGATGATAAAATATTTTTATCCAATACTTTGATATAATTTTTGGAGACTTAGCTCCACCTTTAACCAAGCTAGATCACATTTGAACCCTTTATCTTTCCAAAAGGCATAACTTTTCTAGAGTTTATAGAACCTTAATCCCTTATCTTGTGAAATATTTGAACATGGCTCATTATACATGTATTGGAACTATGAACAATTCTAGATATGGAAATATTTTCACACAAGGGGACTTTGTGTAAAACCCTACTGAAGACAATGTCATTTGGGAAATAGATTCTTATCCACCCTAAAGCATTCAACCAAGGGGACAAATTCAAGATCCCTTGGAAAACTATTTGGTTAGTACACCTCTATATAAAGTGTAATATCAAGAGATAATGGCCCAATACTTATCTAGCATACCATCGATTGTAGAAAGTACTCAACAAAAAACTTATCACATCATAATACCATCAACATATGATCCCAATAGAACAACAGAGGTAGGGTATGAAATTTTATAAAATCTAGAAAGATCCTTCCAACATTTTTTATAATTAGACTCATAAATAGTTCTCTTCTATCAATCTTAATGCCATTATACTAATACCTTATCAAAAACCCCATGTGACTATCCCATAAAGAGGTCCCATGAATGACCACTTCAATCAAATGCATCAAGAATACTAGACATATCTTATTTTAGAACACAACCTCACTAATATGGCCTTGTCAAATGTACCTCTTAGTAATCTAGTTCCTCAAATAGAAGTTTTAATAGAGTTGATAGATCAAAATAATCAGGCTTTAGACCCATTTATGAAAGAAAACATTAGTTGAAACCATGTTCAATACACTAATTATAGAGGAAATATCTTTGGTTTCTATACATGATACTAATCAAAACATAGGGGATAATGTGCGAGAAACATCCAATTTAAACTAAAATGGTGTTGACACACAAATAATAAATTAAAAAAAACATGCCTTTTGTTAGTACCATTAGTGGTTTTCAAAATCAAGGAGTAGGAAATTCTACATCCCAACCTCAATCAACTACTTCTAATCCTCAACTAGATGCTTCTTCAAGTGCACAACTAATAAGATTAAGTATCCAAACAACACACATTGTTGCACTACAACAAAATGTGTCAAATCCTACTCTTCCCCAAAATGTGATGAGTAGTATTATACAACAACATGCATAATCAAGTATCCTAATGTAATAGAGGTCAAATGCATTACTACCTCAATAGGGGGAAACTAAGGTTCTACCTCACCAGGTAGTAGTGAACATACCTCTTCCTTCATAGGCCAATATACCAATCCCAAATCAATTGATGTCTAACCAACAACATATTAATATTGGTTAGAAATAGGTATCTAATATCTAAAATTCATCCATTTATCAATAGGTATTCACACAAAAAATAGGTTTAATGTTCCTCAATTACCTTTTAGGCAATAATTGCCTTTTGTGTAGAATATACCATAGGTTCAAAGATAGGGTCTTAGCTCACAAGTTCCCACTCAAAAACAAGGTTTGAATAGTCAACAAGTCCTTATTCAACCATAATAGGCATAATATGGTTATATCCCTCCATCTTAGCCCTAATATCCACAAAATCAGTCATATATATCCAACCCCAACTAGAATGTCACACTACCATAAGTATAATTTCAATAATTTCACCCTAATCCATTCATGTGCATTCCTGGACCATTCCATAGCCAATCCAACCTCCTATATAAAATACATCCATCATATCCTAGTCCAAGTCATCCAATTGTGAATTCCCAACCATCAACCTAGGCCAATATTCCAACAAGTTTCCTTAAATATGAATTACAACAAATGAAGGATGTAATTTCCACCATCCAAGCTAAGAAACAGGTTAAAAATTTTAAATTGGATGATGTGTGTTTATATCCTTTTAACATGGAGTACTTATATATTCCATTCCCTCTAGGATATGATCCACCCAAGTTTGACAAATATAAGGTGAAAGGTGATCCTAAAGCACATCTAATAGAGTTCTTTGTTGCATGTCAGCTAGTGGTATATAGTGAAATCTATATATTGTCATTGATTCCAAGGAGTTTAACTAGATAAGCCTTGGAATAGTTTTTGAAACTACCAAAGAAGTCAATTTATGACTTCGATGATCTATCAGATAAGTTTGTGCAACATTTTTCATACAATCTCAAGCATGAGATTTCATTGGTCAACTTAATGCAAGCAAATCAAAAATTAGGTGAAAGCTTCACAAGTTATCTACAGTGATGTAGATCTCTTGCTATCTACTTTACCCCTAATCTACCAAAAAAGCAACTATCAATTGTGTTTACCAAAAATGTACATAGTGAAATATCCTACTATTTAGAGTTACAATGTGAACATACATTCAAAGAGATCATCAACAAAGGTTTAGTGATTGAAAGAGACTTTATTAACAAAGGGATCATAAAATTAAATTCAACTAATCAAAACAATGGTCAAAACTAAAATCAGAGGAATAATCAACATCAAAATCCAAACTAAGTGAAAGAATCATAACCATCATAGGCCAATAATAATGATAGTCCAAAATAATTTAATTGCAATAAAAATGTTGTTGGGAATGGAGTAACAAAGTCATGCCATGTCCAAATGGTGCAAACACCATCTGCTCAGTCAACATCACCTTTGAATCTTACACCTACCCAACAACATCTTTAATATCTGTAACATACATAACAAGTACAACTTAAGCCAGTGTAACAAATGCAACAATTGTAATAATTGTAGTAACCTTTGACTTTGTAAAACCCACCTCCTCCAAGGAGAAACCCACCTACTCATTGCCCTTTTACCAACCTTGGAGAACCCATCAAAGTAGTTTTTTGAAAGCTCATAATAGCTAACCTAATCATATACCCTATTCCAAAAGATCAATATCATGAAGGTATAGACATGTTAGATTGGTACAAGAAACAACAATTCTATGAGTTTCGTAGACTTAAAGGGCATAATTTAAAATGTTGTGTACAAATCAAACATGTCATTCAAAATATGTTAGAGAATAGTGAGATCATGTTAGATAATGGATCTTTCACATCTAATCATAACATATTTCCTCATCACATTGGTATCTATCATAACCTATTTCCTTAACATAACAATCAACTAGTGGAAAAAAAATTAAGACATCAACAATAAAAGCTAAGTTAGTAGAATCAATAGTAGAGCCAACAAAGCCAAAATAGATAGAACCAAGGCTAGAATAGTAGCCACAACCAATAAACCTACCATGCCATTACACATGACTATAAATTTTTTATAGGTCATATCTCAAGAGGTAGCATTAATACCATTTCCATCAATCTTAGACCAAATTTCAATAGAACATGACCATTTCTAATAATACCAAACTGATCCAATCATTTTGGTAACCCTTCTTTAACCTAAGACTACACACAGGTGAATAATTGAGTAGGTATTCCCATGTTAGGACCTTATAATGATAACTCCTTATTCACTCATGACCATACTCAAGTGCATCAATGACTAAGACTTATGTTATTTGGCCCCCCTCCATCATTATCAATTAACAATAATAGTCTTGTATCTAATCTTGATTGTGCAATCGAAACTCAATGGTCTAAAATTACCATACTAGGCCCACAAATGCCTACCACTTCATCCATCATCTAACCCACTATAAAGCCTTAAAATTAGTCATTTAACATTATTCAAGAAAATACATTTGATATAGTGGAACAATTACAAAAAATGCTTGCACAAATATCCATTTTGGATTTGTTGTGCACATCAATAATCCACAACCAAATATTAAATGAATACCTTAGCCAATGCACTATTCTAAATGACACATCCCTTGACTAATTTAAAGATTTGGTTGGACACCTAGCTCCAACCTAATGAGTCACATTCAACCAAAGTGATATGTCACCTCTTAGCCCACTACATAACAATCCATTATACATTGAAGTATATATAATGTGGAATAAAGTGAAACATGTCCTTATAGACAATGAATTAGGTTTGAAAATTGTGTCTCTCAAGGTTATCAAGGTTCTTGGGTATACAATGGTGGATCTTCAAGTAGAAATAATCACCATCAAAGCATATGACAATCAAGAGTGTGAATCATAAGGCACCATTAGCTTTCTAGTTATCATTGGGCCCTTGACTCATGATACCCTTTTCCATGTGTTGGATCTTGATTTTGCATACAATATGATTCTAGGTAAGCCTTGGTTACATGAGATCTAGGTAGTCCCATCAACATTGCACCATGTATCAAGTTCTCTCATTTAGGGATGGAGGTTAACATTCCAAGAGATTTGCATCTGTATGAGCACTATAAACATTGCCAAGATGACTTTCAAAGTTATAACTAATGTTTCAACATTAATCCATCTAATAATTAGGATAAGGGGAAGCTAATATTCTTTGAATTACCAAAGAACAACTTTATTGATCCTAATATCCTTAATTCTCTTAGTCACATGCCACCTCTTGAAGTATCTAACCATTTTACCATCTCAAATAATGGCCTAGGAGATTACTTGACTCATGATACATTGCATATTGCAAAGCTTCCTCAGAACCCAAAATCCTTTGGAAGACTTAAATCTATGCCATGCATACACTGGCAATGAAAGGGCAAAGGCTATGTTCATAATCTAGGACTGGTCATTTTCATACTAGCTTTTAGCCTAGAACAAGATCCTCTCGAAGGAGATGAGTCATGGTTGTATAATGATAATTTGGCTAATTGTTCTAAGAACCCTAAGTATCTCATTCCCAATCATACCATAGAAAATCTAAATTATGAAGGGGCCTTGGGCCAAATATATAAGGAATGTTGGAACTTATTTCTATGACCAAGTACAAAAGACCCTATGGACTTGGATTTAAATCTCTTTGGGGTGACCCCATATACCTTATTCATGTTCCATCACCATCGACAAGTGATGAGGATGTTGGTAGGGAAGTAGAGTTTGAGCATAGCTTATTTGATGACTTATCCAAGATTAACTTATTTGATAATCACACCATTTTCACCCTTCACCCCATCACTCATAATAATCCACTACCACTATATTATCCCCAACTAATAGATTGGGACCAATAAGAGACACACACACCAATTGATGAGTTTCAAAATGATGAATCATTCTATGATTTTTTAGGCCTTCAGGACAATGTTCTGTTGGGAGATCATAAATCAGGATTCTCAATCAAATTGGATCTTGAAGCCTATTTTGGAGAATGGATGAACACCCTTATCCAAAAGTAAATAAATAATACATTGAGGTCTCAAAGTGGAAATATTTTTGAGGCACTTTTTGACTAGGGAAATAATAAAGATAAAGGCCAGTATAGTAGTGAAAACCTATTTTAGGAACTACTAGATGGGGCTGTTTAACCTTCTTCATGTATAGACCAGGAGACCACCAATAATGAACTTGTATACAATTCCAAATTTAGTATTGAACAACATCAATATTTTAAGCAAATCATGTAATAAACTAAAAATGATAAAGTTCACTATCGATCTGAGTTCAACCCTAAAGAGCAATAATATTTTGATCAAATCATTCAAGAGGATGCTAAAAATAAACAGGATAATGGGTCTATATTAAATATTAAAAGGCAAGAAGCCTTTGATAAATTCATACAAGAATTTTTAGTTTTATTTGGCATATGGCCTAATCTCCCATTAGGAGATTCCGATTCATCATGTCTTGGAGAGTTTGTGGAAGAACTAGTCCTAAAAGAGGACTCTAATGTTACCAATTAATCCAAATCATTACCAGCTATCCTTGATAATGTCTCCACTCTTCTAGTAAAATATATAATATAGGTTAACATTGGGTCCCTAAATGACCCAAAGTGGATCAAGCTAGGTGCATCCATTACTAAGAAAGAGTGTGAAGTCTTCACAACCCTACTAAGAGTGTTTATAGATATATTTGCTTGGGCATATTCTAACATGCCTGGTTTAGACCCCACCTTAGTTTTACCCCACCTTGTGGTCAATCTTGATGCGAAACCAGTAAAACAAAAGTTACATAAGATACATTTTCACATTGTTTTATTAGTTAAGAAAGAGTTATAGAAACTCTTAGTAGTAGGATGTATTAGACCTATTAACTACTATAAATGGATTTCAAACGTAGTACCTATCAATAAGAAACTAGAGGGAATTAGAACCTATACTGATTTCATGACACTAATAAAGAATTACCAAAGGATGAATTTTCACTACCTAACATTGACATGATAGTCAACTGCACAATGGGTTATGAAATGCTTTCACTAATGGATGGTTTCTCAAGTTACAATCATATAAGAATAACATTAGAAGACCAACACACAAAAAATTTAACCACTCCATGGGGAACATTATATTATTAAGTCATGTCATTTGGCCTAAATAACATACGGGCCACTTATGAAAGAGCTATGATAGTCATATTTCATGATATGATTCATGACATTATCGAAGACTATGTTGATGACATACTAGGAAAATCCAAAACTAAGGCTAACTATCCAACAACATTAATGAGGATATTTGAGTGAATATGAGAATAAAAATTTAGGCTTAACCCCAAAAAGTTTGTGTTTGGAGTAACATCAAGAAAATTATTAGGCTTAATCATGTCTCACAGGGGTATTGAGGTCAATCTAGCTAAATTAAGAGCCATAATAGAGATGCTACCATCGACCAATATGAAGTAGCTCCATAATTTATAGGGAAATATCTAGTCCATATGATGTTTCATATCTCAATTATCAAACAAGTTCCATCTATTTACACACTTACTAAACAAAGGTATCATATTTCATTGGGATAATGATTGTCAAAAGGCTTTTTAGCAATTGAAGGACTATCTTATGAATCCCCTAGTTCTATTACCTTTGGCTCTAGGGAAACCATTCTTGTTATATATTTTTGCTAATGATAATTCTCTGGGGGAACTTCTAGCTCAACATGATGACAAAGAAAAATAGCATGCAGTGTGCTAACTAAGCCATACACTAGTTAGATATGAGCACAACTATACACTGATCAAAAAAGCTTGTCTCACTATGGTCTTCATAGCTTAGAAACTATGCCACTACGTGTTGAAAAATAAGACCATGGTTATTTACTAAGTAGATCTACTTAAGTATATACTATCAAAAATATATTTTCAAGGCTGTATAGCCAAATGGATCATGCTATTTAGTGAGTTTGAGATAGAGTATGTAAACTAGAAATCAATTAAGGGGCAAGTTATTATAGATCAGCTTGTTGAAGCACCTCTTGAGGACATAGATCCATTAACATTACAATTTCCAAATGAATCCATCATGACCATCATTGAAACACCTATTAAGGGGCATCCCTAAAAGCTATATTTTGATGGATCATTCACCACACATGGATCAGGGATAGGCCTTTTATTCATAATGCCTTAGGGGGATCTAATCCCCAAGTCATTTAGAATCAACTTTCCTTGTACCAATAGCATGGCTGAATATGAAGCACTCATTATAGGGATTCTACAAGAAATACAATGGAAAATATGTCATCTAAAAGTTTATGGTGATTCTTAGTTAATCATCAATTAGGTTATAGGCCACTTCTAAACTAAAGATGATAAGATAGTTCCATATAAGGTAATGGTTGATACTCTCAAGCACTAGATCATCAACATGTAATTTTACCATATACCAAGAATGAGAAATAAAATAATAGATTCCATGGATACCATTAGATCATTGATGTGTCATAAAAACACAACTAGCAAGTCTCAGTTTCTTGTAGAAAATCTAATAGCACCAACTCATAAACCTTCAACTATTACAATAATATGTCATATTATTGGTCCCATATTTAATTGGTACTCAAACATATATGACTACTTGCATGATAAAATCCTCCCACTATACTTATCCTATAAACAAACCAAAGCTTTCATCCATAATGCCCAATATTACGCCCTACTCAGACCACCATCATAGTTTTGATGGAAATGTGCATCATTGTTTACCTTCAATAGAATATATACTAGAATTATGGGAAGTTTATGAAGGATTATGTGGATCCAACACCAATAGGGTAGTCCTATCCAAAAATATCTTATGTATTGGTTATTATTGGTTGACAATGGATGCAGATGTAGCTGCATATGTAAAGAAATGTGACAAGTGGCAACAACACACTAATTTGATTCATGCACCTACCAAGACATTAAAACCAATGCTAACACCATGAGCATTTATTACATGGGGCCTTGAAATCATTATTAAGATAAATCCAACCTCATCAAATGGCCATAAACACATTCTCATCACCATTGAATATTTCACTAAGTGGGTCGAAGCTATAGCCCTCACTTACATGACAGGAAAACAAATTTTCAAATTCATCTTTAACCATCTCATACGCCATTATGGTATCCCTTCTAACATTATATATGATAATGGAAGATCATTAAATAACATGTATCTTGAAAATTTATGTGCCAAACTCAAGATCACACAACACTTTTCATTAGTGTATTATCCTCATGGTAATGTCTAGGCTAAAGCATCAAACAAAAACATTGTCAACATTATCAAAAGTATTTTTAATGATGCCAGTCATGATTGGCACCTTCAAATATTTTTTGACCTTTACTCATATGATATTAATCATTGTACGCCCATAGGAGCCACTCCATATTCACTTGTTTATGGCATTGAAGCCATACTTCCCATTGAGGTTGAGTTGCCTTCATTGCACATATATTTCAAACATGTCTTTGATGATAATTACTATCGAGTATCTCACCTACAAGATCTATATTTACTTAATAAGAAGCAAATGGATTCTATGAATAATATATAGGTCTACCAGATTCAACTTTGAGGTCAATATAACTAGCATGTAAAACATCAAACATTTGAACTTGGTGATCTTGTCCTAAAAGAGAACCAAAAGAATACCACAATTGAAAAGAAACATAAAGGAAAGTTCAAAACCAACTGGGTGGGTCCTTTCATCATCACTACAAACTATGGTGTTGGATCATATAGGGTCATCACACTAGAAGGGAATGAAATTTATGAGCTGATGAACATTATTCACCTTAAGTGGTACTATACTTGAGTAACTTGATGTATCATGTATAATTACCATTTTAAGTTATACAATATTATCAATATTATTATTTATACCATTATTAAAATATTTATTCTACCATCCTCTCATTTTCAAATTACAACTAGAACATCCAACCATTCCATTCCTACTCGACCAAACATGTTTTGACTCCTATCAACCTAGCCAATTTGACCTTGGTTCATCCATTGGTTTCACATTTTCAGCATATAGAATCAAACTAGTTTCAACAATTATTTTAATAATTTCAGATAGAGGTAGTATTTTGGAGTAGTATGATAGAAGTATTGGTAGTTACATCCTTCATTTTTTATTCCATTATTATCAAGTTTGTTTATGTGAGCCTGATTATATCTCCTGCTTGGGAAAATCCATGTTCACTAGTCTTGATACTAATTATATAACCTACTAGGGAAAATTGGTATAATTGAACTATCAATTATATCCTATTTATAACAACTTATGGGGAAAATAGGGGTAACATTTGTTTATTTTTCCTTGACATATTACCTAGCCATTCCCATGCCATACTATGCCATCATACCAACTATGCCTATTTTGATTGAATTGGCTATTACACTAGTCACATTCCTCTACTGTGAGGTGAACTACTATAAACTAAAATGATTTTAGAACTATGTGTTTTATGTTTGATTTATGTTAAGGTAAGCTTAATCCCCCTTTAGCCAAACTCTTTCCATTTTGTGAGCATAATTTTAAGTTATAATGCTCTCACCATTTTATAAGTAACTTCAACCACACTCTCACCATTTTATGATAATCATTTCAAGTTATAACACTCACCATTTTGAAATCTTGGACCATTTTAGTGTCTTGTCACTCTCTATTTAGTTAAGATGCTTAAAAAATTCTAAAAACATTTAAAAATCATTTAGAAATACCAAAAACATTGACCACTTCTTTACCTTAAGGGTTTTGGGAACCCTCACTAAGTCAAAAATAAAACACTTGTTCCTTAGTTTCCCCATCTTTTTTGGCCTTTTATCCTACACTATACTAATTTTTTGAGTTCATCGCTATTCTTATATCACATCGATCATGTCTTCTATCAATCATCATTTTATTTTCATTTCCTGGGAGAACTACATTTGGCTTGAAGTTTTGTTAGATTTTCATATCCATAGAAATATGTAGGCAACATCTACTTTCCTAGTGCATATAGAGATAGCTTTGCCACCCCCTTCCTTTTATTTTATTCCCCCATCTTGTTTATTTATTTAGTTGTCACATAGTTTCTAGGGGAAATGTTTGTCATGTTATTTATACCAACATAGGGATTAACAATTGTTTCTTTCTTTCTTTGTCTTGTTTGTTTCTTTGTTTGTCTATTTTTTGTTTTTGTTTGTGTGCTTATTTGTTTGATTTCAACACTATGGCCATGATTCAATCTATGTGTGTTTATTGGGTGATTCCTTGCACATTATTCATGAATCTATCCATATTTAAATGTCTACATCATCATTATGGTTGTTATCATTAGTGCAATTATTTTCCATTGAGTACCAAATATCAAGAGTTAGTCCTTATGCATTTTTTGGCCAAGCCCCCATGGTGTTCTATCATGAGGCCTACTTTGAGAGGTATACGATATCAATGTAGCATCACCATCTCCTTGATATCAACATCAAAAACAATCCTAATCAAATACTCAATCATATTGAAAATAGATTAGTTAAGTAACACAAATAATTTCAAACTTTTTTAGTTCAGATGATGATCTCCCTACTAGCAGGATCCTAATTCATCTTTATCCTCTATATCAACTTATCAATCATCAACCATCAATCATGTTTTCATTATCAAGGTATACTTCATTAGCACTATACACTATCCCATATGAATTCTCAATGATCATATCACCTACTAGGTCAAATCATTGTGTTATCACCAATTTCCCTTTCTTATTTATTTGTCTTGACTAGGGCAGCTTCATCTTCTTAATGATTATATCATCTACTAGGGGATAATCATTATGTTATCATACCACATTACCATAATCAAGGTACAATTATTATAACCACCTTTGGGAAAACCATTGTATACAATCCCACTTGCATTTCTCAGTGATTTTGCCCAACTTTGGGTAAATCATTGTGTTGTCACCCCATCATCTTCATCTTTTGGGTCCCCTCATTTCACTTCCTTCTTTTGAGGGACCATTTTTTAACCCACTTGCCAACCACTCCATCAAGGGGAAGCTATATTTCAATCATTAACATTGTATTCGTAAGCATAAAGAACCATTTTATTATTTTAAAAAATGTTACTATGCTTACATCTTAGAACATATTCCCAAATAGGAGCAAACTGTAAACACCTAAATTTAGCAACCAATGGCTTCATATCTAAATTTAGATAAATTCTTTCCAATCATTAAATACCTAGCCCAATAATTTCTATTAGTCTCAAATTTGGCTTCATAACCTTAAATTAAATCAATTTGGCCTATTAAATAAATTAAACAAGTTAAATACACACATTGAATTAATCAAAATCAAAGAAATGACCAAATGTCTAAAATGAATTAATTAACTTGCACACCCTAATAAAAAATAATTAGCAGCTTAAATCAATTTTAAATCTTAATGTATTTCACCCATGAGCTAATAAGTCAATTGGTAAAAAGGAAACTAAAGAGCATCTTACCTTTGTGAGTTGTCACTTTTGGAAAATATCTAAAAGAATATCTTAGGAATATGCCAAACTTAACCAAAGTTAATAAACTCAACCATGGTTTTGAGTTGTCACTTTTGGAAAATATCTAAAAGAATATCCTAAAAATATGCCAAACTCAACCAAAGATAATAAACTCAACCATGGTAATATTTAATCCATTCCAAGGGATTTGAAAGCCTATAAAAGCAATCCTAGAGCTCTTCATTTTGGGAGCTCAATCAAAGTAGAGTTATAATGCAAGAATAGATTCATGAAGCTACAAGCCTAGTGTTATAATTTTTAAATTGAGCCAAGCCATCAATCAATCCAAAAATTCAATAATGATGCATAGAGGAGATGATGTTAACAATATGTAATTGATGAATACTTATTATGCATAAATGAAGCAAGCCAAAAGAAGAAATCATTTGAAGATATACAGGGAGGTAAAGATTGTTGTTCTTTGCATTTTAGTTGGGTTTTAAATTTTTTTTTGTTCATTAAGCTCCCCCTAAGATATAGGCTTAGAGATGTTATTATATTAGTGTGTTGATTTAATGGTTTTATGGATTAACACTTGATCTAACCTCCTCTCTTTTCCAAATTATTTTATCATAATTGGTATCATTATTTTGCATAGTTCTAGTATGAGACATATCTAAGTTGTATATCCTATGTAGTGTACACCTAACATTGTAAAATCCAAATTATTTTTAGATTATAAACAATCTGAAGAGCTATCACCACTCACAAGTTGGACTTTTATAATCTATATTGATCTAATCTAATGTGATAATTGGTTCACTTTGGTATGTTTAAGATGATTAAATCACTCTATCTTGCCAAGTTTTCATGTTGTACATAATTTTATCATCCATCCTCACTAATTTTATAGTGTGAGTTGACTTGGTTCACTCACTCACCAAGTTATAATTATGATTGGATTACATTATTTATCTAGTATAAACTTATAGGTGGAAATTCATATTTTTTTAAGGCTAGGGGTATGGGCCCTCCTATCTTTATCTCTCGCTATATATTCTTATATATATTCACTCTATAGATTTATATTTTTCCTAGTTTTAGTTTTAGTGATTCAAAATGATACACCTTTCAAATCAAGTTGCCAATAGGCAAGACATTTGCATCAATACATAGGTGTACACGTAAACCTTGTTCTTTCAATTTTAAATGATTTCAATACTTTAAATTTAAAATTATATATTGTAACATGATCTTGGTTATAGGTCAATAATAAATGAAACACTCATGTTGGAATCAAGAAAAGATAAAGTGTGTTATTGCTATACACACCCAGGTATGCATTACTTTCCTTTAAACTATCAATTTCATTACTATATTAAAGGGTGTGGGGAAATGTAGACACTAATTATAAAATATATATCACCTTATTCTTGTACACTTGGAAAAATTAGACCTTGTATGTTCCTTTCAATTATATACCTTTCCTTCTTCCACAAGTCTTACATATATTCTCACTTTTATCACTTGGAATATCTATTAGTTTGATACATCTTATATTGATGACCAAGGTCTTCTACCTTTTGTATAATTCTTAAAACATGCTTACATTATGCCTCTATAATTTATGATCTTGTACCTATTTTCTTTCTCCTTGGACACTTACATCTAGGATATACACCTACATCGATGCAGGTGTCTTACTCTAACATAACTGTATAGTGCTCTGAAGTCATATATTTTTCAAATCAAACATATTCTAATGGCCTCCTTAAGTTATTCTATGAAAATTATTCTCAAAAATGAATAGTATAAGTATGATATCAACCCTCATTCATTCCTCACTTAGCACATGCTAGGAAAATTATCAAAAAGCATTTAATCAATAACTCAATAAAGGAAATATTCCATATTTTCTCATATTTCCATATCAATCATAGGGATAACACATACATAAGTCTAAATTACTAAATTAGTATCCCAAGATCCCAATTTTCCAATTTACAAGCTAGGTCTTTATTTTACCTAATTTCCATGTATTACATAATTCACACATAAGAAAAAATATAATGGAGAATTAGATAAGTTTTGAGTTCCTCTTTAGAGTATTAGTCATGTAGGTAGTGTTCATTGATAGAGGGATCTTTTGGGAAACTCAAAAACATTTTCCCACTAACCCATTTTTTCCCACAACAATTATGAGGATGAAGAACTAGGGTTTTACTATTTCACAAGTAAAAGTAGTCCATGACCTAGATTTTAATACACTAGGGTAAATGAAATGAAAAAACCATAAGCATACAACTAGTCACATCCTATTTTAGTAGGTCTTCTATATAGTACACATGCATCTGATCCAGATACTAGCATTAACACAACTATCCTAGGCTTGCACAATTGTTTGAGGCTATAGAGATACTTAATCCATAATTTGTTGACTATTCAAAAACAATCTTGAAATATAATTCCTAATTATTCCATATATAGATCTACATTAGAACTATAACTAGCTAAGTACATTTTTCATTATCATTTCAATAACTAACATAGATTTAATTTATATATCTAGAATCTCAACATAATAAATTCAATATATGTTCTATATGAGTTTTGTAATTAATTGGCCTACTATAGAGATGATTTATCATCTTTGTGCCCAAGATATCTCTATCCCCTTTAAAACTAAATTTCCTAATCTAGATTTTTATGTCTAAACAAGTAGCATTGTTGTTATTTTCATCATGTATGCCCCCCTTTTGAGGTGAGAGATAAGAGTATTGAATAATTAAGATTGAAATATATAATAAGTTAGACAAGTGGGATCAATTAGATTAGTTATAATTACAATTAATACATATTAATTTTATCAATACATAAATTACATTAGTCATGATAAAGTATAAATGATAGTATGGAAAATAGTCGTATTCGATTAATAATATGATTGAAAAAAGCAATAGTATTTGTATATGGATATCATAATTTATATTAATGTATAGAAATTGATCATTTTTTGAAGTTGGCATTAAAGACAAAGTAGGGTTACAATGTATAATAACATGTCATCTATATCCTAATACAATTAATGTGGTGTTTTTTAATAAATGGTACTTGATATATAACTTACAATTTTTTTCATCAATAATTGAATCAACATACAATATGCAAAGTAAATATCATTGTAAAAACTCAACTCATATACATATTAGAATTAAAAATTCTATTTTAAATTCTTTTTCATTGTTTCATTATATGAATTTAGCTTTGAATTTTGAGGATGCCTAGCCAACAAAATTCATTATCACTTTAGTTTAAGCATCTATAAACTACTTTATAGACATAGATGGCATACGACCTAATGGATATCAAAATTACTCAATTTTCATAATAAATTATAAAAATAATAATTATCTTTTTTATAATTTTTTTGTTCATGTAAAAAAAATATGTATTTTTGTAATTTAAAAATTCAAATTTGATAATTGTAATTGTTTGGGTCAGTATCGTTAGGTTTTCTATGATACTCCCTGAATTTCAATGGTACCTTCCTAAATTCAATGCTATTATCTGATGGTACTAATATTTTGGGACAATATCATATTTTTTCCTTTTAATTATTTTGATAATTATTTTTTCTTATATATTATATTTATTTTGATCATTTTTTTTTCACATGTGTTATTTTACAATGTAATTTGCATGTGGGTGTGTTCCAATGTGTAGTATATGAATAAATTATTAAATATTGGTTTATATAATGTCTAATGGTAGTTACTAAAAGAGGATAGTTTTTTACATTTTATTTTAGTGGTATAAGCTATGTATAACATACATTTGATGGTAACATTGGTAGAAAGATGGCATCCTGATACTTGTACTTGTGGTTACTGATGGGTGGAATGATTATCACATTAGAGGATGCACAATTCATATTATAGTTGAATATTATTATGGAGAGGGATATTTTGTTATATAAATAAGGTGAATCATATGTGTGGTGGGTCCATAGGTATATGAAAATTTGATGTTAGGCCAAAAATCAGGGTGGTAATGTATTATTTCAGTAGTTTGTGTGAGAAGATGCTCTGAAGTTGAAAATTCTTATATGGTGTATACTTTCATCATTTGTAGAAATGGATGGATTATTATTTTTGAAATAATATCTCATGTAAGATATTTTTATTATATATAGGATATCCATACCAAGTATTCTTAGGGGTGTAGCATATTAGCCCACTTATATTGAGATTTATATAGATTTACTCTATAGGTGCATGTTGGTGGTCTCAGAGTGCCCACATTATTACTTGTGTGGGCTTACAAACATATTAATATGGCTCATAATTTTGGAAATCCATGTGGATTTTAGGTTAATATTGGTGTCTTTACACATATTTTTAGGATTTACCATGATATAGGGGATTGAACACCATGGAGTATAGGGTGATACTAGATATATTAACTCTAAATATGATTTGTTGGTAGATGTATATGGGATTTTTGAGGTACCTAAAGGATGTGTGAGATATTAATCACATATTAATTAATATGTAGCTACAAGATCTATTTATTGGTGTTTCTAAGAGGTTTTAGTATGAGTAGGTTACTCGTTGGTTTAGGTTGATCTGTGAAATGTCCACAGATACTTACACATGGACATGGAGTAGTAGGGACATTATTAAAGTAGGGGTGATATTGATACTAATATGTAATAAATTGAATTCTTGGTAATTAAGGGAGTGGGATATTATGGTTCCACTCATAGTAGGTAATGATGTGTGGTGAACTACAACATATATTTAGTGTTTGAGTGTTACCTGATGGGTTGTATTATTTACATTTGTAGTAAGTGATCCTAGTATTTTGATACCTACACATGGTGGATGGGATGGCTATGGAGGATATAGATATGGAAGAGATAGGGATAGACTAGGAACACCACTTCACCTAAACCTATACCCCAACCTCCACCATAGCCTATTGACTTGGATGTCATTATTGTGATATTTATTGTTACAATTACATTTGAGCATGATTATTTACATGATTGTTTGAATTTGAATTTAGTTTATTACTAATAATATTATATTTAATTACTAATTTATTTATGTAATCGGTGTCTTAATTGATGCATATTGGTATATGATGATAAATGGGGGGCTATTTGTATTTTGACATAAAATATGCCTTATGATATAGTTGGTGGTGGCTTAGTTAAATATGTTGACCATATTTATAGAGATCATAGACCATTATTTGATAATTGTTACATTATTTTCATAGAATATTCATTAGTCACCATAAAGTGAGATGATTTTCATGTAGATTCCAATAGATGATACACACCTACACCTAGGTCTAATCTATTGAGGTATTTATTGGATGAATTTTTAACTTTACAGGGAAAATATACATGTTATATGTTTTTGATAAGAGTTATGGAAATGCAAATCACATTATATAGGTTAGTATCTTGGTAAATCACATGTTAGTATTGATTATGTGATAATGTTACTCAAAACATATTTACCCAACCATTTGTAAAAATAAAGTCACTATAATATTGTTAGTGAAAGTTTTGTTGAGTAATTTGAAATTGTATTAATTATTACTATTGTAATACTCTATTAACTTGTATTATTGGTTGATCTATATATAATTGATTCACTTTTTTCTTCCATATTTGTTTTGGATAGGATATAAATACACTTGTACTATATTTCTCCTTAACCTCTACAACCTTTAGTTTTTTAATATCACCTCTGTTGAGAGCTCCAATAACCAATGGTTCCTTAGTGGGAATATATTAGGATAATTAAGTCATGTTATAATCTAAATTTAATAATTATTTCTTATATTGCTTTAATTTATCAAAGATTGATAGACCATTTATTCCTTGGTAAAAATTGGTAAGAATGTCTTGGTATGACTTAGTCTTTTTAGAATAACTAATAAAATAAATGGGAGAGAAATACCTTGTATTATGATTAAAATGTAATAACTCCTATATCAACAAGTTGTGTAATGTTTTGTCATCAGGGATAACAATCATTATCATGGTGTTAATTGATAGCATAATAAGTGAAAAAAATTAAACCCTCTATATTATCAAACCTATGAGGTGGATGATAATAATGTATTTAAGATATCATGTGGTCAATCTCAAAATTGATTAAATTGAATTTTTTGTCTCATAGTAGAAGTAGATACCTTTGATATATGTGTTATTTTTTAAATATATTCTTATCCTCTTTGTAAATATTTTATTAATTTTTCCCTACTATTAATTTTTGTCTTAAGAGAAATAATAGGATATTTATTATTAACCTTATTAGTAAAAACCTATTTTATCAATTATTTCTCATTGTAGGAGTCTTTGAAAATACATTATTATTTTAGAAAATATAAAACGTATTCATCTTTTTGAGTAGTAATTTATTTCTTTGGTGAAGGTTGTATTAATTCCTATGTATTATTACCAATGATATTACATGTGTAGTGATGCACTTCCTTATATAATTTATCAAAATAAGTGTAAGGATTATGCAATTATCTTTCTCTAAGTGGATAAAAAAATTCATTACTAAATATAAACTGTATTTCCAAATGTAAGGGTCGATATGTCAAATACGGTAAAGCATTCTTGAATCATATAATGTAATAGATAATAGACTCATCATGACCTTGATTTAATTATGAAAAATATTATAATTTTAATTTAATAATTTTATGTTTGTGATAATCTAATAAGAATATGTTTTCCAATCTTTTAAGGTAGGTAGGGAACTATTAAGAAGACTGTAGAAACAATTTAAAGAATTTCATGTTAAACTCCTATCGAAATATTTTAACAATATGAATTCATCCTTGGCCTAATGGCCAAAAGAGAATACAATATTTTTCTAAATGATTAGTAGTGTTTCCACAACCATCAAATAATGGAAGCATAAGCATCAAAAAAACTTTTAAGTATGGATACTCAAATACAGTTCATTTAATATGTTGATATTGAATGGTATTATCTTTAATATTAGTATGACATGATAAAAGTTATAAATTAATAACCAATACTTTATTTTCAAGGTCTCATATAGCATTCATCATGAACACAATATGGCTAGTAGGGATAGTGGTAGTTTGGAAATATGTTCTAATAGGTTTTAATCGACCATGTAATTGAAATGTATGTATGATGAAATCATCACTACTATCATTATATTTTGTAGGAATACATTCTAAGATGGAATCATTATGTCATATAGAAACGTTACATAATGTATCATTTATATCAGAAGAATTTTGTATAAAAGGAATAGAAATTGCATTATTTTTAATGTCACTAAAATTTTCATGTAGAATTTGACTATCACATTATTTTTAAATAAAGAGATAAATAAATATTATGCTCATGTAAATACATTTATATTTATATGGAGACAAAGAGTAACACATGGTGTCTCTATACAGAGAAAATAAGAATTGTATTATGTTTTTGTATCATTTGCATTATCTAGAGAGATAAAATGATAATCAAATTTTACTTTTGTATCATTTGCATTGTCTAGAGAGAGAAAAGGAGAATCAAACTATAATTTTATATAATTTACATTATCTATTAATATAAAAATATAATCATATTCTAAATTTATATCATTTACACTGTCTATAGAGAGAAAAGGATAATCACATTCCACTTGTATATATTCTCCAATCATAGGAAGTGTCTATATATGTAAGAGTAGTGTTATCATGAATTTTATTTATGCATTTCTAATTTTTATTATCTATTTTTATCTTATAATATTTAATATGATGAAGTGTAGTAATAAACTATAAATATAAGTTAGGTGTATTCTCAAATAAAGATTCATTAGGTTCTAGCTCATGTAATATGTGAGGAATGGGAATATGTGTATTAGTATTATGTTCCTCTCATCATATTGTATTATTAGGAGAATAATCTAAAGAATAATTAGAGGAACTAAACTCTTTATTTTATAAGTACTATATTAATTTTCTTCCTCAATATATGCTTGCTCATAATTATAGTCATAATCATTGCATTAATGATCATATTCCTCATATATGTCATTATCATTGTTAATCATATAATTATCATCATTATTCCATTCATTAGATAATCATAGGGTATAAAATTAATATAAAATATAGAGGATGAGGACTATTATGGTGATTAGTGGTGGTATAAATATTAAAGTTACCAAAGCCTAGGATGGAAAGAAAGAATATGATAAGACCTATTCCCAACACACTCCCAAATATATATATATATATATATAAAGAACGTGGAAGGAAGTGATTCTTGAATAAAATATATAGTTTCACCAATATGTTTTTAACTAAAATTGGATTAATGAAATAATAATCCTTAAATTAGATATAAACTAAGAGAAAAAAAAGATGATTATAAATCAGTAGAATATACATTAAATACAGAACTATAATTATGATTTAAAAATGCAAATTTGAATATCACAATAAATATATATAAAGGGATAGAGATAAACATAGGTTATTTATCATACTTACATGGTCTGTATAGGACTTTTTTATATTGATGATCTGTGAGATGGATTGTACTCTTCTCATTCCTTAAATTGACTATGTTTATTTTATGGTCAATAAATATTGCAGTAGATAGGATCAACATACAATCTAGACCCATGATAGTTGATCATGACCCTCTAAATGTAGTATTCTAATTTCTTATGTGATTATTTATGTGAATTATCAATTTCCTTTTGTACATTTTTATTTCATTCAAAATGTGTGTATGAACCTAAAATATAAAACCCTAGTTTCATGTGTAAACACTTGAAACATCAAATGCATGATGAATCGAGTGAAACAGATTGATTTGGACTGACCTTGGTTAAATATCATTTATCCATCAAGTGTTTCAGTAAATTTTTGCTTCTCTTAAGAGGGATAATAAAAATATGTAGTTATCTTACTAATTTATATGTTTATAATCTTGAATTCAAGCATAAATCATATCTATTATTTACCCTTGACAAACACATGCAAAATGCAATTGTAACCTTCACTGTTTCAAATATAACTTTAATTATTTAGTATAAACTAATGTAATTTTGTATAAATATTGAAATTTAATATTTTGTATCCCAAATGTTTTCTACAGAATATATATAAATAGGAATATTTTTAAATTTAAATTAAATACCTAGTGGATTATTAAAATAGACCCAAAAGAAACTAAAAAATATCAAAGCAATAACTAAAAGGAGACATGTCAAAATACATATTTGAAAAGATCAAGGATCAAGATAAAATAGAATGGGTCAAGCTCTAATATAAATCTTGACTAGAGTAGTTAAACCTAACCTGGGATAAGAATAACCTTTAAATTGTAAAATGGTGTAGACACTAGAAAATTACACCAATAGTTCTAGATGTTGCAACACACCTTTTTGACCCCCTTAGCCTCCCTTAGATTAAAAAATTTATTAGCCACATTAGAAACCCATTTAGTCCCACCCACATTTATCTAATATAATTAATTAATTAATTAAGATATTCAATTTCTATTTACACCTCACCCTATCCAAGACCATGTCTAACTTAGCGACACCTTGCCTTGAGAACATTTTCTACCCTAGAATTTAAGTCCTAACCTCCTAAACTACTTATACCTACATTACCACACTCCCTTAAATGAACTCAGACCATTTATAATGGTCCTAACTATAAAAGATAAGTGTAAAACACTATTTTTGACAAGTTGGACCTTTTCTACCTTGATCGATGCTAATCATCCCTCAATCGATGCTAGTTGAGTAGGACTAACATCTATTATTTAAGATTTAATATGACATTTTATCATGAGGCTGAATAATTTAGAGAAAGAAGTAAAATCTTGTGTGAACTAGAGCCAAACCATAGCTATCTAGTGAAAAAAATAACTAATCTAGAGACCAAGGAGTGCTTCATCACCTCAAGACTGAGGATTCAAGTGACATTACTCTACACATTTTATTATAGGATTTCAACCAAATCTCATTCAACTTCAAGTCATCCTTAGGCTAGAAACTCTATAATAGCTAAGTATTCTATGATTTTTATAAGTTTGGTATATTATTTTAGTTATTTATTTATTTCACCCCTTCTAATCTCTCCACACACTCTCTTTTATGTTGGATTTTTAAAACTCCAACACCCATTTTCACTAAATTCCCACTAACCATTCCAAGAATTTTTAATATTAAACATTCATTTTTGATATCCTTAAGTATTCATATTTCCTTTACCACCATCAACCATCCTTAAAATAACCCAAAAACCCCTTACAACTAGCCCAAAATCTCACTTTTTTTCCAAAATCCAAAACTATGAAAATTCATAGTGACCGACATCAGTCTTCCCTAACTGACATTAGTTAATAAGTGGCTGACATCAATTAAATAATGATCAGCATTGATCTTTATGTGATTGTATTTTTTAGAAACATCAAGTGAAAAACACCTATCAATCTCAACCAAAAACCCTATTTCTTAGCCCCTATCATAATAAAAATCAAGAAAGAATAATTTGAACCACACTTTAGTACTTTAACATTTATTTCACATAAGTTAATGTAATTTTGTTAAAGAAATCAATTTCTTGAAAATCATTTTATTACATTGTGCTAAAATACTTTTCATTCCTTTATGAAAGCACTTATTATCAACATTCTTTAGAATTTAATTTGTTACAATGTGTGGATTGTTAGCCTTCCAAGGGAGTCTTATATTTCTTGGATCTAATACTTGATGGGAAATCCACCCTCCAACATTATTAATCAATCTTATTTCTATTCTTATTCTTATTATATGTCATTCCTCCCTAGCCAAAGAGGAGTACTTCACACTTTTTGGATCATGGTGGGCACAACCACATCTAGGCTCATCTACACCATCTCCCTTTCTTTAATTTTACATGTTTTCTAAAATAAAATAAAATGATCTAAAAATATAGTGAAACATTATGGCAAACCTAGTGTGAAACTAGAGTTTTATTGTGTTCATAGTTATTTTTAGGACATTCTAGTTGCATTAGTGAAAAAATAATTCATCACACATCTTTGTCTCTAAAACTAAAACATTATTTTTCTTCATTTCTAGATTAAAAATAATAACTTTAAATTTATTAATTTAAAAATATTAAACAAGTACTTGTTTTCTTCACTTTCATTAATTAGAAAAGGGAAAACCATTTATTTTCCTCTATTTCTAAAAAGTGAAAGGTAATTTACTATTTTAAATTATTTCTAAATCAAAAAGGCATTCATCCTAGGATAAGACTTGCATTCTCATCATGCATTTAAATGCATTCTAGAGGTTTTATATTCATTAAAATGAATTAAAACATTTTATTGGAATTAAAATATACCTTACATACATTAATTTATTATTTAATTAAGTTACATAGCTTAATTAATTAGGTAAGTCAATTTTTTATAAATCACTTTTTTTCACACACATATCAAACCAATTACATAATCAATTCACCAAACATTGACATAAGGGAACCAACTAGGATTTAAACACCTATCAACAACCTTAATCCCATTTATCCTACTTAGATTTAACCACCAAGGGGAGAACCAACTCAATATGTTGTCTGAGAATAAACTCTAGATATCAAGTATATACTAGCAAAGCACCTGACACCTTTACGCTATAGTGTGTGAAGTGAGAGGGTAAGCCCCAATACCAAGACATGCACCTATTCCAATAAAAATTTAATTTTATCTTAAACAAAACTTAAACCATCAATGGACTACTTATTATAGTACCTATTTCAAAATCTAAGTGGAGTCTCACTAATTCTAAACTTAAGGCATAAGACCATAGTAAGATAAAAAATAATTCTTAGGATCTAACATAAATTTAATGTGTATGATCTTGTTGAATTTTAATTCTTTGATCTTTTTTGAATTAGTGAGTTTAATTCCATCAACTTATAAAACTTTCACCACTTTATCACATGGTCTTGACATGGAATCAAGCTAGAGACTAAGCTAACCAAAACCAACCACACCACCAACCTTATTCATCCATAGAGCACACACTAGATGAAAAAATCTCTCTTGATCATTTTAGGAGTCCTAATATAATCTAGAATTTTTTTTTAGGGTACATGTGTTTGAAAACTACCCAATTACCCTCTAACATTACCTTACCATAATTTCTAACTGGACCTCTACTTTAGTTTCTTATATTGAACCCCATTACGACATTCCTAATTACATTATGGGTGAGACATTGGTTTCCACCATTTCCACTATCCAATCCATGGTAAATCAAGCTTCATATTCTATAATCAATCCATATACTAGTATTTCCCAAATCCAAACTTATCTTACCCAACAAACAAATACCCAATCAACTTCAAATTCCAACAACCCCATAACAAACCCTTCAAATTTAGGGCCAACCCAACCAATTACATCTCAAGAAGACTTAGAATTAGGATGGAATCCACTAGTATTGTTTCTGTAACTCTTACAACCCAAAACCCAACATCATCCACAACATTTAAAAAATTAGTAGTTTATATACCATCCACTCATCCACTTATAAGTACAAGGGTAACTACACACTTTCAATAACCCAGCCCAACCATGCCCATGTCTCAAATAATACCCATTTCACCTAATCAAGTCTATGTCTAAAATCCATAGGGATATATGCTTCCCATATCATCCCAACCATTCATAACCAAATAACAATATGTGACATCCACCTAACCTTCATAGATTCCATACATTGCATCCTCAAAACCATAAAAAAGCATACCTTATAACTATGCAAGTGCACCACAAACTAACCTAATCAATATGTTAATGGATAAAATTAAAACTTTAGAGACATCCATTTTTGGAGATCACAATATTTTATTCTATGACCAAATTTGTAATGAACCCTACACCCTTTTGTACCTATGCATCCTTACATTGCTCAATGGTAACTTTCTAAATTTTCCAAATTTTGAAGTAAGGATGATCCCCAATAACATTTAAGATCATTTAGGCATGCATTATATCTCATTTCCTATTATGATGTTCTTTTACTTCAGACCTTCCCCATGTATTTAATAGGACCTGTGTTGGATTGGTATAGTGTCATCACTAAGCACTCACTCTTTTCCTTCACCCAACTCATGTAAATTTTTTTTGATCATTTCTCTATAAACATATCCAAAAAAGTTTCCATAACTGACTTGTATTATATTTACCAATTTTAAGATGAATCCATTTCCAATTTTATTACTCGATGGAGGGGGTTAATCAACAGACTTTCTTTCTCCCTACCCCAACTAGAATTTATTGAACTTTTCTCTCAGGCATGTGCCAAACATATTTCATCTACCCTACAATTTTAATTTTTCTTTCTACCTTTGATGAAGCATTTACCATGATAAGGAAATTAGAAATCTGAGCAATTGATGAGGGAAAACTAAAGCTTAGAAATAAGAATGCCATATTCAAATCTATCGAAGCTTCTTCCAAACCTTCAAATCACCTTATATCCAAAGGATCAACAAATGACATTGTACCCAAAATGGCTCCTCCTTTGGTGGTAAACCAATCAAACCCATCCACATATTCAAACCAAAATCCAAAACCTTAAAACTAATTTCTTTAAAATCAATATACTCTTCTAGGGGAGTATTATGTTTCATTTTGGAGATATTTTTGAAAGCATCAATCGTATAACTTACACCAGTTAAACCCCCTCAAAAATTTGAATCATCTCATATTATATCAGTTTGGTATAAGGAAAATAATATTTACAACTACCCTTGAGTCATTGGACACAATGTGGATAGATTCAAAAATTTTAAGAACATAGTTCAAGACTTTATTAATAAAGGCAAACTTGTAATGGATAATCCAAATGTACCTCAAAATCAAGATCTTGACATCTTCCATCAACCATTTCCAACCCACCTACCTTATTAAAATAATAAGCATATAAATGTGGAAACATCCCATAAACATGAGCTTCATATTATAAACATTGTCCTTAATGAACTTACAATTGAAGAACCCATGACCTAAAACATGCCTATTCCACTTCCTGATGTGGTGGAACCAACCCAAAACACCACACCTACTCCACTTCTTTACATAGTGGAACCACCCATCCTTCCTTTGGAAAGCTAAACTAAGGAATATACCACCACACCTACTCCACTTCCTTACATATTGGAATCACCCATCCTTCCTTTAGAAATCATCCACAAATAAGATGACATCATACCTATTCTACTTTGATTAATAATGGAACCACCCATCAATCCTTTAGAAATCTTACCAAAATAAGAGGAAATTATGACCATCTCACTTCCTCAACTAATTAGTCTCCCCTTGGAAACCCCTATTAAGGAGGCCAAGTCTGTATATAAATAATTTTCAATGTTGGTCCAAAATATTGAATTACTATCACAACCAAACCTTGACCAAGCTATATTTTTGCACCATCTTGGACTTCCCTACCCTACAAAGAAGGAGACAAAAAAAAATCAAACACCCAACCTTCAACCTAAATAAAATTAACCACCCTCACCTCAACCAAACCAATAAACTCATCCACATCTCAACCTTCAAATGAATAAACAAACACAAATCCCTTAAATATAAACAAAATAAACCCAACTACCCCACTCAAACCTATCAAGAACTTGGGTATTCTTCCAAGCTAAAACACCACTCATCTATCCTTAAAATTGGAATTGACATCACAAACCCAACCTAAATATCAACAACCCAATCCAAGGAGGAAGATCAAACCACTTAAGACTCAAAATCTGAAACCCATTTCACCTCCCATCTCAACTTCACCCTCCATCCTAGGGCCATACCCCTTATATATTTTAGGACCTCACCCTTCCACTTTTTTAAAGAAGCCAAATCCTCTAACAAAGAGATCACAAATTCAACCTCATATTCTTACCTTTCCTCCACCTATCCACACTAAACCTTCAACACCAAAACCGTCAACCAAAAACATTTCAAAAACATCAACAAAAACTTCGCTCATAATACCTACCCTTAAAAAGGTGCCAACCCCCACAACCAAAATAAAGACTTAAACATGCTTAACAATTTTTATATAATAATATTCTACTATCTTACAAAGGTTTTAAAAATTTACTACATAACCTTACATCCCAATTAAACCATTTAACCTTCTTAGCCCAAAACTAGCTTGGTTTAATTATAACTTAATCTGCATATACCATATAACACATAGACATGACACTAAGAAATGCAAATCTCTTCAAGAAAAAATACAAAAATTATGTGTTGTATATGACCTTTTGATAGAAGATCTTCCTCATATCCCACTTCCAAGCCAAAAAACAAAAACTACCACCTCACATAAACCTATCTCCAAACTCTCATTAAAGAGTAAGGATGAACCAAAATAACCTACTAGCCTACGTACATTCAAAATTGATAACATCCATGTAGTCACTTGATCACAAAGTCAGAAGGATAAGGTAAAATCTAAAGTATGCATCCCTTGGACATATCCTCCCTCTATGAAATCACCCCAATCACCTTCACCAAAAACCAAGATTTATATTTTGGGTACACCTAAATCCAACCCATTAGGACTGATACATAGGTCAGTTCTTAAACAACTTCACCAAACCCTAGTGAATATGACCTTGTATGAATTGATCAAAAATTCACCTCAACTCCATCAAGACATTATGGAGGATTTAAAATATATTGATGTATAATTTTAATATGTTCAACCTCTAGAAGCCCTTGTTGGAGCCTTCCAAGTATCAACCCTTGTCACATTTCATGATTCTAAGGTACCTTATATCTACCTAGACAATCCAAATCCTCTCCTCTTTATCATAGAATACATCAATCAAACCCAAATTAAAATGCTCATGATTGATGGGGGAGTTTGAATCAACATCATCTCATCTCATGCCTATGATCAACTCAAAATTCTTGAGAACATCATGTCCAAGACCACTATCATGTTACGATCTTTTAATGACATAATGGTAACCACATTGGGAACAATTATCCTTCACATACATTTAGGCCATAAAAATCTCCTTGAGATCTTATACATTGTAAAAGGGGAATTTTAGTAGAACATATTTCTTGGATGCCCTTGGATATAAACCATGGGTTGTGTACCATCAACCTTACGTATGTGCCTAAATTTTGAACATAAGGTTCAATTTCACATCATTCCAGTTGACCCTCATCCACTTAACTCATGCAACATGACTTATGACCCAAATTATGTCCTCATCCCATTAAAGGATGAAACCCATTCATCTTTTATCAATGAAGCTTCTAAAAATTCAATCATGAACTCTTCCCAAATCCTTATGAAAGACCCATTAGAATCTATGTTCTAACATCTTTCCCTCAGAGAATACTACCCATTAACTCTAGATACCATTCCTACTCCTTAGTAGTATGGAAATATAGATCAACATCTTAAATATGATTCTAAAATTAGAACCATCATCCTTTTAGGTCCTACCAACTTCCAAACCAACTTTATCTATGGGGTAATTAATCAACCACCTTCGAATTCTAACACCTCACCTTTTGTCAAACCATTTACCTCTTATTTTTCATTCATGGATAAACCCAACTTTACCCAAACATACCTTCATTGGTGTGTTTGGAAAGGATTCCATTTATATTATTATGATCATAGACCACATGATATTATCCCATGTAAAAATCAAAATCCTTGTGATTGATGTGGCCTTGGATTTATCCAACTAGAGGAACCAACTGACACACCTTCCATCTCAATCATTGAAGAAGAAAACCTATCCTCACCAACCTCTTCTTATTTAGAGTTTGATGACCCTAATACCATCTATATTAATTTTTTTATCAACATCATTATTTTGGTACTCCTAACTTATAAAATTCATGAGGAAATGAAAACCATTCCTTTGGCTCATCTTGAGATGGTAGAAGATGATTCTCCCACCATTAATACCATTCAATGTTAGGATGATGATTCCCTTCTCACCTATCTTGGTGATAAAGATTCCTCCTTTCATAGACCCCTTCCTCCTAAAAAATTGAACATTTTTAATGAATCTACCATTGATATCAACTTGGGCACTCAAGATAATCTTTGCATAATAAAAATTGTCCAATATTTATATTCCTCAGAGCATCAAGATTTCACTTCTTTTTTACATGACCATATCATATAATTTTTTTGGTATTCTAGTGATATGCCTAAAATCAACCATTACATTATCATCCACAACATCATCAACAACCTTAATGCTAATAATATTAGGAAAAAACTTTGAAGAATGCACCCTTACATTGCCCTTATTATTAAAGAGGAGCTATAGTATCTCTTATCTATCAACTTTGTCTGACCCATTGACTATCCATAATTGGTATTGAAAGTCATTCTTATCACTAAATAAATAGGGGGCATTTTTATTTTTAAGGATTTGTATGACCTCAACCTTACTTGTCCAAATGACAACTTTCCTTTACCAAGCATTAACCAACTTTATCTATTGGCCAAGAGATGTTATCTATTATAGATGGATTCTCATGATATAACCAAATCTTAATCTCCCAAAAATATCAACACAAAAATATCTTCATCACCCCATGGGGAACCTTTTACTATAGGGTCATGCCTTTCATCTTGAAGAATGCTAATGAAACCTATCAACATGCTATGACCTACATCTTTCATGACCTCATCCAAAAAACTTTGGAAGATTATGTAGATGAAATCATTTTTAATTAAATATTTCATAAATACCATTTGATAATATTTAAATTAATATTTAACTACCTTATTCAATTCCATATTCTCCTCAACCCAAATAAATGTGTTTTTAGGATTCTGTCAGACAAACTCCTCACCTTTATTATTTCCCTTCATGAAATGTAAGTCAATCCCAAAAAAATTAAATCAATCATAGACACCTCCTCTAACTAACCTTAAAAAAATCCATAGTTTTTAGGGTAAACTTATGTCCATTCATTGATTCATCTCTCAATTATGTGATAGGTGTCATCTATTTCACCACCTTATTTAGAAAGACATCTCGTTTAAGTGAATTGAATACTGTCAAAATTAATTTTAATCACTCAAATGATAAATTCTCTCTCCACCTATCCTTTTCCCTCCCAAATATTACCAAATCTTTTACGTTTACATCTCTACCATGAACCATTCCTTAGGTGCCATGCTCATACAACATGATGATCAACATAAGGAACATGTAGTATAATATATAAGTCAAACACTTGTAGACTATGAAACTCATTATACCCATATTAATAATTTAATCCTCATCTTAGTCTTTGTGACTTCTAAAATTCATCACTACCTCCACAACCATAAACCCTTTGTCATCACAAACACTGATGCCTTAAAGAAAATGCATTATAAACCATATCAAAATTAGCATATGGATAGATGGGTCATGATTTTAGATAGTTTGATCTTTATTTCCTTCCAAAAAATGTAGTCAAAGGTAAAATAATCTCTCAATTGGCCAAACCCCCCTTAACTGACAACCAAACTTCCAACTTTGAGTTTCCCAATGAGTCCATCACAACTCTCTCTTAATAGGATATTACTTACCAAATGACCATGTTCTTTGATGGATAAAAATTTTAATGTGGTAGGGGTGCCAAAATCATCCTTATACCCCTTGAAGGTAATCCTTTTCTCTTATCTTTCAAACTTGGCTTTGATTTCACCAACAACATGGCTTAATATGAATCCCTAATTTTAGGTCTCCCACTAGATTTATCTTTGGGAGTAAAATTGATCAAATGTTTTGGAAATTCCAAATTTATGGTAAACTATATCAATGGTTCCTACCAATGTAAAAATTATGTTCACAATAAATGCAAACTACTGGTAGATGTATTATTGACATCATTTGATCACAACCTTATCTAAGCCATTCCACATTCAATAAACAATTTCATTGACACCATGGCTTCTCTTGCCTATAAAATCCCATTTTCACCTTCAAAATTTAAAATGTTTATCACCATTCATATACTTATACAACCAACCTACACCAAAATGGACCTCCCTTCCATCTATAATGTGGAGGAAACCCAATTAGATATTTGGTATAAGCAACTTTTTGACTATCTTACCTTAGACATCATCCCTTATGACCTATTTAAGAATGATAAAGGATATTTCATATAGATTATTAATTTCTATACCATCCTAGGGGGAATCCTATAAAAATGAATCTTTAATGGTATCCTTTTTAGATGACTTTATAGACAAGAAATCCCACTTGAATCAAATAGACTCATGATGGAATTTGTGGAGGAAACTTTAATGGTTTAGCTATTGCTAAGTTCATCCTTCACTTTGGATACTATTTTCCAACCCTCAACCAAGACTATTGTAATTATGTCCAGTGGTGTGTCAACTGTCAATAACACAACATCTTGTATCACATTCCCAATCATGCCCTTCATGTTGGTACGGAGTTATGGACCTTTTCTCAATGGGGATTAGATATCATTGGTATGATTAACCCTTAATATTAATAGAGACATCATTATATAATCACCATGATAGAATACTTCACCAAATGGGTGGAGGCTATTCCTCTCAACTTAACTAAAGTTGATAAGATTATTGACTTTATCAATCATCATAGCATATGTCACTTTAGTTTCTCATAAAATCATCACCAAAAATGATAAATCATTCAAGAAAAAAAAAGTATGTAAAATTTGTGATACCTTCAACATTAATTTAAGCTTCTCATCTCTATGCTTCCCATAAGCTAATGGATAAGCTGAACCTCTACAAAAAATGTTAATAAAATGCTCACCAATGTGGTCAATGAATCTAGAGGGATTGGCACTTACACATTCCTTTTTCCTTATGGGCATATATAATTAGAATTCAAACCCATATGGGTGCCACCCCTTTTTCTCTTTTCTATGTTGTAGAGGTTGTCTTGGTTCTTGAAGTGTAAATTCCCTCCCTTCGCATATCCCTAAAGGATATCATCTTAGAAGAGGACTATTATCAAGAAAGTCTATCCCAACTTGAGCTACTTAAAAAGAGTAATTTGGCCACTCTTAAACATCTTCATGTCTATCATGAGAGAATAAAAAATGCTTATAAAAACACTTGAGACAATGAGAATTCAATAATTTTGACCTCATCTTAAAGGAAAATCAACATGTAACTAACATGGAAAGAATCAAGGACATGTTTTCTCCCAATTGGCTTGGACCATTTATCATCATGCATAAGTATGGGTCAAAAACATACTAATTATCATACCTTGAAGGAAATAAAGGACCTGAGCCCATCAATGTTTTGCATCTGCATCCATTATTTTTTTTAAATAAGTTCTAAATCACCTTATGTCTAACTTAAGATCATCCCTTGTTATACAAACATATGAACTTCATATCCTTACTTTAAAGACAATATATTAAAGTGAATAATTGTGTGATTATCCATCATAGTTTTATCATAATCCTAAACATGGGTACCATGACTTTACCCATTGCATGATTCTCATGGATACTTTTCATCCCTTATTGGATCCCCATGGTTATTTTCTCTTAAACACTATATCATTCATCGTTTAACCTTCTTGTGCTATGGTTTTTACCTCATAAAGGAAAACCTTAATCTTATAAAAGTAATTACATGTATAAAAAATAAAATAAAATTATTATGGGTCATATCTAAACTTGTGGACTACTCCCTTGAAGGAAAACTACCTAAACAATTCAGCATTGTTAAAAAAAAAAGATAGATTGCTCCCTTGAAGGATAGCTATAAAAATCAGACAAATCCAAAACCTAGACCACTCCCTTGAAGTATTGTTAATTCAAAAATTTATGAAAAAAAAAATCATATAGAATCCTCCCACATTATCTGCTTCCCCAACCTATCAACCAATAAATCATAAAAGACCCTAAGTCAAAATTATATATATATATATATATATATATATATATATATATATATATATATCTAAAAGAGAGCTTTAATCAACTTTCATAAAGCATTAGTACACTTCCCACATTGATTATTCTATGTCAAAATAAGACATGAATTTTCTTATAATATTTATTAGGTCACCTACATAATTAGCAAGTAGTCCCCAAAAGAAGGTTATACTTCCCTCCATTTATCTATTTACATCATATCACCCTTTTTCACCCTCTCAATCAAGGAGTCTTGATATTACTTGATAGAATATGATTAAGTCACTAATTTTAATAAATTAACTAACACTAATGATGAGAAAGCAATGGGATTATGTATATAATCCTACCTATTTCGGTTATGGTCTTTTCAAATGGGAGCATTTAACCTCCTCCTTCTACTTTCATGACTACTTGTTGAACCAATCCTTTAGGCATAGGTGTTACTTTATGGAGTCATCATATCCTCATTAACCTTCACCCTTGACATATGGAATTTTAACCAAATAAATCTATATATCCATGTTGTATGTCTCAAATCATATAATTCATTACAAATATAAATTCACATTATAAAGCATTTAGTTGTTTTGTTATGTATATTTTATTTTTAAAGTCATTTCAATCATTACTTAGGTGTTTTTATGAGCACATTCTATATTATAATTAATTTAGGTGTTTTATAATGTCTTATCTCACATCATCAAATGAATCACATCATAATCATTAGGTCACCATCATTATACATCATACATTTAATCAACAACCATAAAATTAATATAACTCATCACATAAAAAATTGTAACAAAATTTTATTGGTATGAACCAAATTACAATCTCATTTAGTTTCTAATAAATCTATACATGAGATAATAATTAACCATTTATTCAACATCATAAAAAAGTAAATTACATAATACCTAGTCATTTTTATAAAATAAATTATATAACGATTTTCATTTAAACCATTCATGTCATCCATATACATCTAAATATAACAATCACATGGATACATTCAACTATATCATAGACATCAAAATATGATCATGCATACAACTACCATAAGGAAAAATTTAAAAAAAAATATCATCATATCATAATCACATCATAAGTACCATAAACCATCATCATCAATAAACATAATAAGTAAACCATGTGATGAATACATATACATATACATATACATGTCCATGTCAATATCTCATAATGATATTTCCATCATGATATAATGCCCCCAATCCAAAGTCAAAATAATAATACAACATAGTATCCACTAATATATGGTGTGGGGGAACTACTATCCCTTAAACCCTCTCTATATCTGCAACCTATCTATGCACCTATGGGTGGTATGTGGCCTCTACCACCATTGGGTGCAACACTACTTGGGCTTATTAACATAACCTGGTCTTCTAGGTAATCTATAGATTGAGACACATCTAGAAGCCTCCTAACAACATACCCCTCATAATATCTTAGATCTTCTAGTGTATCAATATATCTAGTCAATCAAATGGTCTGAGGTGTTCCCATGATAGCTCTAGTATCACTTTGAAATGGTCCAATTTGTGATGGTTTCCCTCCTACCTACCTTAGATCATCCTTATCAATTATAATGAAGGTCAAATTCACCTGTAGGTAATCCTTCTCCTATGTAAAAGTTTTCAATTTTCCTTGCACATTATCTCTCTATTGGGTGATAGTGGTTAGATATACCTATAATTTATCTCTCTCATGTGTCCTCATAGATAGTTGCATCTATGCAGTGTCTCTTTGTTGTGTCATAGTGATTAGTGATGCCTATAAAGTATCTTATGTTACTCTCATAACATCCCTCTCTACAATAATTGTCTATAGATTAGGGTATGCCTCCTACATGTACATATCACCCCACTCATCACCTTATCCATCATCTCCTCTGATAGTAGGACCCTATCCTCTATCTCCACCTATACCTATAGGGTGTCATCTCTACCACCAAATAATATACTTTGATGTCACCTTAACATCATTAATTAATGTAAGAGCTAGTAGCTCCTCAAAAAGTGGCTCCGCTTTTGATGGCTATTGTAGGGTAAGTGGTGCCTTTGTATCCTTTTATGTGTATCTTAAGAACACTCTCCACTCACCCTAAACTAATAAAAAATAGAACCATATGTAGTCAAAGGGTATCAAATCTACCTCATGTTCTCTCCTCACATGTATCCATTAAAATATCTATAAGGAAAACATATGTGCATATAACCCCCTCGATGATGGAAAACCCATATACGGTCTCCAAATGACATCTCCATCTACAAAAATGTATAGTTATTATCTATACCATTATACATCTTGTATGATACCATATATTCATGGTAGCTCCATATATAACCTCCACCTCATGAAACAAACTATGAATTGATCTTGATACCATGTATCCCAGGACAATAAAACTAACTAGAAAATAGTTATGTTCTCATAATCCCAATAGTGAAGTAGTAATCATACTCTCATTCCATACCTTATGTGCATACAATATCCCTAAAGCTATCAATACACCTATGTTAAAAATATTGGTACCCATGTATAAACTATCATCTCCTTGTACATCTCAACTAGTACATCTCAACTAGTACACCAATCAAAGCCTAGGGATACATCCTATGACCACTATCATAAGCATGACCATCAATCTCCTCCTCTCTATATCCAATTGATACATGTCATCAAAGTAAAATCACCTATATTAGAACTGAGCATCTAATGCATCCTCACCAAATAGCAAATCCATATGTGCATCCAAATTATTGATATGAATTGGCTCAATTTTTTGACCCTATATCAGTAACCATAGGATCTTATGCATATCCTATAAGGTAATAATGAGATATTATATAGGAATATAGAAAGTGTTAGTGACTAGATCCCATCTCTCAATGAGGGCCACAAGCATACTAACATCTTTGGGCATGTGATGATAGTAGTGCATACCCCCTAAACCCATAGTCATCATGTGGGCCCAATCCTCACTAGTCATATCTCTCAATAACCCATTGAGTAGTGGAAAAACTCAATCCCACATCATTAGTATCATCCTATCCTAAAAGTTTATATTCTATACTTAGTTCACTATAAACCATCAATAAATAGTATCAAATATTATACTATTCACCTATTCACTCTATACCTAAAACCAACCAATCTTTTTTTACAAAGCTATACAAAGAAATCATTCCAACTAGACTCGATTCTAACCCATATCTGAGCAAATTTGGCCTACACAAAGGAACACTATTAGACACCCACATAGTCTCATTTGTCTTATAAACACCTTTTTTAATCCTCCCTAGCCTAATCTTCAAACATTCACTCTTAGACACCTAACCCCAAATTTTCCCATCCTAAACCTTAATATCTCAAACTTAACCTTTATAGCTCCTAAATACCTACACATTACCCACTCCAAACTTCATCTAACTCACCCAATCCTTCCTTTTTTAGACTCTTGGCCATCTAACAAGGATTGATGTTAGTCACTAGTCAACTAACATAGACTCCTTATCAATTGACCTTGATTGACCATGACTAATGTCAGTCTTTATCAAAACTAGGGATAAGGCTACAAACCCTAGATTTGTACCCAAGCCACTCTATACCATTAATTTCCTACCCTAAAACCCAAATTTACTCCCCTTACCCTACACTAACCAATCTAACTAACCTAATACCACACCAAAATCACTAGCATAAACAAAATTAGTGACAATAAAAATAAACAATAAAATGTACATCCACCTACCTCATATTGACTCCACCTCCTTAGTGGTAGTCCACCCTAACCTAGTACTTACCCTACTATACCATATATTACCACTCTCTCTATGTGGAATAACCTAACTTGATACACCTCAACCCCTCACCTAGGGCACCCAAATACCTACTTCCCACACTTTATCCTTGTGCTCCATTAATCCTACACCTCCACATATTTGCCTTGTCACTCACCTCACCTAACAAATGTTTTTGGTCATTTTTAACTGCATAGGCCTCCAACACATTCTCAAAAAATCAATAACTAAAAAATAATTTGACCATTTTAGTTGGTGACACCCTTTCATAAGGTTTTGTCACTGATTGATGTCAGTCCCTTCTCAAATGAGATGATCGATGTTGGTTCTTTATTCATTAGACTGATTGTTATCAATCAAGAAAATTAAGGTTTTCTAAACCTCTCTAAAACCCTAACCACCACCCTTAACCCCTTAAGTCCTTTATTTATCCTATATAACTTGTGTAACCAATTTTATCAATACCAATAACCACCACATTATATTGACCATTCACATATCAGGGCACATTTTATTATCCACCAATTATCCTTGTTAAATCACCTTACACTCAGTCATTTTTATCCTATATATTAAATTTTCATGACCACATTTGCTTGGTCATTTTAATTGCCTACTTACTTTTCCATACTTGAAAAACACATTATATTTTTATATACAACCCTTTAGGTATATCAAAACACAACCACTTATGGTCTTGACATCTGTGACCACTTTATCTTCTCAAGATCACATCCTACTTTTGGATCCCTGATACCACATTTACCTCCACTAGGAGACTTGAGTTTATCAATGTAACCCATATCAACTACACCTAATATTATGTCTTAGTTACCCTATCACTTGTTATTTTACATTCATTCAACTATGGTAGCATAGTCTATGTGCACTTTATGACTTCATTGCATTCTATGTGCCAATTTGCACTTCAATGCCTATGCCCAACCAACCAACCTTATCACCAACTTATCCACTTATCTATCCTAAACTTGATTAAATTTCAACTCATCACTTATTTATTTGAGAGGTAACACCTCCTCCCACACTTGGGTCATCTAACCTTCCAGAATCATTAGTTTTTATTTTAGAACTTGTTGATGTAAACTATACAATAAAAAGGGTGAAAATGTAGACACTAGAAAACCACATCAATGGTTCTAGATGTCACAACACACCTTTTAAACCCCTTTGAACCCTCTTAGTTTAAAATATTTATTAACCCATTAATAACCCATTTAACGCTACCCAAATTTACCTAAATTAATTAATTAATCTAATAAGATTCTATTTACACCTCACCCTTACCAAGCCCATGGCTAACTCAGTGACACCTTACCTTAAGACCGTTTCCTACCCTAGAATTTAATTCCTAACCTCTGAGAATATTTTTACCCACATGAACACACTCTTTTAATTGAACTCAAACCATTATAATGGTCTTATCTTCCAAAAATAAGTACAAAAAATTATTTTTGGCAAGTTGGACATTTTTTACTTTGACCGATGTCAGTCATCCTTCGACTAATGCTAGTTGATCTAGATCAACATCAATTATTTAAAACATTTTTTTACCTTTGCTCATGAGGATGGATTATTTAGAGCAAGAATTAAAATCTTGTGCAAACCAAAGCTTAACCAAAGCTATCTAGTGAACCAAATAACTAGTCCAAAGAATAAGGATTGATTAATCACCTCAAGATTGAGGATTTAAGTACCATTAATATACCCATTTTATTTAAGGTTTCCAACCAACTCTCATTCAATGTCAAGTCATGTTCAGGCTAGTAACTCTAAATTAGCTAAGTTTTCTATGGCTTTTTGTAATTTTAGTATATTATTTGAGTTTTTTATTGCTTTCACCCCTTCCAATATCTCCCCACACTCTCTTTTATTTTGGATTTATACAAATCTAACACCCTTTTTTCACCAAATTCCCACTAACCATTTCTATCCTTTTGAATATTAAATCTTCATGTTTGATATCCCTGAGTCTTTAATTTACCTTTACGACCATCAACCAACCTTATAAAATCCCCAAAACCCATTTCAACTATCCTAAAAGATCATTTTTCCCAAAATCCAAAATCATGAAAATTCATGGTGATCAACATCAATCATCCCTAACCTACATCAGTTAACTAGTGACCAGCATTGGTTATCCAGTGACTGGCATCAATTAGCCAATGACTAACATCAATCTCTATGTGATTTTAGTTTTCCAAAAATTTAAGATAAAAACACCTATAAATCTCAACCAAAAACCCTATTTCTCATCCCCTATCATAATAAAGAGACAAAAACAATAATCTGAAGCACACTTTAACACTTTAGCATTATTTATGTATAATTTAGTGTCATTTTGTTAAAGTAATCAATTTATTGAAAAGAATTTTTTTACGTTGTGTTACAATATTTTTCATTCATTTATGAAAACACTTCTTATCAACATTATTTAGAACCTAATTTGTTAAAATGAGTAGATTGACATCCTTCCAAGGGAGTCTTGTACTTCTTGGATATAGAACTTATTGGGCAATCCACACTCTAACCTTAATAATCAATCTAATTTCTATTCTTATTCTTATTGTAGGTCATTAATCCCTAGCCAAAAAGGAGTAATTCACATCATCTGTATCATGGAGTGTACAACCACATCTAGGTTCATCTACACTTACTCCCCTTTTTTACTTTTACTTTTTTCCAAAATAAAATAAAATTATCTAAAAATATAGTGAAACAAATTGAGTTACACAAACACACACCCACACACACACACACACACACACACACACACACACACACACACACACACACACACACACACACACACACACACACACACACACACACACACACACACACACACACACACACACACACACACACACACACACACACACACACACACACACACACACACACACACACACACATACATAATTTAAAATATGAATTGAGTAACAGGGATTGGAAAATTAAACCTCAAATTCATATAAAATCAATAATTAAAATAGAAAGCACAGAATAAACACACCACTAAATACTTAATTCTAACTAGGACCCCATTTAAGGAAAGTGCATAAAATTCAATGTAAGACAAGGCTTGTGCCACACTTGGGTGTCTATAATCATAAATAAGGGACATAAATAGTTTGCAGACACAAGTCCAAGTAGACACAAAAAATAATAAATCAATGTATAGCCTATTGTGAAAAAAGTTAACAAAATCAAAAGAACATAGTACAAGTGAAAAATAGTGTACACCATCCATAAATATTAATGTCACATCAAGAAAAGTAACATATCCATATAGAAAAAAGTTAGAGATGAGTATTTACTGAAACTTTTTTCATATATGTATCTCAACATCATATTAGATAGATATAACCTATGATAGTGTAATATCTAGAATAAGATACCCCCAACATAAGCATGACCACTTGGTAGGAGTCCAGATCTAGGAATAAAAGTAGAAAACATATGTCCTACATCACACTTTTATACCTCATTAAATTAAGGGGTATATGAAAAATAATATGTTATTTACAATAATATGTGATAAATAACATATGGAATGGAATTAAACTAACAACTCATGTCATGCTCGAGTCTTAATTTCTGCACTTTTGAAATATTTGAATGTTTTTTATTTTATTGACATATTTAATTTTCTTAGTATATTCAAGGGAAAGTATAAATGATTTAAAAATACAAGTGTGGTAGGCATTGTAAAAATCTACAATGTGTGTTAAGGCATAGTTCTCACTAGATGTGATATCATAGATATGTGGAGATAGTGATAACAATAAATATGCCCTCACTAAATATGTGTATCTCAAAAATATATCTCAATATAGTATATGGAGATAATAATATTCATGTCCCTAGTGATAAATAATATATGTGTTCTCATTTATTATGTATAATTGATATTATTCATTCATATAAGCTCAAATGAAATCCAAATTATGTGTAGATAGTCAATATGAAAGAATGAGAAAGTAGCATGACTCAAAAAGATGTGCATTATAATTATTGAAATAAAAAGTGTCGTATATGTTCTAATCATAATTTAAAATCAAAATCCAAGGAAAAATTTAAACAATTGCACAAGCTAAAAGAAAGGACTATGTAAGCATAGATGAACACATATATGTAGATATAATAATTAAATGGATAATAAAATTAGGTAAGCATTAAGAAGCTGTGTACAATAAATGATGTTTCTATTAATCAAATATCTCATAAAAGATATTAAAAATTTTATGTTATGAATTATTAGTAATATTTTACCCATCATATACATAATCATAATCATAATAATAATCATAATCATAACCATAAACATAACCATAATCATACTTTTTGTCCTAAAACTGTGTTATGCCACTTATCATTTTTCTGCATCTGTATATGTAAAACCAGCTACACCATATAATAAAATTATCTTATTTTATTTTTGTTTCTCTTTATTAAGTTACTAATTTTTAGGATCTTCAATCTCATTTAAAACTGGAGAATATTTAGGTATCACTTCTTGAATAGTGCGAAAATAAATGGTTTTTCCTTTGAATTCTGGACTTGGAGATGTAATCATAGTTTTTTTAGTATTGAAATTATCAGTTTCATATATGAATTAATTAAATATAAATTTTTAATCCTTATAAATCACATTTTTATCATTAGTCTTTTTAGTAACATATTGATTTCAAGAGAAACCCTTTTTTAAGGATGATTTCTTACTTATCTTCAATATGTTTTTGTAACTTCTCTTTTACTAATTTTTATTTTAGTAACCTCTCCTTTTCAAAATTTTCCATTTTATTATCTAATTTTTCCATTTTCCATTTTTATGTATGTAACATTTACTTTTCCTTTTGTAATCTTTCTTACTCTAATTTTTTCTTTTGTAATATTTCTTGTTCTAATTATGTCTTTATGAACTTTCTTCATCTAATTTTTCCTTGTATAACCTTTCTTGTTTTAATGTTCCTTTTTTTTATTTTTGAACTTGTTACTTATAAGGTGAAACATTAATTATACAAAGTGATGGTTTTATATATGCATCTAATGTAGGCTCACCATTATCTATTATACTTTGTATTTTTGTCTTAAAATCCCAAAACATAGACACACACACACACACACACACACACACACACACACACACACACACACACACACACACACACACACACACACACACACACACACACACACACACACACACACACACACACATATGATGTTCACGCATTCTATAATAATCTAAATAATATTTTGATTTCCTTAAAATATTTAAAGGAAGTAAATAAATCAAGTTATTTCAAAGCATATCAATTAAATTTTCACTTGGTTTATTATGAAAGCTTCTTGAACTATTAGTTGTATATATATGTTTATTTTGAACCCATACTTGAGATGATATATTTTGAGGAATAATTTTCTTGAATGTAGATGTATAAATACAATTAAAACATGCATTATAAATATTTATAGTATATGCAACATTTTTCTCAAGTAATGTAATATTTTAATTCATTTGGTATTGTAATTCATGTATGCAATCCCTTAAAAATTACCGTTTGATTTAGAATTATTTTAGAAACACAAACCTTAGGAGATTTTGATTGAACATGTAGACAAGCACCCTAAAAAAGGGTGTGATAGAGGTAAAGGGGGTTGATGAAGGAAATATTAGTTACCTTTATTTTTCACTATAGGGTGGATCACTTGGGATTACATAGACATTAATATGTATTATGATTGATTGTAACCTTGATTTTATTATACATTAATGTGCCCAAATTATTGCATGATTGTGAAATATAGTTAATATTATTAGCCAAAACCATGAAATTAAAAAAAACATTACTTAAATTATAAATTATACACCAAAAATATCGAATATATCCATGATTTGATTTCAAAACATTAAATTCTTAAATGGCATGATGAGTGTAACTAGGTAGGGTGTGTTTGATTTTTAGGCTTTGAGATATATTGATACCAATCATAAATAGTGAATAAGGCTCAAAGGATCATTGACTATGAAGGATTACAACATTTAATATCCACATTATCTTGTATATAAGGTATGTTGAGAGTAAATTCATAGGGATAACAATCTAGTTGTGCACTTTAAAATCAAAAGGTCAAATATTCTTCATGTGATTGAAAATTAAAAACCATACGTGTTTCTGATAAACCATGAGGTACGTGGAAAGTAAATTCCATATATAGTGTATTATAATGGATTGATTATGTGATAATTATTCATCACACCATGATTCAAGTAAAAATGATGACTGCTTCACCCGTAATGATGTATGTTTTACAGCTAACAACACATAATTATATAAAATAATAAAAATATATGGAAATTCAACATACGAAAAGATTTTTGCATATGAAAATAATGAATTAAATTCAAAAATAATAGGTAAAATGTAAATCCTAAATTATCACTCTATTATATCTATTAAAAAATGATTATATTTCTCTTTAGTATTTGAAATCATGAATTTCACTAAGACCATAAAATAAAAATAGAAAAAGAAATGTTCAAGCAACAAATGGGTTCACAAATATGTTTTAACTTATTTTACATTTATTATTATTTAATAGGTATAAAAATTTGAAATATTTATCTATATTTTAATATATGACATTCAAGGATAAATTGGAATGTAAATAAAAATTTACTTATATTAAATAGCAAGTGGCATCTACAAAAAATAGTTAATAAAACTTGTAATATGATACCTATATTCTATTACTTTTGGTTGACTATAACTAATGTTTGATAGTGGAAATTATTATAAGATAGTTATGTGACAAATTATATCCAAAGGAAGATCCTATAGATATTCCAAGAAAAGTATACATTCCCTACATACTAGTGTAGTCTTGCCTTATCTATTGACTACAAACTTATCTACATTAACTATGATGAAATTTTTATTATTTTTCCACAAGCACTTGTGTCTAATGAGAGGGATGAGATATTTATATTATATTATTATTTCATATAACTTCTTTTTCCTTCTCCGTATCTTGGAACTCCTAAGGTTAATTATGAGAGCTATAAACCAATAAAAAGTGATGGGGAAGTATAATGTGTTGGGTACAAAATAGCCCCCATTGATGATTGACTAATGCATAGATATATAAATACTTTGAGGAGTGAATCAATCCACATGTATTTGTCCCACATAGTGTCATTTTTCAATATTCTTCCTTGACTATATGTATGCAACTAGTAATTTGGAATTTTTGCTCGACATTGTTAGTTATTAGACTGATTTTAAATGCTTCAAACTTGTCTTATGATTGATCTTAGTTAATGATATTGAGTTTTGGAATAATAGGGAATGTTTTCTTAATGCACACTACTATATGGGTGCTCAAGAGATATTTCTAAATTATAAATCAAATCCATTTAAAAAAAGTTCTAAATTTCTTATATAGTAAAACCTTTTGACTCCTTTATCTAACATTAAAAATGTGAGAAATTATCCATATAAATATTTATAATTTGCAAATTAGCCATTAAATGGTGTGAAAATAAGGACACACTAGGTATACAAGTCTCTGATAGTAAAATTGCCTTCCTAGCATGAACTTGTCTTTAAAAAGTAGGGATAATTATCTTGAGGTTAAAAGCAATATGAGAGTGATATAAGATAGCTTGAGAATTTGACTTGGAAATTACTGTGTATTAGTGATGTTCAATACATGGGTCAATCCCACACATATAAATGGCTCAAAATAAAAGAGAAAAAGAGTCATATATCTAAGTCTAAGTCAAATGGCTTAATATTTGTCAAGAATTAACATTTTGAAGTACCTATGACCATAATTAGGTGTTTATAGAGGGAATAAGGATAATATCTTCTTTTTCACATTGATTTGAGTTTTTATTACCTAAATTATGTATCCTAGGCATACGAATGTGTTTTGTGTGTGATTTTTTCTTTCTTGTTTCCTTTGGTTAGTTATGGTAGATTAGGTTAGTAATGATAGTTTATATTGACCTGTGGTGGTTATAACTAAGATTTCACATAATGAATGACTATTTTCTTATGGGATGATTCACATTTTATCTTTAATGTTTTTTTTTAATAAATTTATACAATTTTATAATTATAAAAGTACACCTACATGTCCAAACCATAGTTATAAATAAGCAATATGATATCAAATGGTGGGGAGTCAAGTGAAATGGTTGAGTTATACTAACCTTGATCAATCTATGTAGACCAAATTTTACACTAGATTTATAATCCTATAAATAGGGATCAAACTTGAATTTATTTCTCTAGTTAATATTTATGTGTGTAATTATGGATTCTAGTGTATAAGTGTTTTTTGTTATCTTTACCTTTATATAATCATGCATGTATGAATTCACCCTTATAAATTTAATATTCATCTCTAAAATTGTATAGGTGTAATACTCTACACCTTTTAATGTAATTTTTTAATCCAAAAATACATTACAATAGATTTGTATATATAGGAGTCTCTAACTTTGAATAAAATACCTATAAACATGCAAATATTACCACATGAAGTTGAAAAATACCCAAAAAATAGTCACAAAGTGAAATATACTCAAAAGAAACAAAAGGGGGACCTTGGGTTAGTTTCTCTATCTTTGACTAGTAGTGATAATGGAGGAATTAACCCAAGGATTACATAGGCTTTAAGGTGTCATGGAAGATTGGAGATATCTATAATATTGTGTGTAAAGATAGATATGATATGATAAGGGTGTCACATAGATAAATACGATTAGTAAGATAGTCAAAATATCAATATAAATGTGTCACTAAGTACTTAGTTAATAGTTTGATATTTATACATGCAAATTTTCCTAGAATTGTTATGAAAAAGGCTTATATGAAATATGGATATTTACATCCCCCTTTAATCTAGCATTTTAGTGGAACTAAAATCATTGGATAAAAGGGAAAAGAGAATTTAAAAATACATTAGTGATTATGAATCTAAACTTGTTGTTTGTTCTAATGATGTTAAAGTGTTCCTATAAGAGATATTGTATAATTATAATGAAAAACATATTGGAACAACAAATAATAATCTATATATGTCATATGGTTTCACTCATGCATTATTATCAAGTTTTTTCTATTGTCAAGGAAGAGTGGAAATTTCTAGGTCAATAGTTTACCTAGTCATTATGGAGAAGAAGAGGTAACTTGTAATCTTGCTCAATTCCTAGTTAGGTAAATAGACAACCTTCTAAGTCATTTTTTAAATAAAATTTCCAAGATGAAAATTGAAAATTTATGCTAGGTTAAGGAATGACGAGATAATTATTTTTGGAGCTTAAAACATCATTATAAATTAATCAACCACCACATGTGGTTTATATATTTAAATTTTATATTTCACTCAAGTTCACCCCATGCATGATTGAAAGAGAATTAATATTGTTCAGGTGTTCATCAATAAAATAGGTTATATGATATAGTCTCACTTGATATCACTTATTTTATGATAAATTCATGATGGAAGGAGAATGGATAATGTCCATTCACTATCAATACCATAAATATTAAAAGTGTGAAGTGGAATGACAAACATTTTACATTTAACTATAAACTGTGATGTTGTGTATGAGGATGAACCAATATAATGCCCCATAAATATAAGAGTGTGTACATATGCATGAATTAGTAACATACCCCATAAATTTTCAGGTGTGTATATGTGTTTTAATGGCATCATGCCCCCTAAATCTAAAAGTGTGCATTAATCAATCATTTCCCATAAACCAATACCAACTAATATTGAATGTTATGTGTTTGTATGTTGAATCTAATAGCACGTAACATATATGTATGTGTATATATAAATCTAAAGTTAATGTTCATGTAAATTATGTATATATACCCATGTATATACATCAAAATTTATTTAAATCTATGCTCAAGTATATGTAGAGTAAGTGTATATGTATGGAATATGACCCCCATAATATGTACCAATGTGACACTACCTACATGTACCTCAACCATTGTGAACCATGTGTAATGTGCTAACTTTGATAATTTTAGTAATGTGTAATGTGCTAGAATTTGATAATCTAAATAATGTGTATCATGCCAAAATTTGATAATCTGAATCATGTTTAATATCCCAAACTCTGATAATATGAAATGGTGTAGTAATCCCAATCTATATCCCCATTTTGATGTGAGTGATGTGTTTTTTAGATTGATCACTTCAAAATGCATATATGATTAAATAAGTTAAACATTATGTCAAATTTTATGAATTGGTTATTTGAAAATTTTGATTTATGGATTTATATTATTATATTTTGGATTTACATGACTTGATAAAAAGAGATAGTATATGTTGATAAATTTTCTCCTTAGATAATATATTGCAATTTACAAAATAAATGGCATATAACTAGAGTTTAAAATTACCCCCATTTTGTAAAAATAGGGCAATGTTTTTGTAGGAAGAGAGTTTTCACAAATTTTGGCATATAATATATTTTAATTAATAGTTCTAGAAATGTGGAAGGATGCATTACATGTGTTCTAATTTAACTTATGAGAAGTAATTTTCAGACATGGTTCTCAATATACTATGTGCAAACGTTCACAAGAATAAATTTAGAAATTCAAGTGGTATGGTGCAAATTTGAAAGTTAGATCATATAATTTTTTTTTCTTTAATAATTTGTAATTAATTTAAACATTTTTTATATTATTTTTGAGCTCTAAGAATTATGATGTCATGGTTCTGATATGTGTTACCACATCATTTTAGGTGCTTACAGACTACCTTATAAGGACAATATCCTGAGGACCTAGTATGTATAGATTCTTTTGCTTTTTGATCAATTTTTTAGTTTTGAAAAAAAACATTTTTTATTATGTATTTTAAAAAAATATATGTAATTTTTTGTTTCTTTAGAGAAATATTGATATTGTCTATCATAAGTTAATATTTTCATCTATCTAAAAAATTCATTTGTTCTTATGGTACTAACCATTGGGATAGATAGTTATGATATTAATGTCAAATAATATTAATGACAACTATTTTGATATGACCTTAGAGTTTTAATCATTTTGATTAATTTTTTTTCACATTTGTTTGATTGTGCTTGACATTTTCTCATTTGTGTATATTTTTAGAGGGACTTGTATGCAAAAGATTCATAATATGGTTATCATATGAAAATTATGATTGTGCTTGGTTTATATTATTCATATTAAAAGATTAATGATATGGTTGGTCTTGGACATGTGGTCCATCTTGGACATATCCCATATGATATGCATCTTATGAAGACCTTAAGAGAGATGTGAAATGCCAATACGTGCATATGTTGGCTCTTAAAATGTTAGAATACTATTACTTTAGAGGATGTATGGTGGATATTTATATTGTAAATAGTTCAAAAGTGGGTCGTGGTGCAGGCCATGGTGGGGTGAGTATATGTTCTTTACATGCATAAATATATGACTATCTAGGATCATGGTGATCATTTCATATTCCATGATTCTATTTTTAGAGTGCATGATTCTAAAATGGTAGTTGGGGATACTTTCACCTCAAATATTCTATGATTATGGAAATTTAAATGTTGTTTTATTTATTTATTTTCTATGAATGGTAGTGTTATTACCATATCCTATCAGATGTATGAATTTATGTTTATCATTGAGGAGAGGGGCATGGTATATTCATGGGGTTGTACCATGATGGCCCACTTATAAATGGATTTGTACAAGTTCAATTAATAATGAATCATTAGAGGCCTTAGTGTCATGACCCTATTGCATGTCTAGGCATAAGACCTTATCACTACAATTTAACAAATTGAAAAACCTCATGGTGGTTGGGTCCATTCATATATTTCTATGGAGAGGTGGGCTCTAGAGAGGCATTAGGGTTTGACTATGATGGATTACCATGTGATACTTGATAGGATTACATGTGTTAGGATTATTTGGGGGTTGCACCATGGATATGGTATATGGCTTGAGGATGTAATAAAGCTACATTAAATTTGTGTTAGTGTCCAGATCTATGACTAGTTTCCTATTTTTGTGGAGAGAATTTAGTTAGAGAGAGTTACTTGATTGTTTGACATCTATAAATATGTATTATTATACTCTTACCCTAGAACATAAATTGTAAGGTTATATCATCATGCAAGAGATAGGCTAGGGATGAGTGGTATAGACCTAATGCCTTTTTTGATGGATATGTGGATCTTCTACTTGTGGTTGTAGATATGGATGATGTGGGATATACCACATTGTACACATAGTGTTGGATAGGTATGATATTTCATATAATATTTCCAATTTTAGTAGATCCAATCAATATTAATTTTGTTCAAGGAAGAGGATATGGAAAATATGAAGGATAATGTTAAGTTTCTCCTTAGATAACTCCAATTGATGTTATATTTGTTGTTGTATCCACGTGTGAGTATATACGTATATTATGTATTTATTTTGAATTTTTAGTTATTATTTATAAGTTAATAATACCATGTGTATTTTCCATGTTTTTTATACAAGTGATGAGTATTAGGATACTATGGTAGACATGTTTGTTTATACTTTGACACAAGATATTCCTTTTGATATAGTTAGAAATGGATTGATTGTATGGGTGGATTGTATTTTAGGCTCACATGCACCCTTTTAAAACCCATTTTTATTGTTTTCATTGACTTTACTATAGTTTTGGGTGATATTATGAAGTTAGATTAAGATATACAACTAGTGCTCACACCTAAGGGTAGTAGTGATATATCAATGATCTAGCTATTTATAGTGATCTATAGGTAGATTGTCTCTTGACCATGGTATAATTAGTATAATTACCATATCTCTCTCTAAAATTATCTGATATTATTCATAGTGATATTGATGATTCATATGATTTGGGTGGTGTTGACCAAATTATTTACAAAATATTACTATATTGTAAACTTTAATTTGACCATATATGATGATTTCTTGATTTTTATTATATTAACTTTGTTAATATTATCTCATATGGTTTCAATTTTTGTATTTCATTTTTTGTTTTTCGATATTGAATGTTCATAATGGTTCATTTTTATCACCTTATTTACTTTTTTATGTATTATCTTGTATTAAATGAACTATGCCATTTGCAAATTAATAATGTATTTGATGAGATTGATATGTAATACTATGATTTTTCCTTGATACTAGATTATGATTACATAATACACTAAGTAATAAGAAGTTAATATAATCTTATGAATATATATGATGATCCTTTTCTTGAAAAATATGTATTAAATAATTTTTTGTTATTATCATGAGAAATAATTGATTGAAAATTTTCTTTGATCTATAGATTTTTTACTCACTTTTGGTATCCATACTTATTTGGAATGATATTGTAATTGTTCCCAGAATATATTTTGTCTTATAGTTTAAAACTTTTCCTTCTCTAGGTTCTTTTCTATTTATAACCTAAGTGACAATTGGTTCCATAATGGAAACATCCTAGGATAGATCTGTCATGGTAAATTGTGAACTATGAAAATATATTCTCCTAGAAACATCATCCGTATAGTTATAATGGAACATTGGTTCATTTATAGGAATTTTATTGGATATATTATTTTTCATCAAATAAGTAGTAGAAATAGATGGAGAATAGGGTATTGTTGACCAAGTGTCAAATTTTCTAGATGTAATAAACCCTTTATCTGTAAGTTGTGTAATATTTTATTACAATGCATAGTAATCATTGTCTTGATGTAAATTAATAACATGATAAATTAAAAATGGTTTATCTTTGATTTTATTAAAATATTTAAGATGGTGATAATAGTTAGTATATAAATTGATTATCTTATTATCCAATAATGTATAAAAAATATAATGTGGTTGATCTATAAAACTACCAATTTTGAGTGTTTACTGCTTATTTAAGGTAAGTTTATTCACTTTGGGTACTACCTTTCAAATTGATTCTTTCCATTTATTTAGGATATTGACTCAACTTTCCATTATTATAATTTTTTAATTATGATGTGGTGTATATGATATTTTGTGATTACATATCACCTTAATCTTGTACACTTGGAGAACTTGGACCTTGGTTGTTCCTCTTAGTTATCTACTTTTTGGATTATGAAAGTCTCACACACGTTCTATCTCTATGCCACATGGAATTTATCTCTTAGTTTGAAAAATATTTTGTTGATGACCCATGTCTTCTATCTCACCAAAAAATTATTATAATGTACTTATCTTCCATTTCTACAATTTTTGAACCTGTACTTGTTCTACTCCTTAGACAACAATGTCTAGGTCAGACAGTACTATTGATGTTATTATCCTATCTTGATGAAAACGTGTAATGCCATAAATTCATGAAATTTTAAAATTAAACATATCATAATGTTCATCCCAAGTTATTTATTTTAAATTATTATTGTAAATGGATTGATATAAATACAAGATCAACCCTCATTCATTCCTTACCATGAACACCTAGAAAAAAACCAAAAGGGATAAGACAATTATGAAAAACACTCTATTAATAATTCAATTGAATAAACTTCCATATTTCCATACCAGTTATAGGTAAAACACATCTATAGGTCTCAATTACTAAAGGATTAACCTAAGCTCTTGATTTTACAAGTTATAAACTAGGTTATTATTGTACTTATTTTGCACACATTGTATTATTTACACATGAGACAACACACAGAGAAAACATAAAGCAATATGAGGCCATATTAATAGTATTAGATATGAAGGTAGAATCATTTAATATAAAGGCATTTTGGTTATATTAACACCATGTTCCAACTAACCCATTTTCTCTTAAGGTCACATTAAACATGGAAAGCTATCATTTTTTTTATTCACAAGTAATGACTATTCATGAACCATATCAAAATGCATCAAAAAGAAGGAAAGTAAAAACTTATAAGCATATGGGTGGTTACATCTTATTTTAGTATATATTATGTATATGACACTAGTGTTGAAACTAGATAATAGAATCAACATAATTCTCCTAGGATAATGTTATTGTTTAGAGAGCTAGAATAATCAAAACTAGAATCTAGCAACTGTTCCAAGATATCCTTCATGCCTGATCTCATCATATTCCAAATATAGAAATATATTAACATCATAAAAAGCTAATTAATTCACTTCTTTGTCATTTATATATTTATCATAGTTTCACTTTCTATATTTAGACTATCTTAGCATAATAAACTCAGTGTATGTTTATATCTTAGCTTAGCATCTATTTTACATAACATAGATATGATTATCACACTTATGTTATTTCATTTATATATACCCCTTTAATACACTCTATATAACACCAATATATGATAGGCCAAAAATAATGTTGAAGGAATGGCAATGAAATTCTATTTCACAATTCAAATTGAAATGCAAGCCAACATTACAATTAATAAGACAAAAGATGACTAATCACTTCACCTGCCAAGAAGTACATTCAACTACCCATGGGAATCTTGAGCTACACACAAGAAAATAAAATAAAATGTGCATATACTCCTATGAATTAGGAAATATTATATATAATAATATTACATCCCCTTTAATCCATAGGGGTTGTCATACCAAGCATTCCTATGAGCTTTTCAAAATTTTCTCATCGTAGCACTTTTGTCAGGATGTCTATTGGTTGCTTTACTATTAATAAATGTTAAAACATGACACTATAATATTTCACATTATGTCAAATCAGATTAAATTTGATATTGATATATTTGGTTTAGTTTTAAAAGATTGGATTTTTTATCATCTAGATTGTAGAAATGTTGTAAACCTTGATAGGTGTTAATGAAACCTATTTCTCCAACAAATCTAAAAGAATCCTTCTGAGCCATAAGATCTCTATAGTTACCTCTAAAATTTCCATGTATTATGATTATATTAAGGAAATTATTGGTACTAATGGATTATTAAATTTACAATTGACAACTATTATTCCTAGATTCATTAGAAAACCTAAGGTGGACTTTCCATCTTCATGATCACCAGCATAATCAAAATCTAAATACCCAACTAGTTTGAATTCTACCACCCTAGATTACTTTATACCAAAATGTTGTGTGCCTTTGAGATATTTAAGGACCTTTTTTTGTTTTACCCAATGACCCTCCCTAGGTTGTTACATGAATCTTAAGAAGACACCAACTGAAAATGATATATCTAGTCAAGTGGTAGTCACATAAATCAGAATTTCAATGAGTTGTCTATATTTATTGGCATTAACCAAATTTGTTGAATTTTCAATTGTAAATTTGATATTCTATTTTATGGGCATGATGAGAGTATTACAATCTTCCATTATAAACTTGCTCATAATGTCACTAATGTACTTATGTTGATTCATGAATAAATACTTTTGTTCTTGAATTACCATAATCATAATCAAGATAACCCAAGTCAGTCATTTCAAAAAATATCATAAATTATAATTTGAATTTTATAGTGTATCATTCATTATTCCCTATGATGATAAAATCATAAACATATAACACCATACATATAACTATTTTGTCAGCTATTTTGATGAAAAGAGTTACATTTTAAAACCAAAAATATTTGAAATTCATGTTCATGAGGTGTTTAGTGAATTTTTTATACCATGCTCAAAGGGGATTATTTCAAACCATATAATGATTTTTCTATTTTTTACACCTTGTGATCTTATACCTTGCCTAAGAAACTATCAGGATGTGTCATGTACATAGTTTCCTTGAGATCTACATTCATAAGTGAAATTTTTACATTCATTTGGTGAACTTTCCATCTATTGTGAGTTTTTAGAGACAACATGGTCTAAATGGTAGTCTATTTTACTTTAGGTGAAAATATTTCATTGTATTCAATTCCTTCCTTTTGAACATACCCCTTTATAACAAGCCTTGATTTGTGCTTATCAAGTGAGCCATCTACCTTGTATTTGTTGTGATAGAACCACTTGTAGCTAATCAATTTACAACCATATGGTCGATCAACCAAAGTCCATGTCCCATTTTACCTAGTGAATTATACTCATCTTATATAGATTTTATCCAAGATTCAAACTTCTCATCTTATTTGAAATTTGTTGGTTCTGAGTCAAACGTAATATTGAGTTCCTCTTTAGAATCATCTAATGTGAGTTTTCCAATCATGTCATAAATTTTAGTAATAGACTTATCTAGTTGAGAGGAGGTTACATGTGCACTTTGAGTGCCTATTTTACTAACTTCATCTAGCCTCACATATTTTAGTGTTTGAGTGGCCCACTTAGGCATCTTATTATATGTTGTAAGTACATTGAGTTAATCCTCTAAAGTTCTTTCATTATTTTCCCTCTATTATACTAGCCCCTATTTAATATATGATGAAGTTTAACTCTCTCCTTTATGAGGAGTTTCAATATAATTTATAGGAGATAATATAAAATCAATATATTCCTAACTCTATGTCCCCCACTTATTATCTAGAACATTCAAATCACTCTCTTTTTAAACATAAAACTACTCATATTTTTTTAGTCAACTCAATTTTTGATTAATATGTTATTTATCCTATGAAATATCATAAAATACAACTTATATTATGAAAACAAGCTTCTTCTCTTTCTCATCGTATAACCTATATGCCTTGGAGGAATCAAAATATCTCAAGTGGATGCATTTTTTAATATTATGGTCTAATTTATCTCTTCTCCTTTGGAATGAATGCATAATAAGTGGATAAAAAAATCTAAATATGTTTCACTATAGGGATATGATCACACCACATCTCATATGGAGTCTTTATTTCTAGAAGCCTTGGAAACTTGAGTCAAATTTTACCTCTTACCTATGGCTTTAAACTTGATCTATCTACGAGGTATACTGATCCATAAATTTCTTCATTGTAATCCTCAAATAAGTATTTTTAGAAATTCATGTGTTGAGTAGCAAAAATATCAAGAAACCAAGCATAAAAACATGAAGTAATAATCAAGACACTATTTTCTTCATCATTTGTATTGGAAAACACACAATCATTAGTGAATCAAGTTGATTTTGACTCTTTTGACTATTTCTTTAAATTTACCTTTTTCTTCTTATGGTATGGTTTAGTTTTCACCCATGGATTCCTACATTTGTGAGTCTCATGGCTACCTTTTTTATCACACCATTAATGATATAGTTTTTGTTTATCATTATAATTTTTATTTTGACCTCCATGATTTTCATTTTTGCTACCTTTCCATTGTACTTGTTATTGCCTTCATTTTTGGAAGTTGTGGATTTGTTTGATGTTTTGGAGGAATTTGGTTTGACATAGAACACAATTTAATCTATTTTGGTTTTGGTTTTCCTTCCAAAGGACTTTTATCTTTCTATCATCTTTTTAACCAATCAGTCAATTATGAGAGTATTCAACTAATTGCTTACTTGTAGAGACTCCAAATAGGTTGAATAATTTAGAATAAGGGATTTTATGATTAAAATCATTTATACTTCAATTTTAACACCTATTTATTCAACATCATGTTTGATAGATCATATCTCTAAAGCCAATCTCATCACATAACCATATTTCAAATCTAGGTTGAATAGCTTCAACTACAACTGAATGAATTCCATCTCTTAATGGGATTTATATAGGTATTTAAATTTTTTAAATTCTTCCCATGGTGTATTTCACCCCTATATATGGTGAAACACATCTCCATCCACTGATGCCCTCATTAAGGCCAAAACCTTCATATTTTTCTACTTCTATGTTTGAGTATCCTTTGCATCCCCTATTGGTTCTGTTGGTTGTTTTACCCCATCACAAATATCAAACCATAAATAATTGAATATTAGTGTGTTCTCCACTTATTGAGATCATTCTAGCCACTGTCTTTACCAATCAAGGTACTACCAAAAATATATTTGATGGAATGAATGGTTTTGAGTTTTAGTTTAACCCCAATTGGTTCCTTATCACTCCAAAATGGTCCCCTTTTCTATATATGCAAACGTACTAAAAAGTAATAACATTGTCATTAATATTAGGTTAAAAATAAAACCTCATACATTAATATACTTGGTTTCTCTTGATTTTTGTATTTAAGTTTTTCAACATACGTTGATGGGTAAAAAGAGTAGATCTCTTTATTTCTCCTTGAATTGTAAAAATTGGTTATTATTTGGAAATATTGTTTAGAGTAGCTTTGTCAAGGAAATTTCAATGATAAATTACGCCAAATTTTAAATTCTTTCAAAATTTGAAATTTAGCATTTAAGGAAGATTGAAATTTTGATTTTTAGTGAAAAATCATAAAAACATAATACCTTCCTCTCCTTTTATCTTATATAGAAAATTTGATTTGATATGAAAAGGTAAAATTGAAATATTGGAATGAAAGAGATGTACAAACTCCAACTTAGCAAAGAGATAGTGTGACTTGGAAAATAGATAATCTACACAACTTTTAGAATATTATGTAGCTCAAGAGAAAGTAACATGTGTTCAAACTAAATATTAGTCTATCTAATGAATTTATTTAAGGTTTCATTAGTGTTTATGTTAGAATACCTTCCCAAAAAAAATGTAATAATGAGCACCATCATTGAATGATACATAATAGTTGGTAGAAATACCATTCTTAGGTAGACTGCCACCCCAATGAACCCATGCTAGACCAATGATAGGACATGAATTTAAAAATAGTGATAAAATATCTCCAAAAATGCCAAAAAAAATCCATGTATGTCATGTCACAACTCAAAAAATTGTGCTAAAACTCATATATGTAGGTCAGTGCCAAAATAGGTGATAGGACATAGTGTCAATGACATAATAATAATAATAATAATAATAATAATAATAATAATAATAATAATAATAATAACAACAACAACAACAACAACAACAGCAATAACAACGACAACAACAACAACAACAACAACAACAACAATAATAATAATAATAATAATAATAATAATAATAATAATAATAATAATAATAATAATAATAATAATAATAATAATAATAATAATAATAATAATAATAATAATAATAATAATAATAGGATGTAGCACCAAGGACTAGGGAAAACAATAATATGTAGGCCATATAACTTGAAAATAGGAGAAATAATGAAAAAATAGTAACTAAAATTCTAGGATCTGATACCAATGAAATAATAATCCAAAATATGACTAATCACTTCACCTACCAAGAAGTCCATTCAAATACCTATGGGACTCTTGAGCTACACACAAGAAGACAAAAGAGAATGTGCAAATACTCCTAATAATTAGGAAATATTATATACAATAATATTATAATATATACACCATTTTAAGGTTAAAAATCTGGTGAACTTGATCTTTTAACATCAAACCCTAGGTCAAATTAAGGTTTTCTAAATTTTTATGTTGTTGATCCCTAACTATCATAAAATATGTGAAACATGGATGCATCTATTATTAATTTTGGATTCTAATATGTCATAGTTTTTATGGTTTGTTACATCAGTTGCCTTGTCCAATCTTATAAGCAAACCCATGATAATAATGAGAGGATTTTAAAGCAAAATAAAAAATTAATCTCTTTTTAAAATTTGTTTTGAAATATTATAGATCAAATATCTAGAGACCAACATGCATGCTCTCAATCATTTATCCTGCTCGTATCTTATTCAAATGATAGCTACCATCCCACACCCATTATTCACCCATGAATTATATTAGATTTTTCAGTCCATATTGTTACTACTTAAATAGGTATGGTTTATCCAACCATCCCACCACCTACTAATATATAATATGTGCCACCTAAAGCTAGGATTGTCATAAAATCTAAGGGATATGACATTGTTGACCAATTGAGAAATATGCATGAAAATATTTCAATCCTTGAGATCCTAAAGTAATCTACTATTTATAAGGATATCCTATATGAATAATTACATGAAACACAAGTTTCAAGTGATATTGATCCTACTTATTTTACAAATATTATGAAAGATATTAAAAATAACAACAATCTTATCACCTTTGATCCAACAGATTTACCATCCAAATATATTATTGACCAAAATCTTCCTTTGTTCATACAAGTAACAATATAAAGTAAATGTATCTAAAGAGTGCATGTTATAATGGATCAAGACTAAACATTTGTATCATGCAACTGATAACCACCATGGGTATCAACACATACCTTATTAAAAACATTTTTATGCATATCAAAGGATTTGATAATTCTTGTAACCCTCAAATTAGATAAATTACATTGGATGTGACCTTAGGACCAACAATAATTTTAACTACTTTTTAAGTCATTTATCAATCCTTACATTATAATTTACTTTTTCGTATACCTTAGATAAATCTAATGTAATTTTTCCCATACACACTTCATCGATGTGTAAAATTCATACATGAGGGGACCTTATTAACCATTCCTATTGATGATGAACTTTTCAATTTTTTTTCAAAATTATACATTCTAAAGCTAAAATCATCCATAAAGTGGTACCACCTAAACAATCCATACTTTTTGAACATATACATACATATTTAATAGGTGAGTTAAGTTTAATATTTTGTTAATCTCTATATACAAATAATGCACTGAACTCTAAGGTGCCCATAGATATAAATAAGGAAAATTAACAATTAAAAAAGAGCAAAAAACCATAATAATCCCCAACACTTGAGTTTCCTTTATTATTTAATACTGATTAAAAAGATGACCATGTTTCAAATTACTATGATAGTGATGATGACATAACCTATGATATGACATATCAGAAAATGTGAAAATTAAAATTTGATCCACTTGATCACATGTCACATGGCCTATTTGAACATACAGGTCCTAACACATATATGTTAAATTCACTCGTAGAAAAGAAAACATTGAATCAAGGTAAGGGAAAATGAAAATAAGTAGATGAGAATGCAAATGCTTGTTATTCCATACATCCCTCTTGGTTAAAATCATCGAGTCAACCTTTTAATGACCAAATTCAAGTACAAAATGTGAATAATATGAGATCTCAAAAGGATTTACCCAAATACTATAGGTCGTAGTAGAATATGATACCATAGATACCATCTTATCTTTGTCACTTAAACATAGAATTATTTATATACCTTATACCAAACACAAATTAGGTACTAGACTACTCCCCATAAAAGGAGTAACATATTTTAATTACCATTAGATCATTGACCATAATACTAATCAATGTGTAGAATTACAAAATCTAATCAAGTAATATAAGAGTAAAATATGCACACACAATGTGTTCACAATAGGCAAAAGGAATAATAATTCTTATCTTTCAAAATAAAAGTATACCTCAAAGTGACAAAATCATTATTAGTTAACTATTACTACTAATATTGATGGGGTATATTACAACCATATCAATTTTGATATACATAAGTGGGATACAACTTATGGGACTACTTTGCTTGCATAATTAGAATATACTATAAGTGAACTAATATATTATCCCTTAAACCCTAAATATAATAGACACATTCACTTACCTATTACCTATGGATCACTTGTGAAAAATTCAAGTATATGGATATTAGAAAATGAACCGCATTTAAAACTATAGTTCATATAAACTTGGATAGTTGATAGGAATGATAAGCTAGACACTACAAACATGTGTGTAAACTTTCCTCACATCGTACAAAGATTCACATACAATAGGATAGACAAAATTATTTACATCTACCATGTTGGGACCAACATATCCCCATTTTTTCTAAATTGGAACCTTGGAGAAACCTTGAAGTCTGAATATAAAAATTTAACATGATAGGATCATTTATAGAATTTGAAGATCATCTACTCTGTTAAAGGTAGGCTTACTTGGTTTTGTTTTGGATTTAATTTGGACTAACATCGCTAATAAATGGTATTTTTTTATTTGGTTTTATGTTCCATAGTTTTTGTCCTTGATAATTTCATGTTTCAAAACCCTTGGTCAAAGCCTTGAATTTAATTTTGAATATTGATGGGAACCAAACTGGTGGGAATATTTCAAATGTTCATTTTGGACCTAAGCATAAAATTCATGTTATAATATTAATCATGTTTATTAACATAAATAAAACTTAGTCTAAATTCCTTGGTCCCATCTATTATTTTTCCCTTTAAAAAGTTCCTTGTATACCTAACCTTTGTTGTAGATGGTCCTTTTAATGTTTCCCAACATAGCCTAAGATTTTAACCCTAAGGCACTAAATTATTAGTTAAATACTAATGGGACCTTAGTCTTAACATCTTAGCCTAAGTTCTAGTTTCCTGAATCCACTTTTATATTAACTTGGCTCCTTATTTATACTTTAGCCTAAGGTTTTAATTCTAAGACCTTGATTTATTTATTGATAGAATCAAGACCTTAGTCTTAACACCTTAACCTAACTCTTTATCTATGTATCTATAATTTAACTTTTTTGAATCTTATAGGATCCAATGACCTTCCCTTTATCACATCCTTTAATCCAATAAAGAAAGAAAAGTTCAAACTTTGGCTTAAATAATGTGCATCTCAGATGATTTAATAATTCATGCTTCTCATGGTCTTTTGATCAAATTTCATAAGGAACATAGATGGAATCCCATATACAACCCATTGGGCTAGTCACATTCAAGCCCTTAGATCATGATCAATGCTTCTCACTTACTTGTGAAGACTCGATCAGATGGTGTGAAGCAAAGTTTAAAATTTTAAAGACTACAGAAGGCCTACATGATTGACATGTGGCATCCTTGCATCAAATAATCAAATAAAAATAGGTCTTGCCCAATAAATACAACCAATCATAAGTAAGCTCTTAGATCATGATCAATAGCTGACTCTTCATCATGGATTTTGATCTGACAAAATTAATTAAGTCCAAGATCTTGGGAGCCCTCTTGGATGTGCCAAGTGGCATTCTCACACTAGGTCATAGTAATTTGGCAAGATTAAAATTAACATTCACACGATCATCATTTGACATCTATGAGGATGTATTTCATGTCCACATGACCATCAACTTTAAGCCAATCAAATTAAAAACTTCACTGGCTTGAAATTTATATTTGTATGATTGTCATTTGATGTTGGAAAGGACGCATTTCACATCTATGAGACCATCAAATTTGTGATGATTAATTATTATGCTCAGGGTAAAAATATACACCAAAATATCATTAAAAGGCTTGGAAATGGCTTTACAGGTTAAGGGAAGTGCTCAAAAAATTCTCAAACACTAGAAGTCTATACTTTAAGGTCTTGTAATCTACGTATGAAAAATAATCCTTTTTTAAGTCTATACTTTAAGATCCCCATGACATTTTATTCAAACATCGTGAAACTTAAATTATAGACTTATACTAAGGCCTATTTTAAAATGAGAGTCCTTATAGCATAAAATTTAGACCAAATGCATTTATCTTAAGGTTTTAATGTGTTTTGTCAATACAATAAAATCCTATGTGTTATTGGACCATTATGTCATGTTGATCCTCTTGGGCATAAGCCTTGGAAAAAATATTATAGAACAATGTTTACATTGTGTTTATTAAACATGGCATAAACACTAGCCTAGAATATTTAGGCGATGGCCCCCTTACATATAAATTGAAAAACTTAGGCATAAACCCCTTAGCCTAGGTTTATTTCATACTTAATAATTGAAACAAACTTAATCCTAAGGGACTTGAGGTTAATTTTCAATCTTAATAATGTGCTAACTTAATCTCTGAACATATCTACATATTAATGACATGCACTTTATCACTAGGTTTTGATATAATGATGTGAAGGTGCCCAAAGAATTTTCAATGAGGCCCTTATAATCTAACACATGGTAAAAGTGCATTAGAGGATGAGATAACAAGATGATCATTAAAGGACTACCATAAGATTCTAATCATGGGGAAGGCACCCAAAGATGCCAAGTGTCACTAACATAGGGCTTGCAATAAAAGGAGCCAATCACAGGAAAGGACCTAGATTATAATCAATGTCTCATGCTAATCCTAGATTTTAATCTAATGGAGTAAAATAAAAGTAGCATTTTTAAATGCTAATATTTAATTCTCAAAAGTAATTTATGAAAAATTCCATAAAAGGCCTAGACCAATGCCACATAGGCACCATATAAGTAGAAAAGGACAAAATAAAAGATCTTGTGGGCTCAAAAATAAAAACGTATATAAATAAAGGTCTAAATCATATCCAAGGCATGTATAATCCTAAGATTAGATATATTCTACAATTAAATCACCAAACCCTAAACCTTGCATAAAAGTGACACAATTATATTCTTTTCATCACCATTTAATTAAAAGAGAGTTGATTATGTTTTGGAGTGCAAGAGAGATTTCATAAAGACCATTTACTACTAGTACAAACAATTCATAGGAATAGAGATAATGGAAGCTCATAGATAGAAACTAAAAGAGGCTGAGATGTACTTATCAATGGATAACAAAGCCCATATCTTCAAAGATACTGAATTAGATATTGTAACCTTGAATTATCCAAGTGTGAAGAATTGGTTTGAGATCCTATTTTTGATCTAAGAATTGAATCCAATCAAAAAATAATAATAAAGGATTACTATAGTGATCTAGAGATATTATGACTTGGTCACTATTTAGATTGCAAGCCTCCTCCATGCTATGGAAAAACCTAAGGTGTCACATTACATTGATATCCTTGCCCTTATTTTTATTGATTGTAAGATTGATAATAAGTAGATCATTGGGGAAGGAAAATCAAAAAAGGTAGCATATGTTTCTCTTATAGCATTTGAGGGGTATTATAATACTCCCACTCCCCATGTAGATTTATCCAAAATCAAGGAGTAGACCTCTCAATAGGACTTATATTTTGTCTTAATATATTTGTTAGATCAAAGACCCCATATCTTTAGAGACTTTGAGGGAAATATTCATATCATATAAATTTGGGATGACATTAAAATAATAGTGACCCCATTGAACTAAGCCTTTGTTTCCCCTTTAACCACTTATGTGAATAAAATTTGGGTCCCATATGTGCACTTCATAGTGGAAGAGAAACTCACACCTCCAATTGAAGATTTAATTAGTGTTTTCCTCATCAGTAAATTTAATTCCATAAAAAGGAAGCCATATAAACAATTCTACATGATGTCATACCTACTAGATGCCCTCCTAGCCTCTATTACTTTCCCAAGGATTAGGAGTTAGTTTACAAATATCAAAGCCACCATTTCACACCATTACTCCAAATTACATTTTTTTAAACACAAGAACCACATGCAATTCATTTATGACTATGTCTATCTATGCATAATGGAGGCCATCATAGGTGTTCCCATGCCTAAGGTCCACCCCCTAATCAAGATGTATATTTAATTTATGGGTGACATCTTGTACTACCCTGATTACGTAGTCATTAGGATCAATCGGATCATGTCCCAGCCTTATAGCTTGCCAATATATGTTCCTAGCAAACTAGCTAAGAAAGAAATTGCTTCCCAATTCCTAAATGGCATTGATGTTACTTGTAAATTAAAAAAATGTCTTATCCACTCCTTCCATTAGATCATTAGGAAAACCATACTATAGGACTAGAAATAAGTTGAGACCACGTATAGACATAGGGATTCATTTAGTTTTCAATCTGATGAACTTAAGATGTGGGATCTTAAAGGTATAGTAGCCAGCCACTTGAAAGACAAGAATCTCCCAAAGCTTGAATATGTATATCAACTTGGTGTTCATGACACCATGTACATCAAGGATAAGAATTATGAAAAAGTGTTATCCAGGATTCAAGGTCACAACATCAAGCTAGAACATAGGTTAATCAAGGATAACAAGCCATCTATGGAGAGATGACAAATACATCCTTTAAAATATCATTTGTTTCCTATCCATGTAAGACACACTAGGTATAATAACCATATCCATAAGAGCAACCTAAGAAAACACAAGGTGTATAAGGCCAAGATGAACAGGTAAGGGCATAGAGAAAGTGGGAGAGGTGAAATTGGAAGAGAGGCTTAAGAAGTGACCCTCATATTTAACACTCCCACAAATGTAACCTTATCCAATAAAATATTTGGACATGATTGCCTTATAACTAGAAGAGACACTTAAGGGTTCCCTTAAATATCTTATAGAGGCCTATGACTTAGATAAGGAGGTGAAACCTAAGTAAGATAGAGGAAAAGATATTTTCCCTATGACATTTATAGAGAAAAGGAAAGCATAGTTAGAATTAGTTCTTATGGGACCAAGTTTGACCATCCATTACCCCACAAGTGAGGTAAATTTATTTAGTGATGATTTCCCTATTCATGGACTAGTCATTCCTGACTAGTTCATTTATGGTAAATTACAAAAGATTCCCTCTCTTTCCCATTCATGGGCTATGATAAGAGTTGCTAACATTAAGATCCAAGATGAAATGAATCCATGGATAAGGGATATGGTGAAATATTAGGAATAAAGGATAATTGTGGTTGCTTAATGACAAAAAATCAATAATATGGATGCTCTAGGAGCATCTAGTAGCTCAAGTATGGAGGCCCTAGAACCTCCCCAATTTAAAAGGCCCATCACTACCATCAAATTTAACCCTAAAATAACTAGATTGGAAAGAACTACAACAAGGATAGTTGTGCTTGGAATAGAGGAATTCAACTTTCAAAATGTGTAATCCTTTATGGAATTAGCCCTAGTGGGATTCCATTAGCTTGGTGAAGCTATAATTCTTAAAGAGGATGCAGAAAGCTTGATTGAATCCCAATCAACATAGGCCAAAGATAGAGTCCAAGGGATGATGTAAAGGTTCTTAAATTTGGAAAGAGAAAATGAAAACTTGTAGACATAGGTAGTTCTATCATTACTTGAGGCAATGACTAGAATTCTTGATGAGTCATTTTATGACATGTTTGATGCACTCAAAATGATGAAACTAAGGTAGACTGCATTAGAGGGCCAATGTTTATTGGATAAGGGATTGGTCACCCAATGGAAAGCCTTAGAGAACAAAATTTCCAAGATTATTAACATTCAATCAAGAAAATAGATCTAAAGATTCAAAACCATCAGTTTGGGACACTTGAGCACAATTCTAAGAATTATGATTGAAAAGGTTCAAAGTTTGAGTGCTTGGCACAATGACGTAGAAAGATTCCAAGAAGATGATAAGGAACTAATTACAAGAATTAAGAAACTACTTTAGACTATATTCACATATCCTACACAATCAACTATCCTTGAATAATAAGTGACGAATAATTTAAACATATGGCTACTTTGGTAACAAAAAAAATCAAAGGAAAAAGCCAAGGCAAATCTAGGGATGATAATAGAAAAATCCTAGATATGATATTAAATGTAGGGGAAAGGATAAATTAATCTAGGAGCATTAAAGAAAGCATGGATAATAATGATAGGGATTGGTATGACTTGGTAGATTAAGAGGAGTGTCTCATGAAGCCTGTTGTGGATTTGGAGTTAGTTGATGATTAACTTGCTAAAGCCATGAGCATCCTCTAGTAATGAAAAATAGAGGCCCCACCAACAAATTAAGATATATTTTATTTTTTGGGGTTTTCTAACTTTTGAAATAAAACATTCCATTGTAAATACATATGCTAATTTGTTAGCATATTTACCTCTAAGTGAGTATTATTGTGAAAATCACGTGTATTTTATAACTTGTAAGGATAGATGTCCTTATCTTTGTTCACCTATATTTTGTAATTGAATGGTATATTTCCTAATATTTATATAAAGGCATGCATTACCATTTTGAAAAGAGAGATATCTTTGAGAAACGTTGTACACTTGGAGAAATTAATATAATTAAGGAATCGTGCAAGGATTGTCGATATTTGATATGTCAATTACTAATATAAAATTTTCTTTCAATTGCTGGTAGAAGTCTTAAATTTGAATGGTGTCTTTGAATTTTGAGTTGCATTTCCTAATCATAGGATTTATAATTTATGCATATGTTAGATTAGTTAGAGGATCTTAGGTTTTAGTTCATTTCATTTTTCTATATATTCAGATGTGCTAATTTTATTTGATTATGGAAGTAGACCTAGTTCTTACTTGTGATTCTTTACATTATCCTCTGAAGCTTGCCTAGTATATAGTGGAATTTAAGCTTAGGATATGTTGCATTATATATTGGTTTCATGTATACTTAGTTGCAATTGATGCTTTATCATAATGTTTGATACTAAAATTGGAAATCACTCATTTATTTTCTACTATACCCTTTTCTTTGCTCCTTTTTACACCAAGATCACTTTAGTTTTAGCTTCATCATAAATATCCAATTAGATTAGTCTGTATTTTAAATATGGAATGCAATTAACTAAGTATTAACATATATTGTCTACAATTCATGAGAATGGACCAAAGTGGCTCCCAACCACCAAATTATATAAATATTGTGGAACAATTTATCCTGCTAAACTGTTATTTCACCACAAGCAACTAGATTACCAAAACCTACAAATCATGCCTTAAATTTTCTAAATTATAAAATGAGAAGCATTATTTAAACACTAAGAGCAGTTGTGGTTCATTTAGAGGTATTAATAAGAGAATCTCCCACTAGCGTTAGAAGTAGGGTCTACATTCTTTGAATCTTTGTTAATCTTAGTCTATTTTATCTAAAAATTAGTCTATCTTTATGTTTTCTAGTGAATTATTTTCTTATAAGTATAAAGATCATTGATATTTTTTGTTTATATATCATCTTTGTGCTTCCTTTTAAATTATTTAGACATTGATGCTTGTTTCCAATAATTTTAGCTTTAGCTTTGAAAATCCATAGTATCTTAGGTTAGGATGGCTCATTTTGATCAAAGGTAGGCATATAATTTATAGATTAGAGTTCCTTTAGGATTATACTTATAAATATATACCATATTTATGTAATTGAATGCATCTTTGAGCTAATGCAATCAAATATCAATGTCCTTTGTAGTTTTTCATATCACCTTTGCAAAATAAGCTCAATGTGTAGGTCTAACTCTTATTCTTTATAAAATTTAAATTGATACATAATATTTTAGGAAGGATATTCAAATTTCAAGATAAAATTTCCTAGGATTAGAATAAGATCACACTCAAAAACTTGGGAGCTTTTTCTCGAGCTTGAGGTCCATAGAAAACCCAGACATGATAAAGGTAGATGTAGGAGATCCAGATATTTGCCAACTTCACCTCTTTAAGGTAATTATGCCTTTAATTTTTATCAAAATATGGCTTGGTTGGGATATTCTTACATTAATGTACTAGGTGTGGTACATGACCTCCCACATAAACCTAAAAATTACTTTCCTACATTTAATCCAAAAGTTATATTAACTACTGAAGAGCACATAAAATATTTTAAAATAGCCTTAAGATTTCTAAATGTTGTGCATAAGGATGTAGCTTGTAGTTTATTCCCCTTCACATTTAAATATGTTACTTATGAATTATTTATACACTTTCCTAATAATTACATCACAAGCTGGGATGATTTCAATAACACATTCATAGATCAATTTGGTAATATTATTAGTCCTTGTGTTATATATCATCAATTCACCACCATTAAAAGTGGTGAAAGTGATACTATTATGTCCTTAAATACTATATTTAAAAAAAATTTAGCATGAATATTGACCCTTATAATCCTAATGATGTCTTAGCTCTAGAGATTTACAAAGATGCTTTAGATCCCATGACCTCTATGTTTTTGAAAAGATCCATGTTAGCCATAACTTCATTAGCTAGAGCCTATGATAAAGTAGTAACCATCAATGATCAAATGTAGTCCCAAGGTCAAATGGCATATTCTGTGCCAAACATCAACCAATAAATGCTTCTAATGAACTTATTCCCAAACAATAATCAAAATATCCTAGCATTAAACCATCTCCCAAACATATCTCAATTTTCATTGAGTCTTACAAATCCTAATCAAGATTAAGGATTATTAAGTCATCCTAATAGTAGATTCAATCCAAATGGTCAAAGTGATATGGTACCATATGCTACCAATAACTAGGTACATAATTATAAAACTATTAAAAAAGAGAATGAATCCATCTTAAAAATGGTCTAAAAGTTGAGTACTAATTTTCTTCATTTATAAAAACAAGTTAGAAATACTAATGAATGTTCAGGTAGGAACTTATTATTTCAAAGGTATAACATGCCAAATAATAGATTTTAGAATGATAGTTTTTATAATAATAGAAATAATTATCCATCTTCTAAAAAGAAGACTATGGACATTAACCTCACTGATATTACATTACTTGATTATTATAGGGTAGATCGCACAACCAAGCATGGTGAAATTGATTGTATTGAATTTTGTAAAGCCTTTGAGGATTTACAAGAGGATTTGTATACATTTTAAGTGATACCTAGTAAGGATATTAGTGTAGGTACCTCTGGATCTAAGTCATCTAATTAAGACTTCATGGTGGACATCTTTGATTTCCCCTTTCAAGAGGAAAATGAACCTAATGAGATCCCTGAGGAGATCCAAGCCTTTCAAAAGTTTTTAAAGATGTCCTCTCCCTTAAGGAATAGGGATGGGAGGTATCCTTTGACTAACTCAACACCTCCAAATAATTTTGGAACTCATCTAGATAGTTCTTCAAGAAACAATCTTGAGCCACCTAAAGGGAGTACTTCTAAACCCAGCATTAACTTTTGTAATTCTTCTAAGAATGGTTATAACATATTTGAGGACATGAAAAGGATAAATTCCAATATCACTTTACATGAGCTTACATAGATTATAGAGTAAAGGGACCTTCTATAAAAATCTTTGTCAAAGAAGTCCAACAATCCACCATAGATTGATCATGCCAACATGACTATGCACAAGGCCAAGGCTGAGTCTCCTTGTCTCTTGATCACTATTAAGATGTTTGATAAAAACTTACATAATTTATTATTATATTTAAGATCATCTACCAATATCATTCCTATAGTTATATATAAAAAAATTGTCCTGATTCCCATTAAGTTTGATAGGTTTATTACCCAATTAGACAAATCTAGAGTTAGGATAATTAGGGATCTTTTAAATGTTCACATGCGACTATATTTTGAGACTAGAGTATAAAAATTCATTGATATTCAAGTTATTGATATAAATTATGTTTATGAAATCTTATTGATCATGGAATGGACTAAGGCTTTGAAAGGTTACATGTCTATAGATTACTCACATCTATGGTTACCTTGGAAGGGAGTTCCTAATTGGATCAGGGTTGAGAGAGAACCAAGGATGAAACAAATGATAAATGAGTATAATGTTCTAAATGAGAGGGTCAACATAATATACTAAGACTTAGGATTTTTCATGCTAGAGAATGATAAGGTATGTGATCCCAAGAGTGTTCATGTTGTTCGTGGACTATGAAAGTTGCATTTTGATGATGCTAGGTATAATACTAAATTAGGTATTGGTATTGTTTTAACTAACCCTACTAATATAAAGTAGCATGATTCTTATAATATCTAATTCCCTTATACTAACAATCTTGTTGAGTATAAATCCCTTATCATAAGCTAATAGTTTGCTTTAAATAATAAGGTTAGAGAACTACTAGTTTATGGGGATTCAAAACTAGTGATCAACTAGGTTAGAAGAAAATAATAATATAAGATCTCATACCTAAGAAGGTATAAGTTCAAATTTCGGGATTTGATTGAATCCTTTGATGCCTTTAGCATCATTTCCTTCCCAATGGGAGAAAACCAAGCTATTGATGAGTTGGAATCTGCTACAACCAACCTCATGCCTAACCAAGATTCCCCTAATTTTAGCATTGAGCTAATCCCTTGTCCTTCAATGTTGGATAATGTTAACCCTTTCCAATTATTCAATGATGATTAGTAGATATTGGATTTCATGACCAATTATAGAGAATTTGATTCTCATATCATTGATGAGACTAATGAAAGTACATCTAAGGAGGATAAATTTACTGGTAAATTCATTTAACTGGATGACAAAAAGATCCCCAAGGGGATTATTTCTATAGAAATTTTTTTTGATCAGGACAAACTAACTGAGGTTTCCAAAGTTCCCAAGGTAAGTAGGAAAGATCATAATACTGTTGATCTTGGTATCCATGATCAACCCTAGCTAGTAAATGTTGGAAAATCATGTATAAATATGGAGAACAAGAAATCCAAAGAGCTCCTTACCCAATATAGGGATGTCATATCTTGGTACTATAATGACCTAAATATCTTTTATCCAAGGGTCATTACCCATATTATACCCCTGAAGGACAGTTCAAAACCATTCAAGTAGAAATAGAGGCCTATAAACCTAGTCTTGGAACCCATGATCTTCAAAGAGGTTAAAATATTAATAGATGCTAAGATAGTCTTCCCCATCAAGAATTCCACTTGGATATCTAATTTTGTGTTATTTAGGTATAATAATGGTGAGATTAGACTTAGTATTGACTTTAGAAACTTAAAAAAGCATCAAAAAAGGACAACTATCCCCTTCCTTCCCTATACTATGTAATTCAAGTTGTTTCAAGTTCAGCTATGATGTATTTTATTGATGGATTTTTAGGTTAAAATGAGGTTTTAGTTGATAGAGAGGAGTAGATGAAGATATATTTCACCACCAAGTGGGGGACCTTTGCTTATAAGAGAATGCCATTTGGTCTAATCAATGTAGGAGCTACTTTCCAAATAGATACAGACCATGCCTTCCAAGGCTTGATAGGTAAGTGCATCATTATTTATATGGATGATCTATTTTTTATTTTTTTAATATAGAAGACCACTTCCTGCATTTACAATAAGTTTTTGAAATATCTAGAAGGTATGGCATTTACTTGAACCCTAAGAAATGTATCTTTTGTGTGATTGAAGGAAAATTATGGGATCATGTTATAACCAAATATGGGATCTCTATATATCATAAAAGAGTGGAGGCTATATCTATAATATAACCTCCAAATAGTAAAATAGATCTAAAGTCATTCTTTCGTAGATAAATTTTGTAAGAAAGTTTATTTCTGGTTTTGCAAAAATTGTTAAGCCACTGAATGACATGATAAAGAAGGATACCAAGGTCACATGTAATTAATATTCCATAGATACCTTCAATTATATCAAAGAGGCCATTATCCAGGCTCTAGTCCTCATATGTCTTGACTTCTCAAAGGAATTCTACCTCTATTCCTTTGCATCTAACCACACTATGGATGCAGTGTTAACTCAGAGAATTGAAGGGTATGACCACTCAATTTATTTTATGAGCACTAATTTTAATAATTTAGAGTTAAATTATTCATTTATTGATAAATAGTAATATGCATTAGTTAAGGTAGTTATGAAATTCAAGAATTACATCCTTATAAATAAGGTGCATGCTATATTACCTGACCCTAACACCAAACTTATGTTCAGTTAGAATGAATTAGGAGAATGTAGAGGTAAGTAGATATGAATTTTGTAGGAATATGACTTGGATAATAAAATAAAAAAATTGGTAAGGTCTCAAGGTTTGATGCAAATTATTGTTAATACTAACCCTAGGCTAAGTATTATGTAAGTAGATCAACAAAACTTTCAATCTAATAATTGGTATGATTCAATCATACATTTACTAATCAATGGTACTTGTCCTATAGGATTATCTAGGGAGTAAAAGAATGCCCTATGATTGAAGCTAACCCACTACTTGATCAAGGATTAGGTCTTTTATAGGATAAAATTTAAAGGGATTTATTTGAGATGTCTCTCACAAGAAGAAGCCACCCAAATCATGAGCACCTTTTATGAAATGTTGGGTAGTGGACATCCATTTGGGAAGACCACAATCCATAAAATTCTTAAAGTTAGCTATTATTGGCCAAATATTTTTAAGGATTCTCACAAAAATGTGAGAGAATGTCACTCATGTTAGATCTTTATCACTAAGGAGCCAAAGTCAACAATGCCTCTGCAACCAATCATGATTGACAAACCCTTTGATCAATGGGGGTTAGACTTTATTAGGGTAATCAACCCCAACTCATCTGAAGGTGACAAGTATGTCATTACTAACACAAACTATTATAAAAGGTACACTGAAGCTACAATGACTAAGCAATTCAAGATTGAAGAAGTGATCAACTTCCTAGAGGAAAACATTTACACAAGGTTTAGAACTCTAGTCTCTTTGGTGTGTGACAATGGATCTGAATTCATTTCTATAGATATGACTAAATGGTATTATTATAATGGAATCACTCTCAAATTTACATCCAACCATTATCCATAAGGGAGTGGAGTCTCTGAATCTATGAATAAGAACCTAATGAAGGCAGTCAAGAAGCCTATTACAGACAAACCTAGAACTTGGCATAAGCTCCTTAAATTATCACTTTGCAATGAGAGGATAGGAATCAAGAAAACCTTAAGAGCCTCACCATTTATATTTATATATGGGAAATAACCTACCTTTCCAATTACTCTCAAATTACCTACATACAAATTTATGTAGGATTATATGGAAGAAAGCCAAGATCTTGCCAACTCTAGATTGATGGACATCATTCAGATAGAAGATGCAAGGGAGAAAGCCTTTTATAATTTTAGTAGGAATCAAACAACACTAAATATATGGTTTGATAAAAGGTCCAAGATAAAGTTTTTTAGATAGGGATACCTAGTTCTCTTTTCAGACAAAGCATCTAAGCCTAAGGGAAAACATGGTAAATTCACACCCTTGTGGATTGGCCCATACTAGATTGAAGAAACATTGGAGATCAAAACCTTCAAGCTCAAATATCTACAAGGAGAATAGTTTACATTTACCACCAATGGTAAATACCTCTATCACTAATTCTTTGTTGTTCCTCTAAATGTCTTCGCAGAGTAAACTCTAAGATGGTTAGATTTAGAGTAGGTAGGCTCACTATTTTCCTTTCAATTCTTTCCTTCATGTCCCTTGTTTGTAAATAAGCATGTATATAGTTATTTATTTTCCTTTTTTATCTTTATTTCCTACTTTCTATTGTATTTTTATTTCTTATTTATTTTTTTCATGATTCTAATAAGTCCTCTTAGACAATCATGAACTCAAAGTTATGAAGTTTTCTTAAAAGTTCCCAAATTTTGGAAATGTAGGTGCAGAACCCCATGCATAAGATGACAATGGCTCTAAAATGTAAAGCATAATTCTATAACATGGAGAAACAGGTAAATACAAATAGAAAGGCCAATCATTACATGAGAACCTAACCATCGTCTTGACCTCAAGCTAGTTCTAAGAAGACTCAAAATTGTAGGGAAAAAACTCAAATCATCATGGTATACACATACTAACACTTAATCAACATCCATGCCTGGAGTAAATTTATAGACATAGGTGATTTTAGAAAAAATCAAACACTTAACCAAATTGTAAGACCTGGCTACCCTAGATCCCAACCTTGCTAAAAGCATAAAGATCTAAGAAAATAGAAACAATAAGGATACAATGCAAAATCAAAAGCTTTTAGGCATAGGTGATTATAGTAACCTTTACTAGGGTTATGTATGCCTAACTAGAAATGGAGAAATGACTTGAGTGGAGCTTATGTCATCTTTGTTAGGGCTATAAATGCCTGGCTGGTAGTAGAGAAATGCCCAAGCCTTCCTTAAACTAAAAACATGGTGATTAATGAATAACCATATATGTTATAAGTCAAGTATTAGTAATTGAGGACTTGAAACTTAGAAGTTGTCTTAAATTCCATGAAAAATAATAAGTGGAATCAAAGCACACACATATTATGGTTATGTCTTGGTGTTTGACCATAAGGATGCAAATTCAAGGTTTGTTTCAACCATAATTTGGTTTAAGTGGGGGTTTTGATAAAATGAAGTGGATGACCTAACTATTTGTCTAAATAAGAGTCTCTAAGATCTAACATATTGATATGTTTCCCCCCTGAGTCACTATTTATTGGGACCAACATACCCCCATTTTTTAAAAATTAGGACCTTAGAGAAACCCTAAATTTTGAACATGAAAATTTATCATGATAGGATCATTTATGTAATTTGAAGATCATCCACTCTATTAAAAGTAGGCTTACTTGGTTTTGTTCTGGATTTAACTCTAACAAACATCTCTAATAAATGGTCTTTATTGCTCTTGTTATAGGTTCCATGGTGTTTTTACCTAAGAATTTCATGTTTCAAAACCCCTGGCCAAAGCCCTTAGTTTAAATTTGAATCTTGATGGGAATCAAACTGGTGACAATCTTTTGAAAGTTCATTTTGGACCTAAACATAAAATTCATGCTCTAAGTTTAATCATGTTTATTAAAATAGATATAACTTAGTCTAATGTCCTTGGTCCATCTATTACTTTTACCTTTAAAAAGTTCCTTGTATACCTAACCTTCATTTTCCAAGGTCCTTTAAAAGTTTCCTAACATAGCCTAAGATTTTAACCATAAGGCCTTGACGTATTTTTAAAATAATAATAGGACCTGAGTCTTAGTATATTAACCTATGTCTCAATTTCCTAAATCTACTTTTATATTAACTTGGACCCTTGTTTATACCTTAGCCTAAGGTTTTAATTCTAAGACGTTGATGTATTTATTAATATAATTGGGACCTTAGTCTTAACACCTTAACCTAAGTCTTTATCTTTGTGGCCCTAACTTAAAATCCTTTCATCTTGTAGGATCCAATGACCTTCACTTTATCACAGCCTTTGATATAACAAATCAATAAAAGCCTAAAATTTATCTTAAATAAAGTGCATCTTGAATGACCTAATGGTTTGTATTTCCCATGGCCTTTTGATTAGATGATACAAGGAAAACTGATGAAATCTTACATATAGACCATTGGACCAATCATATTCAAGCCCTCAGATCATGATCAATACATTTTTCTTGCTCATGAAGACTCAATTAGACAGTGCAAATCATAGTTGAAAAGTCAAATGACTATATAAAACCTAAAAAATTGACACACATCACATTTAAATTTGATAATCAAAGACAAATAGGTCTTACTTGATAGAGATATCTAATCACAAGCAAGCTCCCAGATCAAGATCTATAGTTGATGCTTCATCATGGATTTTGATTTGATGGAGTGAATTTAAGTCTAAGATCTTATGAAGCCTCACAAAAATGCCAAGTGGAATTGTCACATAGGGTCATAATAATTTGATGTGATTAAAATTAACATTAGTGTGACTATAATTTGATGTCCATAAGGACGTATTTGACATCTCCACGACCATCAACTTTAAGCCCATAAAATTAAAAACTTCATTGACTTAAAATTGACATTTGTAAGACCATCTTTTTCTATGCAAATTTCACTTTCTACATTCAAAAGATAGGAAATGAAGAAACTTAAGGAAATGGTCAAGGCCTATATGTACCTGGATATAGTCTGCGCACCGTAATCCAGACGGTTGTGAGTACTCCTCTTTGGCTGTGGAGGAATGACACCTGCGAATAAAGAGACTTGGACAAAAAGGTATTAGATGGATAGGTGGTGGGTTGCCAAGCGAAAGCTTGTTCCCAGAAGTAAGAAAACTTCCTTAAGGGAGGTCAACCCACTGGTAAAAGATAGATAAAAGACTGAGAAAATACAGAATGCTAGAATACTGAAATGATGACAAACTTAGAAAAGAAAAATGGGAGACAAATGTTTACCTGAAAGGAGCTGTTGGGCTGATGACAGTTGCCAAGGTTGGGGATGTTACCGGTGTCAGCTGTCTGGTTTGCCGACATCGGTTAGACTGTCGATGTCAGTCAGGGTAATGACTGGCATCGGTCAGGGCAGTGGCCTGTAGTCGAGTCTGGTTGGGTTTCTTGCTCTGTAGATGGGTCTAATTCATGAATGGGTCTGAGACAGAGTTTATGGACGTGCTTGAATGGTTTGGGGAATGGTCTGGGTCTGATTAGATGCCCTGTGCAGGGTCTTTGTTGGCAGGAGGGGTGAGGAAGTTGTTCAGGACTACACTAAAAGGGTGACAGGGTGAGAGGAAGATGGACAGAGGATAGGTTCTAAGAAGGCTTTTCAGCCTCTAAGGGGGAAAGACAGAGGAAGAAGGAGACAGTGGATATGCCAGATAACTGAAACTAAATGAAAGAATGAAGTACAATAATGAACTTGCTTACCTTTTGGGCTTGCTGAATGAAGAATGAAGGAGCTGCTGTTGGAGCCACATAAGACTTGTTGCAAGAGAAAATCTCTGACCAAGAGTCCCTGCACCTGTTGCTGTTGTTGCACGAGGTCCAGAGAGAAGAGAGTCGAATGTCGAAGTGCGAAGAGAATTCTGTTTTCGAGTTTAGGAGGTTGGGGGTCTGCAAGGAATGCAAAAAATAGTCTTGAAGGCTACCGACGCTGGCATAATCACTGATGTCGGCAGCAGGGTAGCCGATGTCAGCAGCGACAGAATGGGGACAGAGACTAAAAATAGCCTCTGTCCGTTCTTGCACGCCGTCGGGTCACGGGGTTGTGGAGAAACGGTCATGAGGATGGTAAATGGGTGCAGGAGGAGGATAAAATGGAGATTTGGAGTAATAAAAGCTAAGAGGGAGGTAGGGGGATCCAAGGAGGGGATCCAAGGTGGCAAGGGTGAGGTGGAAAGGGGGCCACTAATTAAAATATTTAAGTTATTTAAATTTAATGAATAGAGAGGACTAAGGTAAGGGTTAGGATAGGGGACAAGGGGGGATGACCAAGGTGCAAACACATTTCTGGTGTCTACATTTGCCCCTTTTTGTCTTGTTGGATGTTCTTAACGAACTTCAAGACAAAAAAAGGAGTTGGTTGCCCCAGGATGAGGATGAGGTGTTCCCCCCTCAAAGCGAGAGTCGAGAGAAGGGAACTGGAGATCGAGTGTCAATTTGACAAAGAGATAGATAGAGAAAGGGTGAGCGAAAATGCTACAATAGTCATGATTGCATGTATACCACTGCACAGGATGGTCAGGTCAAATTGTCGCATGTTGAGGGTCAAGGAGTGCCAAAATTGAAGTAACTAGGCCCCAGCATTTAGTCATCTGCTGATCGGGTTACTCAGTCTAAGCTGAAGCTCCAAATGGTCGTTCGTGTTCTAGGTATCCCGGGCCTTCTACATTTAAATGTTTCTATGTAAATTTCACTTTCTACATTCAAAAGATAGGAAATGAAGAAACTTAAGGAAATGGTCAAGGCCTGCATGTACCTGGATATAGTCTGCGCACCGTAGTCTAGACGCTTGTGAGTACTCCTCTTTGGCTGTGGAGGAATGACACTTGCGAACAAAGAGACTTGGACAAAAAGGGATTAGATGGATAGGTGGTGGGTTGCCAAGCAAAAGCTTGTTCCCAGAAGTATGAAAACTTCCTTAAGGGAGGTCAACCCACTGGTAAAAGATAGATAAAAGACTGAGAAAATACTGAATGCCAGAATACTGAAATGATGACAAACTTAGAAAAGAAAAATGGGAGACAAATGTTTACCTGAAAGGAGCTGTCAGGCTGATGACAGTTGCCGAGGTCAGGGATGTTGCCGGCATCGACTGTCTGGTCTGCCGACGTCGGTTAGACTGCCGACGTTGGTCGGGGTAATGACCGGCATCGGTCGGGGTAGTGGCCTGTAGTCGGGTCTGGTCGGGTTTCTTGCTCTGTGGATGGGTCTGATTCGTGAATGGGTCTGAGATAGAGTTTATGGACATGCTTGAATGGTTTGGGGAATGGTCTGGGTCTGATTAGATGCCCTGTGCAGGGTCTTTTTTGGCAGGAGGGGTGAGGAAGTTGTTTGGGACTACAATGAAAGGGTGATAGGGTGAGAGGAAGATGGATAGAGGACAAGTTCTGAGAAGGCTTTTCAGCCTGTCAGGGGGAAAGATAGAGGAAGAAGGAGACAGTGGATATGCCAGATAACTGAAACTAAATGAAAGAATGAAGTAAAATAATGAACTTGCTTACCTTTTGGGCTTGCTGAATGAAGAATGGAGGCGCTGCTGTTGGAGCCACAGAAGACTTGTTGCAAGAGGAAATCTCTAATCAAGAGTCCCTGCACTTGTTGTTGCTGTTGCACGAGGTCCAGAGAGAAGAGAGTCGAATGCCGAAGTGCAAAGAGAATTTTGTTTTTGAGTTTAGGAGGCCAGGGTCTGTAAGGAATGTAGAAAATGGTCTTGAAGGCTGTCGATGCTGGCATAATCACCGACATCGGCCATAGGGTAGCTGACGTCGGCAGTGGCAGAATGGGGACAGAGACTAAAAATAGCCTCTGTCCATTCTTGCACGCCGCCGGGTGGTGAGGTTGTGGAGAAATGGTCCTGAGGATGGTAAATGGGCGTGGGAGGAGGATAAAATGGAGATTTGGAATAATAAAAGCTAAGAGGGAGGTAGGTGGATCCAAGGAGGGGATCCAAGGTGGCAAGGGTGAGGTGGAAAGGGGGCCACTAATTAAAATATTTAAGTTATTTAAATTTAATGAATGGAGAGGACTAAGGTAAGGGTTAGGATAGGGGAGAAGGGGGGATGACCAAGGTGCAGACACATTTCTGGTGTCTACATTTGCCCCTTTTTGTCTTGTTGGATGTTCTTGACGAACTGCAAGACAAAAATAGGAGTTGTTTACCCCAAGATGAGGATGAGGTGTTCCCCCCTCAAAGCGAGAGTCGAGAGAAGGGAACTGGAGATCGAGTGTCAATTTGACAAAGAGATAGATAGAGAGAGGGTGAGCGAAAATGCTGCAATAGTCATGATTGTGCATATACCACTGCACAGGATGGTCGAGTCAAATTATCACATGTCGAGGGTTGAGGAGTGCCAAAATTGAAGTAACTGGGCCCCAGCATTTAGTCATCTGCTGATCGGGTTACTCAATCTAAGCTGAAGCTCCAAATGGTCTTTCGTGTTCTAGGTATCCCAGGCTCAGGAAGTGCTCCTAGAAACATGAAAAAGCCACAAGTAGTAGGGATCAACTGGCTCACGATCCTATACTTGTGAAGGTTAAAAATAAGTCTGCAGATAATTCTGCTAACCAGTCGTGAGGTAGCGTACAAGCAAAAACAACCAAGGCAACATGGTCTTGGAAGTAGTCAAAGTCAGAGGAGATAGGCATGATATCCAATGGTCATGGGTCAAGGTGGATGGATGGACAAAAGGGTGCGGCCGAGCTAACCTCAGGAGACATCATGTCATCCGAGTGCTGCCTACATAGCCCTTGTGTGAAGGGCCTCAGGCCAATGTAGTTCTCCCTAAAGGGGAGGAAGGTTCAAAGAGATTGATTGGTCTTGGTCAAAGTGGTCGATGGATTGGATTGGTTTTGGACAAGGTCAAGGTCAAGGTCACGAAGAGGAACAGTTTTCCCATCAGAGAGATGAACAAATGAGGGTGGTTGAGCTAACCCCAGAAGATGTCGTGTCATCTGAGTGCTACCTACATAGCCTCGGTCTTAGGGCCTCAGACCAATATAGTTCAGATTGAGAGTTTGAGTGGTAGACAGGTGGTCAAAATATTTGAATGATTGGTTTTGGTCAAGGTCAGAATGATGAGGAGAAAAAATGATGCTACAGCCTTTTCCACATGGTGTATTCTGCAACATTGGTCGAGAGATCTTTCATTCCTAGCAATTGTCCATAGTCATGATGGATGTATACTAAAAATGAATTGGGGTCTATTTATGCTTCAGAAAGTATTGGTTTATGCTTAACATAAATTGGATCTAGTTGATAGTTTCCATGTGTATTGTTGTCCATAGAAACTATGTGAAAAGGACAGAGGTGATGTCTGATGTCATGATGAAAATGTCAAGGTTGGAGTTGAGTCGATTGGATTTGACAAGTGATGAAGTTGAATGTGACCAAAGTGTAGAGGAGAAGTGAAAGGAAAATTTCTCTTTTATTGACAAGGACCGAAAAGAGAGCATAGATAGGGGTTGTTAGAACAAAAGCCCCATTCATGCATTGTGTCAGTGCCCAGGGTTGTGTTAGAATGGTAATCGAATCACGTCAACATTAAAGTGAGCTCGAAGTCCCTTGAGCAGGTGTTGGGATAGGAAGATGATAGGGTAACCCAGTTTAAGAGCAGGAATAACCTTGCCCCTTTTTTATAGGAGACCCTGAGACAACTAGAAGCCAAGTCCATGACCCATTTTTTTTTTGGTGCAGACTGATCGATGCGGGAAGTCTACATAGAGATGTCATTTTGCTTTGTGGTCATGTTATGAAGCTGATCAATGCAGGAAGCTTCTAAAAAAGTGTTGTTTGTAGCAAGATTTAGTCATAGCCATCCTTCGAGGGAGTGGTCTATATTTTTGCTTTATATAAGTTTGAATAGCTTTCCTTTGAGGGAGCAGTCTATTAGCTACAGCAATGATAATACAGCTATCCTTCGAGGGAGCAGTCTGCTTTTTAATTTGATTTTATGACCTTGGATATGTTTTGACATCATGAGTTTTTTTTTTTTTTTGATAGAATGTGGAGTCATGGACAAGACTATCGAAGGTCAAGGGCTCCCTTTTATTAGGACAAGGCACCCATGCGTCATAAAAGGGTTGTAGAGGACTTGTTTAGGGGAATAGGGTTGAAGGAATAAGGATTAGGAGGATGAGGATTGCTCAAGGGATGAGCTCAAGTTACATGTCAAGTGGACGAGTACTCGACTAACAAAAGAATGGTCAAAGATGCAACGCATTGAGAGGCTCAGGTTCTGGCCGTCCATTGAGAGAAGACAGACGATAAGTCCCTGACCCATACTTGTGCGTGATGATGAAAGGTCCAAGCCAATTAGGGGTGAATTTGCCTCGCTTACTTTGCTCCATATTGGTCACGTGCCGATTCTCTTTGAGGACGAGGTCTCCGATGTTGAAATCTCATTCTCGTAGATTTTTGTCATAGGCTCGCTTGATGCGATTTTGATAGACATGGAGATGATTGAGGGCAGAAAGATGGCATTCATCAAGTAACTCTAGTTGAGCTAAGCGATCTTGATGAAAGTCATCGTTGGAGAGAATGTCATGCAAAGAGATGTAGAGAGACAGGATCTATACTTCGAGAGGTAGGACAGCCTCTATTCCGTACACGAGAGAGAAAGGGGTTGCACCTGTAGAGGTTCGGATGCTAGTGCGGTAGGCCCATAAAGTGAAGGGAATATGAATGTGCCAATCCCTTCCAGTATCATTGACCACCTTCATGAGAATCTTAGTCAGAATTTTGTTAGACACCTCGGCCTACCCATTTGCTTGTGGGTAGTAAGGCGAAGAAAAGCTGAGTTGGATGCCAAATGAGTCGCATAGTTTTTGGACAGTCTTGTTTTTGAAGGACTTACCGTTGTCGATGATGATTTTGTGAGGAACACCGAAATGATAGATGATGTGGCTGCTGATGAAGTTGACAATTTTGTCAGCTTTTGTGGAGACGAGAGGAATGGCTTCCACCCACTTGGTGAAATATTCAGTGGCAATGATGATGGATTGATGACGAAGGGACGAGTGAGGGTTAATCTCACCGATGAGATCTAAACCCCACTGAGAAAAAGGCCAGAAATCCTAAGTGACTTGTAAGGCATGGCTAGGGAGATGAAGCAAGTTAGAGTGCTATTGACACTTGATGCAATGCCTAACATAGTCGCTACAGTCTTGATGAAGGGTGGGCCAATAATAACCCAGGCGAAGGATGCACTTGGCAATCGTGTTTCCACTGAAGTGTCTGCCACAAATCCCATCGTGGACTTCTTTTATGGCATGAGAGGCTTTAGTGGAGGTTAGACAGTGAAGGAGGAGGCCATCGAAGCCTCGCTTATAGAGAAGACCTCCTAGCATGGTGTAGCGAGCTGTACGCTTGATGAAAGCTCTCCGCGCATTGCTAGAGAGGTTGGGAGGAATGACAGAAAGAGATAAGTAATCCACAAGTTGCTTATACCAATCATCTCGTGGACTAGAATTGATAGTGTTGATATGATTGATGTGAGGAGAGATGTATGAAGGCAATGGTACACGATGCATCGTGACAAAAAGTCGAGATGATGATGATGAAGACGGGATATGCGAGGCAAGAGAAGCCATAGTCTCAGCAAACTTGTTCATGGATCGAGGAACAGTCTGCAAGAGGTAATGGTCAAAAGATGCCAGAAGAAGGTTGACATAGTTTTTATACCTTTGCAAAATTTTGTTTTTATAGAGGTATGAACCGTTGACTTGATTGACGACGAGCTGTGAGTCACCGAAGATGTTGATAGACTTGATGTGGAGAGAAAGGGCGGTTTGAAGTCCCAAAATTAAGGCCTCGTATTCGGCCATATTATTGGTACAATCAAAGTCAAGCTTGAAAGACAAAGGCATGGGCTCCCCTTTGAGTGGGATGAGGATGACCCCCGCACCCCCACCGAGTTGACATTTGGAGCCGTCAAAGAACATGGTCATTTGGTAGATGGTGTCATCGGTAGAAAGTGTGGCGATAGACTCATCGGGAAACTCATACTGTGAAGGTTGATTGTTGGAAAGAGGGGCATCTACTAATTGATCAGTGATGGATTGCCCTTTGATAGATTTTTGTTGGATGAATTTGAGGTCAAACTTAGCAAGCAGCATGAGCCACCGAGCCATATGTTGATTCTGATATGGCTTGGAGTGCATGTATCGAAGAGGGTCAGTGTGAGTGATGACAAAAGTTTTGTGGTTGAGAAGATAGTGGTGGAGCTTGGTAGTGGCAAAGACTAATTCCAAACAGAGTTTCTCAGTATGAGTATACCGAGTTTCATAGTCGACCAGTGTTTGGCTGATATAGTAAACTACTTGCTCACGGTGATGCTCGTCTCGGTGCGCGATCATGGCACCTAATGAATGGTTGGTGGCAGAGATATAAAGGTAGAAGGGTTGGTCATCTTTAGGTGGAATGAGGACTGGTGGAGAGACCAGATAGCTTTTGAGGGCTTTAAATGCCTCTTGATAGTCCTCATCCCATTTAAAGGAGATGTCCTTCTTAAGGAGATGATGAAAAGGTTGGCAGCGGTCAAAAAGCTGTGAGATGAAATGGTGAATGGACTGGAGCTTCCCTTGTAGACTACGAAGCTGCTTGAGATTGGTTGGGGGTGGCATCTCGAGGATAGCATGAATCTTGGTGGGATCTATCTCGATGCCACAGAAGGAAACGATGAAGCCGAGGAGCTTGCCTGAGAGGACCCCAAAGACGCATTTCTTGGGGTTAAGGTGGACATTGTATTGAAGAAGGTGAGAGAAGATGATCTTGAGAATGGTCAGGTGGTCACGGTGAAGCTTGGACTTGCCGAGAAGGTCATCCACATAGTCCTCCATGATTTTGTGGAGGAGATCATGGAAAATGTAAGTCATGGCACGCTGATAGGTGGCACCAGTGTTCTTCAAGCCAAAAGGCATGACTCGATAGTAGAAAGTCCCCCATGGGGTGATAAAGGTAGTCTTGTGTTGATCTTCTGGTGCGATCAAGATTTGGTTGTATCCTAAAAACCTATCCATGAGAGATAGCATCTCATGGCCGGCCATGAGATCAATAAGCTGGTCAATGTTAGGAAGAGGGAAATCATCTTTGGGACAGGCTAGGTTAAGGTCACAATAGTCTGTGCAGATCTGAATCCCCCCAGTCACTTTGGTGATTGGGATGATGTTAGAGACCCACTACAGATAATCGATGGGCTAGATGAAGGAGACAGAAAGAAGGTGCTGAAGCTCCTCTTTGACAAGGAGTGCAACGCGGGGATGCATCTTTCGAAGCTTTTGCCTAACAGGCTTAGCCTCTAGTTGGGTGATAATGTTATGGGTAGCAATGGTGGGGTCAATGCTAGGCATGTCACTGTAAGTCCAAGCAAAGGCCTTGCTATGGTCTGAGAGGAATTGGGTGTAGTCAAGCTGCTCCTGGGCATCTAAAGATTGGCCAATCTTTAAGACGTGAGGAACATCGAAAGAAGGGAGGTTGATGTCAATGGTTGATTCATTTAACATAACCTGGGTCTCAAAAGGGAGGGAATGCTGGATGGAAGTGTCGTCAACACCCATGTAGGAAAGGATGGCGTCATCGTCAACACAGTGGAAGGTGTGAATGGTTGCCGACTCATCCTCTACCATGCTGGGAAAAATGAGAGGGAGAGACCCGGACACCCCATTGAGCTGATAGGTCAGGGGTTTTAGGCGGATGGTGTTTATGAAAAAAAAAACTAGGAGGGATGGAAACAACCGACTCCATAGGTGAAGAAGGAGAAATGGGTGAATTTGGAGGAGATTGGTCAATAGTCAGCTCAGGACAAAGGTCTAAAGGAGCCTGAGTGGGGTCATGATATCCCAAGCCATACCATTTCTTGGCATTGTCATTGTTGAGCGACTCGATGGGCTGATGGGAGCCCTGCTCATAGCGCCCGAAACCAAAACCCTTCCATGCACACCTATAAAGGTAAGTGTGTGCAAAGGCGGGGTTGCCAAGAAATGAGAAGTCTAATGTGAATGGTTGGGGTGAAGAGAGAGGATTTCCGTTGGTAGGAGCTTGATTGAGTCCCCCATAGACAAGGTTGGTTTGGAGGTGAGGAGGACCATAAGGCACGACCATCCCAATCCGATGGTCATAACTGGGACTGAGATGAAGGTGTCCATACTCTTGCAGAGTTTGGAACATGTCTAGGGTTAACAAGCGATATTCCCCGAGTGATAGTCGTTGGAAGATGTCTTCCATGGGGTCTTTGGTCGTCGCTTGAAGAGGAGGGGTAAGGGTGACCGCCGGTTGCGAACTAGTCGAAGCTTCCATGGATGGAGGTGGTGCCAGGGTTGATGGCTTGATAGGAATGAGGATGTCATTGGGACGATAGGTTGTGTTGCAAGTTTTAAAGGGTGAAGGGTCAGTGGGAATGGTGTGAACTTGCCTGTCATGCTCAAATTTCACACAACGGTGTAGGGTGGAGGGGACACAAGCCATGGCACAGATCCAAGGTCGGCCCAGCAACATGTTGTATTGAAACTCTCCTTCGATGATATAGAAGAGCTCTGGGACTGTGCGTGGACCAACGTGAATGTGAAGGACAACTGTGCCAATGGTCATGGCGGTGGTGTCATTGAAAGAGCACAAGATTGCGTCAGTTTTGGAGATGCAATTCTTGGGAAGAGCCAACTGATTAAAGTCATGGGTGGAGATAATGTTGATGCTAGCACCTCTGTCGATCATAATGTGTTTTATGTGTGTCCGATCAACATAGGCAGTGATGAAGAGGGTGGCGTCCTGATCTTCTGTGTTAGATGTGGGAATCTTAGAATCACTGAATGTGATGGAGGGAATAGGAGATAAAGAATGGACGAGGGTAGCGAGTGGTTGGGGGTCCTCGGGTCAGACCTCTACTTCCTAGAGGGCTCGAATGAGGGCTTGACGATGCTGGGGCGAGGTTTGAATGAGGTCATAAAGGGACATCTTCACAGGCGTCTAGTGAAGCTGTTTCACCATGGAGTCATGAATCAGCCCGGAAGAGGAAGATGAAGAAGGCTGAGGTGCACCAAGGATAGAAATTTTAGGCTTGGGTGCAAGAGGTGGCTTGATGAAAGGGTAGGTCCAAGGAATGGTGGCTTTTTCTTTCGCCTTGTCCTTTTGCGACCTAGTGGTTATATGGATAGCATTGATCTCAAAGATAGGAGGTGAAAAAGAGGTCATGGCCTACTGGTGAGATGTTGATGTGGTCGAAGAGGTTAGATGGGAAGGAGTCGAGGTCTGGTCAAGAGTGTCCTCAAGGAGAAGAGTGTCCTTCTCCATATAATGGCAAATGACGGTCTTAAGGGCACAGCAAGTCTCATTATCGTGTCCTGGCGTATGATGATATAAGCAAATCTTCATGTCATCAAAATAGGAGGGCTTGGACCTGAGAGGTTGAAAAGGCCTAATGGGTGGAAGGGTTATGTTGGAAGTCTACAGAAGTCAATGCAATATCAATGAGTATGAGCCCGCTAAAGGGTCCGTGATAGTTGATATGTGCAAGGTTGGTGACTTTTGCTTAGGCGGAGTTGGAGGAGGCTTCTGTACCACTTTATGGGTTGATGGTGCAGGGACAGGCAGAGACGGCACTTTCTTTGTGAGAGGTACCACCTTTTTAGGAGAGGGTAGGCTAGAGGTAGGCAGAGGAAGCAAAGGAGGCAACTGGTTTTGATTAGAGGTCGGCATGGAATGGACTCTGGTCAGGGTCGAAGGATGGGGGCCCAATAGGGAAGGCAATGGTGACGGGGGAGGAGGCATTCACTTCTATGGTTTGGTAGTCTTCTTCAACTTGTTTGGAAGACTGCTACTGGTCGAGATCTGGTCTAAGTCCACCTTTACTTGCGGGTGAGTGAGGGTAGAGACAGGGTGAATGCCATGTGACTTGATGGGTTTAGATGGGGCAGATGCGGGTTTTGGTCTTGATGGGATTGGTTGAGGTTTGAGAGTCTAGTTTTTGTTGAGAGTCTTGGGAGATTCTGCCTTAGGAGGATTAACAGAATGTGATGAGAGGGCACGAGCATGTTGAAGGGCTTTAAGACGCTCCCATAATACCTGTTGCATCACTTTCCTTGAAGGGAGAAGTTCAATTTTCTCCACTAATTGAGAAAATGGCTGAGAAGATGATGGATGAGATTTGGGTCCTTGAGAAGATGTTGACAGTTGTGGTGCCGAAGATGAGATGGGTGTAGCAGCCTCAGACCCATGGCATGATGAAGCTGTGACAGATGCGTCTTGGGTTGGAGATGAAGGAGAGGCAGGTTCTTCCCTAGGTGGAGAAGAAACCGGAGAACGAGGCTCCTCAAGTGGGTAAAGGGCAGGGATGATGGTGCCCTCCACTTCCGGTCGAGGAGTAGGAAGGGTCAGGTCCTCCATAGGTAATAGGAAGGAGGATGGTGAGACCGGTGGTGCCGGTAAAGTCGAGGCATCCTCCAAGATGAGAGGGGTTGACGAAGAACTAACCAGGGAAGGAGGCTCATCCACATGTGATGGACTGATAGATGGACTAACCTCTTGAAGTTGGTCAGGGACGAAGGGCGAGACCGTATTGACTGTTCGAATGTTGTGTTCATGAGTGTCGTCAATTAAGGTCTGAACATTGTTTTGGGTCAGTAGATGATTGGGGAAAGGTTGCTTGAAGATGTCAATGGCCTGATTAGGGGGTGCATTGGGATTGTCTAGCATAAGGTCACCCCTTTCAAGCATGTCCTGGATTATGTTTTTAAAAGTTTTGTAGTTTTCTGTGTCATGTCCTTTGACACGATGGAAGTTGCAGAAGTCATGTTCCCTATACCACGTGGGAATGGCGTGTGAGGGATCAAATTGTGGAGGAGGTCGGGCCTGAGGGAGATTGAGAACCCCCTGTCTAACAAGTTTTTCCAGCACAGACGCGTATGATTCTCCAAGAGGAGTATACCATCGTTATACGTATCTCTACTGGAATTGATGGGTGGCACTCTGAGATGTGGATGGCTCAGGCTGATTGTTTAAAGGTGAAGAGGATGAAGGTCTAATGACCATAGCGTTAGCTGAAGCTTTAGACTTAAGATTGGATGATGATGGTTTAGAAGATGAGGAGTCGTTGGTCTTAGAGTTGGGATTCTTGCTCTGCAACTTGACTTTATTCTCCTCAATGGCACGCAACTCAAGTTTGTGGGCCATCATGAAGGCTTCGTCAAAGGTGCGGAAGGTTTGAACCCTCAAGGTGGAAGAAATATGTCTAGCGTAGGCTTGGGAGAAGAGTTCAATAAGTTTGGGCTGGGGTAAAGAAAAGGAGAGTTGATTGATGAGGCCTCTCCATCGAGCAATGAAGTCGGCTATGGATTCATCCTCGAATTGACGGATAGAATAGAGGTCTGTGATTGAGACCTTCTTGGAGATGTTGATGGAGAAGTGATCAAGAAAGAGCTAGGCCAACTATGTGAATGTGAAGAGAGAATGGCTAGGAAGGGAGCTGTACCAGTCAAGCATAGCACCCAAAAGAGACATGGGAAATGTGCATAAAAGTAATGCATCATCATGGGCAACAAGGTAATAGGGATGTCTGAATGCCCATAAGTATGGATGTGAAGAGAGAAGGTAAGCGAGAAAATTTTGGAAGCTCCCACTGGCTAGGATATGGCCTGATTGGGACGGAAGGATGAATGGGCTCGTTGCAAATTTGCTCATATGAGAGAGCATTGCGTGAGATAAAAATGGAGGTCTCTAAGCTATACATCTTGTCCATCAGTATTTTGATGATATCTGCCGACGGATTGATGGGTGGAGCGCCCCTTAGGTTGTAGGGCACTTGAGAGAGGCTAGATGAGGCACACGACGTAGTTAGTTGTGCCTGTAAGGGTGCAAAATAGGGATAACTAGTCACAGGGATAGAAGAGAAGGCTAAGGGTGGTTGGGTAGGAGGCATAGCTAGGCCTGATGTTGCCACGAGAGGTTGGATTGTGGTAACAGGGGCCAATGGATGGGAAGCCACCCTGGTGTTGATAGGGGCCAGAGTAGGCAGAATAGAGATGACCAAGTTCTGAAAAGGAGTGGATAGCGGTTGAGAAGGTTGAGGTTGATAGGGGGCTGAAACCCCGGTGGAAGTGGGCCCCAAGATGGAGGGAGAGGCCACACCTAGAGGGTTGGTCAAAGTCTGGTCATTGGTCAAGGTGATAATTTGAGTGTCTAAAGGTTAGACTACGGATGCTGTCGATACGGCTGTAGTCGTGACAAGAGAGGTCGGCATTCCGTAAATTAGATTGCCCAAGGAATCCCGCGTTCGGCTATGTGCGAGGTAGTGCTACAAGGCCTTGACGTTGAGGTCCAAGAATCATGTGAAATCTTGGTCCCCTTTTGGGACAATAGGAGTCTAGGGCGGGGTTGGATGAGTAGGAGTTCTTTCGGTCTCCGAGTTGAACTCCATGATAGGACTGGTTAAGGACGGGGTGGACGGAAGTGGTTGACGGCTAGCGTGGTTGACTAAAGCCTTGGCTTGACTACGAGTTAGAACCATTCAAGACAAAGAAGGTTCAGGTTTCAAAAACTATGTTTTTCAGTTTCAGAGAACCAGGATGAAGTTTTTGGCAGAGAAAGGATGGGTTTCAAGGTTGCTATTTTGAAGAAAAAGGACAGTGACAGAGACCGACGTCAGTTTTTGAAAAACTGATGTCGGTAAGAAAGATGGCCGACGTCAGTCAGATAACCGATGCCGGCAAGAAGAGGAAACCGACGTCGGTGATAAAACTAGTGCCGGTGACTGTTTTCCAGAGACCCAAAAGATTTGGAGATTCTTGGAAAAACAATGAAGAAAGCATCCTCACACACTTAAACAAGCAGATGAGAAGAGAAAAACAAAGAGAGACAGACAGGCCCTAAGCAATAAATCCTAAGAATTAACTTTAGAATCTTGTGGCTTGTGCCTTAGATGAATGTTTGGGGAGATTGGCTGTTAGAAGGGTCCTAGGAGAGGCAGTCTAGAGCTGGTTTTGGGTCTTGTTTAGGCACTCAAAAGTCTGTGTTAGGTTCGGTACGTGACCTGGTGCTAAGGAGCAACCTCCCCTCACTTCACGAGCCTAGTGATAAGCTGGACCCGCTTAGCCAAGATATACCTTGCCTAGAGATTATCCTCTGCTAGAGAACAGAGTGGGCTCTCCCCTTGGTGATGAAATCCAAGTGAGATTGCCAGGTAGGGGTAAGGTATCTGCTGGGGGATGAAATCCCAGTCGGGCCTTGTCTCAAGTAAGTTTTATGTTTGATTGAGTGCACGTGGTCTGGTAGTGTAACATCAAGTGATCTACGATTTATTCAATATGCGTTTTACTAATTACTAGGTGTGGACTAATGCAAGCACAAGTAGAAATGCAATGCAAAGTGTTTTAATGCCCCAAGTCGAAATGTGAGATTCGGATGAAAAACAAGTTTGAGAAAGGGTTGGAGAGTATGATGCTTAGACTAGTCTAGAAGTGCAAGAAAGAAAAGAAAGATTCATTTTAGTCCTACTTATGATGTCATTTGGAATAGAAGAAAGAGACGAGAAGGGAGGAGCCTAATGCACCTAAATGAATGACAAGAAAAGGAACCCGAGGAAGAACCTAAGGTCCCACCGGGCGCGCCAGAATGTTTCTATGCAAATTTCACTTTCTACATTCAAAAGATAGGAAATGAAGAAACTTAAGGAAATGGTCAAGGCCTGTATGTACCTGGATATAGTCTACGCACCGTAATCCAGACGCTTGTGAGTACTCCTCTTTGGCTATGGAGGAATGACACCTGCGAACAAAGAGACTTGGACAAAAATGGATTAGATGGATAGGTGGTGGGTTGCCAAGCGAAAGCTTGTTCCCAGAAGTATGAAAACTTCCTTAAGGGAGGTCAACCCACTGGTAAAAGATAGATAAAAGACTGAGAAAATATAGAATGCCAGAATACTGAAATGATGACAAACTTAGAAAAGAAAAATGGGAGACAAATGTTTACCTGAAAGGAGCTATCGGGCTGATGATAGTTGCCGAGGTCGGGGATGTTGCTGGCGTCGACTATCCAGTCTGCCGACGTCGGTTAGACTGCCAATGTCGGTCAGGGTAATGATCGGCGTCGGTCAGGGTAGTGGCCTGTAGTCGGGTCTGGTTGGGTTTCTTGCTCTGTGGATGGGTCTGATTCATGAATGGGTCTAAGACAGAGTTTATGGACGTGCTTGAATGGTTTAGGGAATGGTCTGGATTAGATGCCCTGTGCAGGGTCTTTGTTGGCAGGGGGGGTGAGGAAGTTGTTCAGGGCTACAATGAAAGGGTGACAGGGTGAGAGGAAGATGGACAGAGGACAGGTTTTGAGAAGGCTTTTCAGCCTGTCAGGAGGAAAGATAGAGGAAGAAGGAGACAGTGGATATTCTAGATAACTGAAACTAAATGAAAGAATGAAGTAAAATAATGAACTTGCTTACCTTTTGGGCTTGCTGAATGAAGAACGGAGGAGCTGCTGTTGGAGCCACAGAAGACTTGTTGCAAGAGGAAATCTCTGATCAAGAGTCCCTACACCTATTGCTGCCATTGCACGAGGTCCAGAGAGAAGAGAGTCGAATGCCGAAGTGCGAAGAGAATTCCGTTTTCGATTTTAGGAGGCCAGGGTCTGCAAGGAATGTAGAAAATGGTCTTGAAGGCTGCCAACACCGGCATAATCACCGACGTCGGCCACAAGGTAGCCGACATTGGCAATGGCAGAATGGGGACAGAAACTAAAAATAGCCTCTGTCCGTTCTTGCACGCCACCGGATCGCGGGGTTGTGGAGAAATGGTCTTGAGGATGGTAAATGGGCGCGGGAGGAGGATAAAATGGAGATTTGGAGTAATAAAAGCTAAGAGGGAGGTAGGGGGATCCAAGGAGGGGATCTAAGGTGGCAAGGGTGAGGTGGAAAGGGGGCCACTAATTAAATATTTAAGTTATTTAAATTTAATGAATGGAGAGGACTAAGGTAAGGGTTAGGATAGGGGACAAGGGGGGATGACCAAGGTGTAGACACATTTTTGGTGTCTACACCATCATTTGATGTCTATGAGGATGTATTTGATGTCCACAAGACCATAAAATTTAATATAATGAATTAATATGATCAGGGTAAAATATACTCTAAAATCTCACTGGAAGGCCCAGAAATGGATTTAGAAGCTAAGGGAAGTGCTCAGAAAATGCTTAAATACTAAAAGTCTTCAAATTAAAAAATGTGGAAATATTTTTATAATCTAAATATGCAAAATAAACCTAGTTTAAGTCTATAATTTAAGGTCCCCATGAAATTTTATTCAAACATTATGAACCTTAAATTATAGACTTATACTAAGTCCTATTTGGAAAAAATAACCCTTATAGCATAAAATTTAGACCATTAGTATCTAGCTAAAGGTTTTAATGTGTTTTGTTAATAAAATAAAATCCTATGTGTTATTGGACCATTGTGTCATGTTGATCCTCTTGGGTGTAATCCTTGGCATAAATATTATAGACCAATATTTACATTGTGTTTATCAAACATGGCATAAATATTGTCCTAGAATATTTAATGTTGGATTAATTTCTATTGATCCAAAGTTACATAGTATTTTACTTTGTTAGTATTTATTTTTAGTTTATTATGTTTTGTTTGTAATAATTTTTTGGTTTAGTTATATTCTATAACCACCCATGAAAAGCTTTTAAATATTTTCATCTCTCATTGCAAATGATTTGAATGAATACAATAAAATGTTTTTGTTAAATATTTTACACACCATGTAATTTTTTCAAGTTTCCACCATTTTCCATAGGAAAATAGTGGTATCAAAGCAAGGATACAACCATATAGGATGATTGAATAATAGTGATGAATGGCACATGAAAGGAGGAAATTTGATATGGAGAGAAGTAGTGTATTATTTGAAGATGAATATGACATTTTTGAGACAAAGTCCAAGAAGAAATAGCATTTGGTGATTTTTTTTATATTGGTGTTAAACAGTGTTATTGGTGGTCAAGTTACAATGTATAAATAAAATCCAATACATGTATAGCATTTTGCTTTTGACCTGACCAAGAAATAAATCTATAGAGAATTTGTATGGCCCTAAAATCTTAAAACTAAATTTTTTTCCAAAGTTATAAATCTGAGTAGTATGCCCTGAATATACCGTAGTGTAGCTCCTAAAAATATAAATATCTATTTTGGATAGCACCTCATTCAACAAACAAACTAATTGTATTCTTATATGGTCTAAAATCAGCCAAAATATTTTAAAAACTCATATTTGTTGATGATACAGAGAGATTCTGATTATTTATCAGGCATGACATAACCATAATGGTGTGTGAATGGTGTAACATTGTTTAAATAATAATAATAATAATAATAATAATAATAATAATAATAATTATTATTATTATTATTATAATAAATGTCTTTCAATTTGTAGTATGTTGGTGGGCCCACATAAATGGAATGCAAGCAAAGTTTTCACTATGAAGTGAAAGTTTGGGTGAATTTTTAGTGAAGTATTGTTACATATAACAATATTTTTTTTATTTTTTAAAGATTTAGAAAATATAGTTTAACTAAAAAGTACTTTTTCATCTTAATAATATATGTAGTGGAGTTGTTTTAACTTATCTTGTAAAACATTTCTCAAGGAGGAAGTTTCAAGTTCAAAACCCTAGAAAACATTATTTTGGTCAACCTTGACTTTGATTATTAGAATATTTTTTTGAAAAGGGGATATTATGTTTTTAAAGGAATTTTAAAGAGAAATCGGTGATATAAGGATGTAAGTCACGTCACATTTGTGACATTGGTTGTACCCTTTGTGGTTAGTCACTATTTTATGTGAAGGTAATCATATGGCCTAGCGATTTATAGGTTTTTAGACATTCTGGATCCATTAGAATGGTTAATTTTGTAATTATAAGCATCTTTATATTATTATTACAACTAATATAATGAAATTGATGTATAAAGGTGTATTTTGGGTCAAATTCAACACCTTTAAAATGAAAATTATCATAATATCACCTCATGCTTGTGCTCTCAGAGATAATACCATCATTTAAAAGTCACTTAAGATCCTCAAGATTGATAAAGTATGAGTGTCATACTAGAGGTTGGAGGATCCATGGAGTTTGGATGATATTTTCCCTTCTTCAGTTCACTATTTACTTAGAGTATGGGTTCATTATTAGGATAACAATTTTTAGCTTGTGTATTTTGCTTTCATAGATGTTGTGATGATATGATATTTGATGTGGAGCATTTTAGTGATTTTTACTTGGATTATTTGTTACATGGATTCTCACCTCTTGCATGATAGGGGGAGAATATATTAAATATTAGTTTTTCGATCAGTCATCAGTGATGTGTGGTATGAGTCAGCATTATGTTGCTAGCATTGTTAGTATTGAGCAAAGGCCTATAGGAGATGTTAGAAATTATTGGGCATTAGTTTGAGATGTGTCATACATAATATAGAGGGAAGTCACTTTTTGGATAGATTCTATGTAAGGATTGATGTAGTTAGATAGTGTGTGATCATGTTCTACTGCACTATGAGGATGATGAAGATGTGATCAGTCTAAGATGCACAATGTACCATTTATAGTTATGATAGAGTCTACTTGGATGACTCAAAGTTATTTTCTCCAATATTTCTATACCCCTTTGGATCAAGGGAGAGTTTATTGGATTAATTTCTATTGATCCAAAGTTACTTAGTATTTTACTTTGTTCGTATTTATTTTTAGTTTATTATGTTTTATTTGTAATAATTTATTGGTTTAGTTATATTATGTTACCACCCATGAAAAGATTTTAAAGATTTTCATATCTCATTGTAAATTATTTGAATGAATACAATAAAATATTTTTGTTAAATATTTTACTCACCATGTAATGTCTTCATGTTTCTACCATTGACCCTGGGCCAACATTTAGGTCATGGCCTCCTTGTGTATAAATTAAAAAAATTAGGCATAAACCCCTTAGCCTAAGGTTTATTTTGTACTTAATAAGAAAAAAAACCTTAGTCTAAGGGAATTAAGCCTAAGCCACAATCTTAATAATGTGCTAACTTAATCTTTGGGCATCTCTATAGATCAATGGCATGGAATTTATCAATGGGTTTTTACACAGTGACATGAAAGTACCCAAAGACTTTTCAATGAGTCCTTGAGATCCCACTATGTGGTAAAAGTTCATTTGAGGCCGATCTAACAAGATGATATGATGTTTTTCACTTTGTCATTGGATTTTAATCTGATGGTGCAAAGGCACTAATGACTTTTCAAAGGACCATGAGCTCTTTGCATGGCCAATGCTCATTTAGCAAAGGACTAACATTAGATTCAAAGGATGGGGAAGGCACCCAAAGATGAAAAGTGTCACTACCATGGGGTTTTCAAGAAAAAGATCCAATTATAGTTAAGGGCCCATATTACAATCAATATCTCACGCTACTCCTAGATCTTGATCTAATGAATTGAAATGAAAGAGGCATTTTTAAATGCCAACAACTAGTTTTGAAAAGACATTTATGAAAAATTACGTGAAAATCCCAAACTGATGCCACATAGGCACCATGTAAGTAAAAAAGGATAAAATAAAAGAACTTATGGACTCAAAAATGCAAAGATATAAAAGTAAAGCCTAGATATATTCTACCATTAAAGCTCCAAACCATAAACCCTACATAAAAGTGACTCAATTATATTCATTTGGTCACCATTCAATTAAAATAGACCTAAATTGTGCTTTTGAGTGAAAGAGAGATTTCACATAGACCATTTTCTACTAGTATAAATAATTCACAACAATAGAGACAATGGTAGCTCATACATAGTAACTGAAAGAGGAGAGCGAGATGTACTTATTAATGGATAATGAAGGCTAGATATTTAAAGATATTGAATTAGATATTGCAACCTTAAATTATCTAAATGTGAGGAATTGGTCTGAGCTCTTTTTCATGATCAAAAAATTGAAGCCAATCATAAAATAAGAATAAAGGATTGCTATAATGAACTAGAGATATTATGACTTGGTCACTGTTTAGATGGTAGGCCTCCATGATGTAGGATACTAATAGTCTATTGGTTAGCCACTTGAAATAAAATAAGATCCCAAATCTTGAATATGTACATCAACTCAGTGTTCATGACACCATGTACATCAAGGCTAAGAATTATGAATAAGTGTTGGCAAGGATTCAAGGTCACAACATCAAGCTAGAATATAGGTTCATTGGGTATGACAAGCCAGTTAAGGAGAAATGGCAAATGGATCATTTGTAATATCATTTATTTCCTAGTCCATCTAGGACATAATAAGAATAACAACCATAGGTACAAGAGAAACTTTAACAAAGATAAGGTCTATAAGGCCAAGATGAACATGGTAAGGGCAAGGAGAAAGTGGGAGAGGTGAAATTAGAAGAGAGGCTTAGGGAGGGACCCTCATATTCAACACTCCCACAAAGGCCACCTTATCTAGTATAATATTTGGACATGATTTCCTTAGAGCTAGAAGAGACACTTGATGGTGCCCTGAAAGAGCCTGTAAAGTCTTATGACTCAAATAGGGAGGTTGAGCCGACAGAAGATAAAGCTAAAAATCTTGTCCCTGTGGCATCCATAGAGAAGAGGAAAGTAGAGTTAGCATTGGTTCCTATGAGACCAAGTAAAATACCAAGATTGACCATCCTACATCCCAAAAGTGAGGTAAATTTGTTTAGTGATGAATTCCCTATTCATGGACTAGTCATTCCTAGCTAGTTTATTTATGGGAAAACTACAAAAGGTTCCTTCTATTTCCCATTCATGGGCTATGACAAGAGTTGTTTACATTGAGATTGAAGATGACATTAAGCCATGAATAAGGGATATGGTGAAATAGTATCAATAAATTATAATTATAGGCATTTAAGGACTAGAAAACAAGAAGATGGATGCTCTAGGAGCATTTAGTAGCTTAGGCATGGAGTTCCTATAACCTCCCCAAATCTAAAATCATGTCACTACCATCAAATTCAACCCTAAAACAACTAGATTAGAAAGTATTAAAACAAGGATATTTGTGGTTGGAATAGAGGAATTCACCTTTAAAAAGGTGTAACCCTTTATGGGATTAACCCTAGTGGGATCCAATAGCTTGACGAAGTTGCAATTCATGGAGAGGATGTGGAAATCTTGATTGAGGTGCAATCAACATAGGTCAAAGCTAGAGTCCAAGGGATAAAATAAAGGATCTTAGATTTGGAAAGAGAAAAGGAAAACTTGTAGACATAGGTAGTTCTATTAGTGCTTGAGGCATTGACTAGAATGCTTTATGAGTTATTTTATGACATTTTTAAAGCACTCAAAATGATGAAACTGAGGTAGAGTGCATTATATGGGTAGTTTGAATTATCTAAGGGCCTGGTGACCCAATGGCAAGCTCACATGAGAAAATTTCCCATCATCTTAACATTCAAACAAGGAAACATATGATAGGATTCAAAACCATCAGTTTGGGACACTTGAGCACAATTTTGGGAATTATGATTGAAAAGGTTCAAAGTTTGAGTGCTTTCCAAAATGATGTAGGGAGATTCCTAGAAGATGATAAGGAGCTAATTACAAGAATTGAGAAAATTATTGGGACTATGATAACATATCCTACACAACCCACTATACTTGGAATCATAAGTGATGAAGAATTTAAATATAGGGCTACTTTGGTAACCCAAGAAATCAAAGGAAAAAGCCAAGGCAAATTTGGGGCTGATAACAGTAAAATTTGAGACATGATATTCAATATAGGGGAAAGGATAAATGAATCTAGGAGCATTAAAGAAGCCATGGATAAGAATGATAAGGAGTTTGATGATTTGGAAAATCAAGAGGAAGAGTGTATCATGAAGCCTATTATGGATCTAAAGCTAGTTGATGAGTATCATGCTATATCTATGAGAATCCTCAAATAATGACAATCAAAGGCCCCACCAACAAATTAAGTAGTATTCGATTTTGTATATTTTTATAAATTTTGAAATATAATATTAAATTGTATAGGTATATGCTATTTAATTAGCATATTTACCTTTAGGTTAGTATGATTGTGAAAATCATGTGTATTTTATAACTTGTAATGATATATATCCTTATCTTTGTACATGTGTATTTTGTAGCTGATCAGTATACTACCTAATATTTATATAGAGGCATGTTGGTACTAAATCAATATAAACATTTTATAAATTCATTTGCAAGTGGACCTTCACCTTTTGAGGATGAGGATGTACTTGAATAAACTTATGTAAAATTTTTCAAAAAACACGAAAAAAGAATGTGTGTGTGTGTGTGTATGTGCGTGCGTGTGTGCGTGCGTGTGTGTGTGTGCGTGTGTGTGTGTGTGTGTGTGTGTGTGTGTGTGTGTGTGTGTGTGTGTGTGTGTGTGTGTGTGTGTGTGTGTGTGTGTGTGTGTGTGTGTGTGTGTGTGTGTGTGTGTGTGTGTAATAACAAAATAAAAAATGTTCAAAATTCCAAAAACACTTTTGGTAACTGCATATTGTATTTGATTCTTAACATCCATTTTTTACTCCCATAATGATGGACAACATGCTCAATTACTCCTAATTACACATTTATGTCACACTTATACTTTAGTGTGACACATAGGCATACACAGATACATCATATATTAGGGGTATCTACTTCTTTGATCTTGATACACACAAGTTATATGGTTTGATGATCACTCTACATTATCATGTTTGAGATTACATATGTAGTTACACATGCCTATTATCCATGATTATATATTACATAGGGTACTTGATATGTTATACACTTGACATTTTATATAACACATTGCATGCATGGGCTACTATGACATGTTTATGTTGGTTTCATATGATTTACTTTATGCACTTATTTTAGTGTCTTGTATTCATTTTTTGAGCATTTAAATATGCTCCTTTAATTGTGGCCCCTATGCCTATGTATGATTTAATTAACATCCTCATATTTAATTGTTTTTTATATGTATATTTGAATATGTCATCCTTACTTTTATGAAAATTTGACTACTTCATGTATTTTGATTTTGTGACATTTGAACATGCCTCTTATTTACAGTCTCCTTAGACCATTTCCTTTTGAATACGATTGTGTGTGTACTTATTTTATTTTTGAGCTTGTATTTTAACTATCTAGACATTTTAGTGATATTTATAATGCATCTTAGGCCTACATGTGATCACATTGGTTCTATGCACTTTAATGATACATTTACCTAGACATGTTTCCTATTATTTGATACATAGTTATATTCTTAGAGTATATAGTTGTCTTATATTTTTGAGGTGATGTAACTCATAGTTATTATATTTTACTCACCTCAAATTTGGGGAATATTAGTGGGTGCATGTCATATAAGCATGTTTTCCATATTTGGCATAGTTTTCATATTTAGTGGGGGAATGTTTTGTAAGGATGTTCTCCATACTCATTTAGTATATGGTACATATTTCAATTTCTAGATTTAGTGGGGGTATGATTTGGAAGCATGACATACACTCATTCAATATATGGTATTTATATTATTTTTCATATTCATTGGGGGTATGTCATATAGGAATGGATTCCGCACATTCACAATTCTTAGATTTAGTGGGGGTATGATTTTGAAACATATTCTCCACTTGTATTTAGTATTTAATATATCTAGTTTACCTTAGGGTCATGTTTTTGGAAACATACTCCACATTGGTAATTATATCAATTCTCATATTTATCCATATATAATATTGGAATGATTTGAAAACATGTTCTCCGCACTTAAATAGTTATTCAAATTGGCCAAAGTGCACATTTATATGATTTAGATTCACAATTGAGGTAGAATTTTCTACATTGGTTCTATTGTTATACATAATTTCAACATGAGATATATCTAACATGTTAAATATGCTATGTAACATGTTCCTAATATTGAAAAATCCAAATTAGTTTTATATTCCAAAACTTTTGTTACCTTATCATGGACTTTTTTTATACTAATACCCTGAGGACTTTTAAAGACTTTATTGATCTAATCTACTGTAGTAGTTGGTTCACATTTTAGTATGGTTGAGTGATCAAATCACTTAATCTTTCTATTTTTTTATATTAGACTTGATTATCCATCCTCACCAAGTTATAATTATAATTAGGTTGCACGATTGAACTAATCTCAATTGTTAGGTGGTAACTCACTTTTTCTCAAGATTTGGGGGCATATGGCTTCTATTATCTCTCTCTATCAATCTCCTTGGATATATTCACTTTAAATATTTTATCTATATTTATCCTAATCTTAGTTTCATTACCTTATAATGATAGATATTTTTTGAAATAACTTATCAATAGTTAAGGTGATTACATTGACACACATGTGTAATCATAAACCTTTCTCTTTCAATTTCAATCTACTTAAATTAATTTCAACCTAGATTATATGTATTGATTTTATATTATAACATCCTCTTACTTGTAGGTCAGTCACGAAAAAATCACTCAATTTGGGCACACATAAAGATAAGGAGGGCACACACACCCATGTACACATTCCTTTCCATTAAACTATCAGTTTCATTACTAAATTAAAGGGACGGAGCATAAAAGAATTTTTTGATTATATAACACCTCAATTTTTTACACTTGACAAATTTAGAACTTGGTTACTCCTCTTAGTTATCTACTTTTTTGGTTTCTAAATGTCTCACATATGCTTTATCTTTATTCTAATTGGCCTATATCACTTAGTTATTTCAATCTTATATTAATGAACAAGGTATTATATATTTCCTAAAATGCTTAAAAACTACTTATCTTCTATATCTATTAGTTTTAAACATATACCTATTCTCTTTCACCATGTACACTAACATTTAGGTTGAACGATAGCATCAATTTTACTATTCTATCCTAATGCAAGTGTCTAATTCCCTAAAATCATCTAATTTTCAAATGAAACATATCCTAATGAATGGAAAAAGTTATTTAATGTGAGTTAATACTCTAAATGGATTGATATAAATACAAGATCAAATCTCATTCATTCCTTACCTATTAACACCTAGAAAAATATTGAAAGAGACCATCAAAATCACTCTAAAAAGAATTCCATTAAACAAAAATTATCTATTTCCATACCATATATAGGTGCAACACATATAAAGGTCTGAACTAGTAATGGAGTATCCCAAGAGTCTAATTTTCTAAGTTACAAGGTAGGTCATTATTGTAATTTATTTTCATACAGTGTTTGATTCACACACAAGCCATCATGTAGGAGATAAACACATTATTTAGAGGCCCTCTTTAGAGTATTAGCTATATAGATAGCATCCTTTGACAATGATTTCATTTGGGTCAAATTGATACTATGTGCCCACCAACATATTTTTTCCAAAAGTCATATTGAAGATGGAGAACTAGTATTTTGCCATTTCATAAGCAATAACTATCCATGACCTAGACCTGAATGCACCAAAGTGAAGGTGTAGTAAAACTTCAAAGTATTTAGGTGGTCATATCCTATTTCAACATATATTTTTTAAAGGACACTAGCATCGAACCTAGATGATGAGACCATAAAATGGCTCATTATATGCATGAAATAACATCTTTTTACCTTGCATAAATAGTGAATCTAAATGTAGTTTTTGAGTTTATGATTTATTTAAAATGAAATAGAGAACTATATCTTGGTTATTTATTTATAAATTATTGTCTTCTTATTTATTGATTTTTGTTGCTAAATCTCTATAAAAAATTATGTATATATGTAATCCATAATAAAATATATTAGACATGAGCATGAGGTACCAACTAAATATCAGCTTTGAGGTGAACTACAAGTACTCTAGACATAGTTATGACTCACATAGTCTAGCTACAAATTCACCCAAATTTACTATGAACTCACTCAGTTTATATATATGAACTCAGATAGTATCTCTACATCCATGTAGTTCATTGATTAAAAATAATTTCAAAGAATCAAACATCAAGGGAGCCATGATAGTCATCAATGGTTCAAAGAAATCAACGTGAAGAAAATCTATGGACTCTGTAGGTTCTAAAATCTATAGACTCTATAGGTTCTAAAATATACATACTCTATAGGTCTAAAATATATAGACTCTGTAGGTTCTAAAATCTATGAACTCTACAAGTATAAATTTATGAACTTTGTAGGTTCTAAAGTCTATGAACTCTGTAGGTTTAAAAATCTATAGAGTCTACAATTTTTAAAATATGTGGACTTTGTAGGTATATCTACGGACTGTGGAGGCATATCTATGAATTATGTAGGTTTATCTATGGACTAGGTCAAGATTGTATCTAAATTTAGATTTATATAATTTTATTCCATAAATAATTCTCTTCATATTTCATGAAGATTGAGTTTATATTATAAATAGATAATAATGTCTCTCTCTATATATACTTTGTGGAAGATTGAGATAAATTAGAATATCTAAGTTGTTACATTTCTTTCCCTATTTGGTGGAAAGCATATAGGATTGTTATTCTTGAATAAGGAGTTGGTTGGAAGCATGAGATTATGAATGCAACCTCCTACACAATTGTAATCAATATTTTTTATCAATAATACATTTTGAAGCTTTGCGACACAAATACAATGTTCTGATTAAAATCCTCTTTTAAGGAATGAGCTAGCAACTCATTCCAAGGATGATGGATAAATGTATTTTTATTTATTTATTATGTAATTATGCTTTTGAATTTTTATTATTTATTTTTCATGTAAACATTTATTTTATGTAAACTTTGTTGTGACCCTGTAGATGTTTTCTATATTTATTATTTATTTTCAATTTAGTAATTTACTTTTTTGCAAATGTGATTTACTTTCCTGCAAGTGTGATTTACTTTCTGTAAGTATGATTTACTTTTCTATAAAGTATGTTGTGATTTAATTTCTACAAGTGTGATTTAATTTTCTCCAAAGTGTGGTGTGATTTACTTTTCTGCAAGTGTGGAGTGTGGTTGAAGAGACTGACTACTAGATATCTCTTTCTCCTATTGCATACAACCTTGGCCACTAGCCTTGGATTGACATTATTAAATGATGAATTGATGAATCATCATTTTGGTTTTTATTTTTGGGGATAAAGTGTTATTAAGAGATTTTGAATTTGTTAAGAGAATTATCTAGTGGTAGTAGATGAATAAATTCATAGTGAGAGGGAATGTCTCTTTACAAATTTTTATGATAGGAGATAGTTATGGTTTCTTTAGAATTTATTTTCTTACAAAATGGATTAAAATTTATTTTATTGAAACATAGATTAAAGTTTGTTTTTATACAAGTAGATTTATAATTTTAATTTCTAAAATTTAGATTTAGAAATTTTAATTTCATGCAAAACCCCCCATGCCATACTAACACTAATGTATAGGAAATAAAAATTTCTAACACCATATCAAAGGATTTAAATTTTGATGCAAGTTATAGGAATAAAATAATGATATAAAAGAGCATAGAAGATGGAGAAAACAAAGCTAAATGTATACAACTATTCACAAAGAGGAATCTAAAATTTATGCCCCTATGCCAAACATGCCTATTGAAGAATTAATCTTTCTATTTGAGGAAAATATTTGAGATGGAATATATGGAGGATAAAATATAGTTATATAAATTTAAATTACATTCATAAATCTTGGTGGAAAGATAGCATGCATGAAGATAGTTACATAAATTTAGATTACATGCATAAATCTAAGTGGAAAGATAACATCCATAAAGTTAGTTGTATTCATAAATTTAGATTGCATGCATAAATCTAGGAAGACATATAACATTCATGAATTTAGTTTCATAAATTTAGATTTCATGCATAAATCTAGGTAGATATATATTATGCATAAAGTTAGTTTCATAAATTTAGATTGCGTGCATAAATCTAGGCAAAAAGATAACATGCATGAAGTTCGTTTCATAAATTTATATTGCATGAAAATAAATCTCCATGCATGTAGTTCAACACATAAATCAATCATTGCATGAAATTAAATCTCCATGCATGTATGTCAATTCATAAATCAAGCATTTCATGTAAATAAATCTCCATGCATGTGGGTCAACACACAAATCAAGCATTAGATGCAAATACAACTCCATGCATGAAGTTATAAGATTCCATGTGGATCAACAGATTTGAAAAGAATAATAAAGGTGAATTATTGATATTTTATGATACTAATTCCTTTGTATTTTATATCTTGATTTTAAGAATGCCAAATGAAGATAAACATAAAATTCATGGCTACAAGAAGAAGATTGAAGTTTTTATTTGAAGCCCAATAAAATAATGATCAACATATATGAATGTACTAAAAATATTAGATGGGTTAATGTTGATATGAATTGAGATGTTAATATCAATAACAATTCTAAGGCTAGTAGTATAACAAAGACATTGATTCTTGATTATTGAGGCTAATAATGATCTTGATCTAATACAATAGCAGTAGTAAGGCTATCATGTAGTACAATCTTATATATGAAGAATATTTAGGTATGTTTTCCTATACTCTATTTTATTTTTAGTTTGGAATTTTTATATCATTTCTCCATTAGTTACTATGCATAAAAATCACAACTCATTGTATATTCACTCCATCCATGCATTATTATTTAAGGTATGATAAATTTTTATAAGTTAATATCTAGTTTTAGCTAAAGATTTTTAAAAGATCTATCATTATCCCTATGCATATCATAGTTAGACTTTCCTACTCAGCCTATAAATAAAAAGATTTGATAACATTTATATCCACTAATCATAATAACAGAACTTATCTGAGGAGTTCTTATTTTCATAATAAATCTATTAGAATTTATAAACCACCAATCATTCTTACATAGGCTAAACTACATTATTCCATGTATATTTAAATGATTCATTTTAATGGTTTATTGTTGGCATTTATATTTATTTTGCATTTCTGATATTATAATTGGTTGAAAAGGTCTTGTTTATTTCTATTTTTTACAGGATACTTTTATTACAAAGAGTAATTTTGAAGATAAAAATTTTTGTTCATGACTTCAGCAAGTAATTGGGACATTATCTTGAATTATATTTGAAAATAACATGCATGAAAATCAACAAGTGTCTATCATTAGTTATTAATCATCACTCCATAGACCAATGATAGAGAATGTCAACATATAGAAAATTCTATGCTATATTTGAAAATAGTATGAGGATTTATATAGTCTATTACTAACATTTTTTATGTCATTATTTCTACATAATAAAAACAAAAATGAAAAAACTTAGGCATTTTTGGTAGTCTTGGTTTGAAAATTAGCTTAATGGTGGGACAACTACTAAAAAATGAGACTTTATTAGAAAACCAATTTAACTGGCTAGTCAAGGGCAAACAAAAAATAGGAAAAATTGAAAACCAGTAATGGCTGATTTTTCTACCCATAATAAATATTTGTTTTCTAACTTTTTATGCTCTCATTTTCATCATAGCTTGGGATTCCATTCTTCAAAAAAAAATTCCAATATTCTCCATGGGGCTAACATCAAGAAAGACAAGGCAAACTGAAGTTATGCCAAGGTATCTAGTTTCTTCTATTTCACTTTTAAATTTATTTATAAGTTTTGTTATTAAATAAAGATCCATTTTATTTAAAGAAGGAAAAAGAATCAAATATCTCCACACTTTATACATATTTACATTGGCATGCATTAGGGCATGCATGGGATTAAGTGTGGAAGAGACAAAAAAGGAGAAAGAGAATAGTCTCAATAATAAATCAAGAATGTGGCTTAGTAAGAACAAATTTGACTTTGATAGAGGCATATAGTTTCACCATTATTTTTTAAGAATCTAAATCAGTAATATTTACTTCATATTTTATATCAAAGTTGCTTTGTAGTCGAAATAAATCAATGTAAACACAACATGAAAATTTCAACATAAGAACTTGCTCTCGGCTCATTTAAAAAAAAATAGGGCAGCATGAAAATTCCACACAAGAACCTGTGTCAAAGAGAAATCAAGGATAGAAAGCGAAATTTCCACACAAGAACCTATCCTTGACAAATGTATTTTATTTACCACTTACATTAGAAACTTTTACCTATGAAATCCAAGAGGATTCTACAAGTTAAAAATAATTTTACTTATGTAAGGTCAAATATAGAAAGACTATTTGAAAATGAGAACATATAACTCATATCCTTATATCTAAAAAAAAAATCAACTAAAATAATGGCATTCATGAGGACATGCATGAGGTTACATGTGAGAGAGATGATGAGACCATAAAATCACTTATTATATCCATAAAATAACATATTTTTTCCTTGCATAACAAGTGGATCTAAGTGTAATTTATGAACTTATGATTTATTTAGAATGAAATAGAGAACTATATCTTGGTTATTTCTTTATAAATCATTGTCTTCTTGTTTTTTGATTCTTGTTACTATATCTCTAGAAAAAGTTGTTACTGTGTATATATGTAGTCCATAATAAGCTATATTAGACATGAGCATTAGGTACCAACCAAATATCAACTTTGAGGTGAGCTACAGGTACTTTAGACATAGCTACAACTCACATATTCTAGGTATGGACTCTCCAAAATTTATTATAGACTCACTCAGTTCATATCTATGGGCTCAACCAGTAGCTCTACATCCATATAGTTCATCAACTAAAGACCAGTTCAAAGCATAAAACATCAAGGGATCCATCATAGTCATCAATAGTTCAAAGAATGAAACTTGAATAAAATATATGGACTTTATAGGTTTTGAAATCTATAGACTCTGTAGGTCTAGAATCTATGAACTCTATAGGTTCTAAAGCTACAGACTATATAGGTATGAAATCTATGAACTCTATAGGTTTTGAAATCTATGGACTTTGTAGGTTTGAAATTTATGGACTCTACAAGTTCTTAAATCTATGTATTTTATATATTTTAAAATCTATGGACTCTATAGGTTTTAAAATCTATGGACTCTATAGGTATATCTATGGACTATGCAGCTATATCTATGAATTGTGTAGATTTATCTACAGACTAGCTCAAGATTGCATCTAAATTTAGAATTATATAATTTTATTCCATAAATAATTTTCTTCATATTTTATGAAGATTAAATTTATATTGTAAATAGATAATAACTCCTCTACATATTTTTTTGAAGATTAAGATAAGCTACAATATCTAAGTTGTTATGTTTCTCTCCATATTTGGTGGAGAGCATCTAGGATTGTTATTATTGAATAAGGAGTTGCTTGGAAGCATGATATTATAAATGCAACCTCCCACACCATTGTAATAAATATTTGTTATCAATAATACATTTTGAATCTTTGTGACATAAATACAGTGATCTAATTAAAATCCTCTTTCGAGGAATAAACTAGCTACTCATTCCAAGGAAGATAGATAAATTTATTTTTATTTATTTAATATGTAATTATGATTTTGAATTTGTATTATTTATTTTTCATGTAAACATTTATTTTTTGTGACCCTATAGGTATTTTCTATGTTTATTATTTATTTTCAATTCAACAATTTACTTTTTTGCAAATGTAATTTACTTTCCTGAAAGTGTGATTTAATTTATGCAAGTATGATTTACTTTCCTCCAATTGTGCTTTTCAATTATTTCAAGTGTGGAGTGTGGTAGAAGAGATCAGTTACTATATATCTCTTTCTCTTATTTCATATAACCTTAGAAAATAGCCTTGGATTAACATTATTAAATGATGAATTAATGACTCATCACTAGACATTAGAATCAATGCAACCATCCCAAGTTGAACTTATTATCCAAAAAGCTAGGAGCATCAAAACCAAAATTTAATGACTATCACAAAATCTCCTTCCCACCTACTTTTACCCTATTTCAGATATAGAACTACAATAACCTTTGAAGAAGATACTTACTTCACTTATTTGTAATATATATATATATATATATATATATATATATATATATATATATATATATATATTCAACATAGTTGTACTTTCCATATTTAGGCTATCTCAGTGTAATAAATTTTGTGTATACTTATATCTGAGTTTAGAATCTAATTGTCTTGTTATATATTTGTACATCACCATTGTACCATTTGATTTATATAAATAACTTTAATATAATCTAGATAACACTAATATAAAAACTATTATAGGGTTAAATAGGTGGGATAATTTCCTTAACTTCCTTATGTGGATCTTTTTATTTTAGGTTAATGTATTCATGTACTTTCATTGGATATGGATTAGTTTTAATTCATATTCTAGTGTGAAATTAATATAAAAAATTATCTTGAAATGAATCAAAAGTGTCATAAATAAAATTTAATTTGAGAGGATAAATGAGGCCTCTATAAAAAAATTATTGTGTTTCCAAATTTATTATTTCATATATCAACTGGTGCTTCAAGTAAAAATGTAATTACAAATTGGATATAATTTTCCTTAATGAAGAGAAGTTATACATTCATATGTAACTCTTGGTCCCTTATTAATACATATCATTTACATTTTCACTTCTAACTCAATATATACGTGTAAATACCCACTAGGCGAAGAGTGAAACCGATCCAAATATTTTCCAATTAAACTTCTTAGAAACACCTTTAGTAAAATACAACTACTATCATATTTTTCCATATAATTTATAAAGTTTTTGAGATGAATATAAGGATCACTACTTCCATAAAATATTAATAATCTATTCATGAGGAAGTTATATGGTAATGAAGCATTTAGAATATTATGCACCATTGGGTTTCCATAGATAGCATTAGAATCAACCCAAACATGGTGCCTTGATTTCTATTGTTTTTATGCTTCATGGCACCCAAAATATGAATTAAGGAGATTAATTCTTTGGGAATAAAGTTACATATTTTCATTCAATGATTTAATCTTTTTATTTTTAGTTTCCATAAGCACACTATTATGAATGGCTTAAGGAAGCCTAGGCATAGACTGCAAAGAAATGCCACATTCATGAGTTACATCATCTTCCATAGATTGGTATTATAAGGAATTATCATTTTATATTATTTCATTTTCATCACATTTTTCTTAATAGAAGGTTCATTTGGAGAGATATTTTGATATTGTATTTCAACAGAAGATAAATATTCATTTTATATGTTTGTATAATTTAGTATTTATATAGAGATAGAGGGGATTTCAATTTCATCACATTATTTTCATTTCTAGAGAGAATAATTTTCAAATTATTCACATTCATTTTTCATTTATAGAGAGATAAAGAATTTTACATTCTTTTACCAATTAACGTTATTCACATTCTTTTGCCATTTATAAATAAGGAATTTCACATTTTTCACATTATTTTTCAATTTATAGAGAGAAGGAATTTTAAATTATTCTTGTTATTTTTCCATTTCTATTTAGGGTTTATTCCTATTAGGTTTATAAAGATTAATGAGATGAAATGCTATGAAATATTTTAGACATAAACGAGGTGTATTTATTAAAGTATATTCACTTTTCAGCTCATAGGGTGTGGTAGGAACATGTATGTATTCAATATTGTTAATATCATCTTTTTATAGTGTATTCTTTAATGAAAAATGTAAAAATAGATAGGTGAAGTAAGATTTTCTATTTTAGAGTTAGTTTATTCAATTTATTCTTCACTATAGTATTCACTAGCATACCAACACTTTGTTTAATGGTTATTTTTATTTAAAAATGAAATGTAATAAACCACAAAAATTTTAAAATAATTATTTAGATTATAAAATATACATAACCTAAATGTAAAATATAATTATTTATATATTTTTAATTGAGCTATAAATAGTAAATTATAATAAAATATGTGAGCCTAAATGGATTTAGCTTATGTAAACTATGTAGGTAGATCATTAATATATAAATGACTTAGAGGATATATGAGTTATGCCACATATTAAAATAATATTGTTTAATTTATTGGGGTAGGGATGCAGTAGGGTAGATAGGGGTGAACTATGGTCTTGTTTTTTGGTTGTGATTATGTTTCAGTTGATTTTTTAGTTAATTTTTGTGTCTAAATACATACAAGTTATTGAAAATCCTTGTTTACTATTTTCAAGGTTGATGTGATACATGAAGGTACGTATAATTTCAAACTATATGTTCTACACATAAAAACTAAATATCAAATGTAAAATGGGAGAAGCAGGAAATGATAATAGCCAAGATATTCTTAGAAAACCCTGTGCCATATGAGTGATGTCTGCATATCTCAAAGAAATGTAGTTATCCCTTCTAAAGTGATTGTGTGAATCTAAAAATTTGTTATATGGATGTAAATAGTAAATTGACTTGAATTCATGGTAATGAATGTCATTGGATTTCAATGAAATAAATTAATACTTCTATTATGATTATTAGGACAAATTAAAATTATATTTGGAAAGATTAGTTCCCTTTTTCTTAGTGTGCATTAGAATTTTTGAGTGATTGCTAGACGTGTATTGAATGAATTTGATGTGTTTATATAGAGGTAACTTTAGAATTTTTTTGTTAACCAATATTTATAAAAGTATGAAAGTTCTAATATGAAACTTATCAAATATGAAAAGATACCACTAGAGTGCCGGAGACTAAGTCACACTAGTGGGAAAGGTCAAATTTTTACCCTATTCTACCTAGTACAATCTTGTCCTAAAAGGCTAGAGATTGTTATAGCTTAGCTAGCAAGAATATGTAAGTAGAATAGAGATGGATGAATGTTTTTTTTAAAATATTTCAAGATAGTAAGTATAATAGTAAAGGATCTCCTAAATATTTAAAGTTAACATAATGATGAATAGACAAAGGAAGGTAAGGATGCCAATATTATACATTATTAGACACTTAATGATTAATTTAAAGTGTCTACACCCTCTTGTTTCATAATTATAACCATACAAATAGTAAATATCATAATCATTAAAATAAAATTATTCATATACATAACTAGCATAATCAATCACACATATTTGTTTATTAGTCCATTCATTATTATATTCATAAGGAATACAGTTTTTAGATAATATTAAATCTACAAGATAAGACTCATTAGGGGTTTGTAATTGATTATCCATTTTTTATTTATTTGTTTTCAATAAGATATTAAAATATAGGCATATCATAATATTAATAGGTAAAAAAATCATGGGGAGACTAGGGCTAAAGTTTGTGTATGGAAATAAAAAATTAGATCATGAAACCCTAAGACAAAAAATTTAAAACATATTTTTTGTCTAGGAAAATTAGAAATAAGAATTTGAAACCATAATAAAAATTATGAACTTATATTTTATCCTAATTTGTTTTTAAAAACACTAATAGTTTATAAATGATTAAAATAATGAATTATTTCTAATTTGTCACAATATATACATATATTCTAGTTAAATATAGTAATGAATTTAAAAATGAGGTAAGAATGATCATAGTTTGTTTGCCATGTTGATTTGAGTTATGATTGCTCAAGTTTTACATCTTAGGCTTGTGTATGTGTTCGCTATGTGATATGTTCCTGCTTATTTCCTTTGGGTTAGTTCTAACATATTAGGTTAGTATTAATAGGTGATATTGCACTATCATTGTCATAACTAACCTTATACATAATGATCAACTAATTTATTATGGGATGATATGCTTGTGTCAATAATTTTTCTTCCCACATTTATCCACTTATATAATTAAGAGGATTCTCCTACATGTCAAAAATTAAGTTTTGCATAATAAATTTTATATCAAATGGAGGGTTGTTAGGTGAAAGGGTTGAGATAGACTAACCTTGGTCGATCCCAATTTAAAAACCAAATGTTTCACTAAAATTATAACATTTAGAATATGGATCATATTAAAATGTAGTTCTCTCTTTAATGTGTATATGTGCAGTTTTGGCTACAAGTCTAGATGTGCGTTCTCTTATCATGCCCCTAGTACAAGTATCGAGATATATATAGATCCTTGTAAACTTCATATTCAGATCTATAAGTATACTATAAAATATTTTATATATCTTGATAATGTAATGTGTTTTCCCCAAAATAGCTTAAAGTATATTTATATATAGGCATCTCTAACTTTGAATTAAGGACCTAGTGGCACACAAATCTGACCAAAAGAAGTTGAAACATTCACAAACAATGGTCACAAAATGAAATATGACAAAAATACATTAAAACAGGACCTAGATTAGTTCTCCTATGATATTTGATATTTACCTTAAATGGTGGAACTAACTCAAGGATTAAAAATGCTTCAGGGTGATAGGGAGGGTTAGATATCTCTATAATATGAGGCATAAATTTGGAGATGATAGGATAAGCACATCACATGGCCAAATAGATATAGTAAGACAATAAAAATATCAAGATAAATGTGTTACAAGGTAATTAGTTTGTAGTTAGAGGTATATACCTGTAAATTTTCCTAAAAGTGTTATGAAACAAGGTTTGTATCAAATTTGGATATATTCAACACTTAGGATGGTCTATTTATAGACTTTTATTTTTGGAACAAAAAATATATGTTATCATTCCTTAACCATTTGTAATTTATATTTATAATCGTAGTTTTCATTATGCCAATTAAAATTGTTTATATTCATATCATATTAAATAGATCTAAATTACATATGTTCATTCATGTATAGTTACATTTATTTATTTGTGACTATTTTATTCCTTGTTTTGTATAAAACTACAAGGGTAAAAATAAAATGTGGACCCCAAATATTTTTACCATATAATCTAGGGTTTTATAAAGCCTCTTAAACTTGTATTTTAACACCTTTTCCTACAAATTTGATTTTCATATTTGCTTATCTCATTATGCTTTATCTATAGATAACCCTATGGTTTCATTTTCATTACATGTGCCAAGCTTGATTATAATTATTATTCAAATGAATGTAGATGATTAATATTTTTGAATAATTAAAAAAATGAAGTGTATATTCCATTAAGATTTGTGATAGTCATCTTCATCTTCCAAACTAGTGAAGAGTGACATGCCCATGGTAACTATCAATGGAAAAATTCAACCATTTGTTTAAACCCTTGAAAATTTTAACATAAAACCAAAGAATTTTGAATTTAATTCATGTAGTAGGTAATATTTATGAATTTTTATACATTAATTTTGGATGATTATTTTTTTTATATAGGAAAATCTTATTACATGTATAAAATCCTTAACTATTCATTTCACTAGGAAATCATAATTCCTAAATTGTCATTATTTTATTGGAATGGTGATCCTTATTTGCACCTTAAAAATTTTAAGGTGTCTACTGGGATGCACAATATCAATGAAAAAGTGTTACTAAAAGTATTTTTTTAAATTATAACATTTGAAGAAATTGATATTATCATATGCATATTTATTATTTACACATGTAAATATAAAATGAGAATACATATTTTAGTGTAATACATTCACAATAATGAATCAATAGTTATATTTGAACATCTTTACTCTCTTCAGTAAAAATAATATGAGCTTGTTAACAATTACATATCGTGATTTAGATCTTGTAGGAATCATTTGATATACCAACCAACAAATTTGGAAAAGAAATGCATTTTTTGAAGAGCCTTGTCTTTCCTATCAAAGAGTCACTATTGAATCATATTGTGACACCCTTAAATCTCATTTTTGTAAATCATTATCACTATAAAATTTTCTTGCATATTTTCAAGATGTCAATCATGTTGATAATAACCATAGTTTTATATCTCAAGAGAAAAACCATGATTATTCAAGGGTTTCATCTCAAAAATGGGTTAATAAACAAATTTCATCTATACATATAGACAAAGTAGATTTTTATAAACTAAATGATACTAGTAGTGTAATTATCAACAAAATGCTTTAAATTACATTGATTACACTACTTCCTATATGTATCATACACATTCCACGTAATTAACATAAGATAAAATATTATTATTCTTATCACTAATTTCATGGACATTTAAAAAATATGTATAATGATTTAAATAATTTAATTATTAGTAATATTCATAAAGGTGACATAAAAATAATCCTCTCCCTAATGACATTGAGTCATTTCCTATGAATGATAAAACTATAACCAAAAAGAAATGACTTTACCTATACAATAAAATATTATTATTCTAAACATTATTACATTACCTAATTTAAAATCTTTTTATCCCCTATGCAAGAAAATATTGTTCAAAAATATATGTCATTGTTCATGAATTAAGAAAAAAATTACAATAAATGTAAATATTCATTCATTTATAGTAATCTTACCTAAGAAATAAATTCTTAAATTTGAGCATAAATAAAATAATACAAGTAAATTTTCAATTAAAAAATTTGAAAATATTATACTAAATTTGAAGCCATTGACCATTAGCCCATATATAGATGGAAAGTGATATAGTAATGTTTTAGTGGATAACTAACATTAAGTGATTATATATAGTCTTATTTTTTTATAAAATTAGGATAAAAATTTGAATAATTGTCTTAAAAAAAATACCCCAAGTATTTACAACAATGTCAATTTAATTAATAGTAATTTCTGATCCAAAACATTACATTGTTACATTTTACATTGACAATATTTTATGGAAATAAAAATCCATATTGGGGAATTCAAGTAAATTTTATGTCTTTTTAGTGTAGAATATATGTGATAAATTATGTGTATTTTTAAGAAACTAATAATGATAAGAAGTGCCTATGCATTGTCAGATATATACAATTAGGTTCAAAATTATAGGAAAGACAATGATATAGAATAATGTGTTTGTCAGGACATATATGTTGAATTGATCCTATAAGTTATTAATGAATAATTATTTCATTTTCTTTGTAATCAACTAAATCTTCTTCAAATTCTATAATGTTATGTAATTATATCATCCTTAGTTGTGCAATTCTCAAAAAATTTGTATGTATTTTATTGATTTAAAATGCAATATAATAAATTTTTTATATCAAATATCACATTTATCTCTCATTACATTTATCTCACATTTATCTCTCATTATACTAAATTTGAAAATATTATACTAAATTTGAACGCAATATACTAAATTTTTATTTTTATATCAATTATTCATTAATAAATTATAGGATCAATTCAACATATATATCCTGACAAACACATTATTCTATATCATTGTCTTTCCTATAATTTTGAACCTAATTGTATATATCTGACAATGCATAGGAACTTCTTATCATTATTAGTTTCTTAAAAATACACATAATTTATCACATATATTCTACACTAAAAAGACATAAAATTTTATTCTCCTTTACTTAGTTATATGATATACTTCATACCTATGTACATATACTAGGAAGTTTTACATATCCATGTTTTCACACTTTCTTCTCACAATATAGCTTTATTAGGTAAATTTCAGATAATCTGATTAGATATGGTTTTGGTTGCATTTGCACTTCCATTGATGGGACATTAATTATTAATTTTATAGTTACATAGACACAAAATTTTAATCATTAAAATTTTTTATATATGAGGTAAATTTTACATGCTTCATGTTTCTTATTTATTAATTACATGAGATATACATATGTTAATCACACACATGGATCTATTCCAGCTATATTGGAATATTACCACATCAAATGAGTAAATTTTATATATTTTCATCAATATTTTATATATTACCATCCTAAAATATATTACTATGGTTTAGGCATATTTCATGAGTTTGAATACATTATTATATTTTATATATTTTACTTAAAAATTTCCTTCCTTTTCATTGATATTCTTCTATCTACTTGTTTCATGATACTTATTATGTTTCACTATCTTTAACCATTTAAAATTTTATCCAATTATTCACTCTTCTATTAGAATTTTATGATGACTAAAATATAGTTATTGGGACATTTTATCACAATTTTCATTAATTTTTAAGGGAATCCAAAGGTGTTTAGAGTCTTCCTCATCTCATTCTATATTTTTTAGCCTTTCTCATTTTATTTCTTATGTGGCCCTATGGCTTTTTGTGTTTGATTCCTTTTTTTCTACTCATATAGCTAAAAAATAAAAAACATGGTTTTATATGAAGCCTCTTATGTTTTAATATGGGTGAATCATACCCAAGTATATCATCTACTCATTACATCTATATACAGATTTTTTCCTATGGGGGCATCTTACCATCACATGTTTCTCATTGACATATTATTTGTTTCTTTGAGAATGTTATCATAATATTCCCATAGGGTAATTTCAACCTTATATTATCCAATAGATTATAGTAATCATTATTATATCACATTAGCAATCCATATTTCTCACATTCCCTACTTTACTACATTATAATGTATTTTATATCCTTTACACTATTTATATTTTGGCATTGCTTGTTTATCTTATTCATTATTCACTTGACTATATTTTTCACTTTTATGTACATGATGCCTATATCCCTATGAGATAATTTTACCCACACATTTTTATTATATACATTATAAATTAATGGTTCTAAATTAAAATTATATATCTTACACATACATTGACATATGATTTGTTATAACTAATCATTTATGCATTTCAATGTCTTACTATATTGGAGCATTTATACATTTGGGAGTATGATATATTCCCCATATACCAAATTATCCTTACCTAAAGTTTAATTAATATTTGGCCTTACCATGTATTTAAATATATTATATATCATGATATTTATATTTTATAATACCTTTCGAATCTATATACAATTTTTGTCTTGTGTTATTACATTGATAGACCATGATAATCAGTACAATATTCATGAACTTTATCATAATATGATTATGTTTCTATATTTTTGTATACTTGTGTAATTCCTATGTTTTCATTGTTTCTACCATGTACCTAAAGTGGTATGCTATTTGTGGGTGATCTCATTACCTAATCTAGACCAACTAGGGGTGTGCTTTTGACATTGGAGGAATCACACTTGTTTCCCATTTTTATTTTATAAAGGGGTAATTACATCCTAATGTATTTTTTTGATATGATATTATCTTTCTTAAATTATATTTCAATTTACATGACTCTATATTGCATAGATAGATGCTAATAAAAATTTAGAAATATGCAAAATTTTCAAAAACATTACAAATATGGAAACTTTTAAAATTTAATATGTTTCTAGGATTTTAACATGTATTATATAAATAATGTTTCATAAAATATGAAATATTTAATCTTTTATATTTTTATACGATTAATTTTATTTGGGTCCTTCACCCCTCACCTTAAAATGGGGGAATATATCAAGGAATTTTGAAACTCAAAATTTCAATATGATAATGAAATAATCAAATTTATCTATTTCCTTGATCAAAAAGTGGATTGGGTGTTGGTGACCCTAGGAAATTATTTGACTATGTTTCAAATGATTTTGAAAAGTTTAGGATGTCTCAACTAAGTTTTGAGGACTCTAAAATAAGTATTGTCTATGATTAAATACCAATCAAAAGTCTTGATGGTAAAGAATTTGGGGTAGTACCAAGCAATTTTATTTTTTCATGTGATATATTTTCAAATTCAAAATAAAAGTTATAAAATTTTCCAAAACCAAAACATAGCATGATCAATCGAGTACATGTTTTATTTATTATTTGTTTCAAGTATATTAATTATATGGTGTGGATGAAATCTTAGTTGGAGTATGCATAAAAAACCATTCATATTTCCCTATAGAATTAAAGGTATGTGTTTCAATTATTTAGATTTATACTTTGATGCATGCATGTATTTCACTCGCATCTACCTCAAAATGGGAGCTTTATGTAGACATCTAAATTTTTCACAAGACCCTTATTCCTAATGTATTATCCCCAATTTACATTATTTGTAAAAATTGTACATTTTTTCATATTTATAAGACAATCCCATACCCACCTAAGTTTACACTTGGTCCACTAAGCTCAAAATCACCTCAAAAATGATAGAAAAGGTATATGTTAGTACATTTGGAATATTATTACTTATTATAAAACCTTGATTTTAAAATAGAGCTTGATTTTTATCTCAGATAGACCCATGTAATATATGATTTCATTTAATACAGACCCACACATTATATGCTTTTTTCAAATTTTATTATGTGAGTCAATTTTTAGTTTCCATAAATCTTGTGCTATTAAGTCAACCATTATAAATTTATATAGTTGACTAACATGATTAGGCTATCCTAGGTTAACCTATATATACAAGGTATTATTAATCCATATCATACATTACATACATCTAGGAACATATAAAAATAATTCAAGTGAAGTCATATAAAAGTCCAAGCCTAGAGCCAAACATAAAATCAAATCTTATATATTTATGACATTGTCATCTTATCTTAGTATATTTTCATCTTCATTGAGACAAAAGAGTAAAATATATTGCATGTATATACATCATAAATTCTAGGGAAGATGAGGTTTAAAACCCTCACTCAATATATTCCATACACATGCTATCAAAACTATAAAGAAGTATTATTATGTTCATGCATGCTGCATATTTTGCTATGCTACCTTTATAGTTACCTGATTCCATTAATTTTTTTTGGGTTGTGTCAAGATAGGTGAAAGAGGATATTCATAAATTATACACATTCTACACAAAAAAAATTGAAAACTAAATGTATATAGATAAAATTAATGTAATAACATATAGGTGATATAAATATTATCCCATAAAACCCTATTAGGAAATGTGTTGGGTAAATTTCTTATGTACATACCATTAGCCTACACTACACACTTTTTTGCCTAAAATTGATACTCACCACACTGAAATATGTTTTAATCAAACTTTCATGCTCACCTAAGACACAAATAGAGAGAATCAAGGCATGGTTGGGTTAGTTAAAAAGATGAAAAATCATTTCCTATGTCAAATTTTATATCATAGGTGTAAACAAACACTTAACCTTTATAATTAGTGATTATATATTATATGATTATACTAAATACCATCATAAAATAAAAAACCAAAATTAGATAACATAAGATATAAAAACATAGATTATTAAATCCTTTGTATTTATTCACTAATTCATAGTTTATATGAATGCTTAGTACATGTTATCTCAATAAACAATGCAAGTTCAAAATTAGTGTCTATTTTTACACCATAATAATAAGTATATTAAAAAACATCAACTTATCATGTAATACCAACTTATTATAGGTTTAAGAAAACATGTTGAAATTATAATTTAATCAATGCACATAAAAAAATTTGTAGTGACTTTTGATCCATATAAGTGCATAACTACTTTACAAGAAATATATTTCTTAGTAACCCCTATATATGTGTCATGTCACACTATATTATCCTAATACCATTACTTACAATGGTTTGTCTTCATGCTAATGTGAATAATTTATCATAATACAAAATGAATTAATAAATATAATTTCACAATATAATGTGAATAATTTACATGTTTTTATCTCCAAAACATCATATATTATGTATGGTATTATCCAATAAATCTAAAATTTCAATAGATGCTTCATGTACCAAGAGTCATATACAATTACATGCACATCCTTTCATAAAATATTTACATTCATATGACTATCATCCCATGCCTTCTTTTTAGCCTTATCCACCCTCAATATCCACTTTGTAAGTATTTAATTCTCATCAAGATTAATGAGATATTCAAAATTTTGATCCTTATAATCATTATCATCCAACATATCAGTGTGCACTAGGTGTATTGACAACACCAAAATATCTATGAGAAGGATTGACCTTTTTCCAAACCCTATCTATAATAGAGTGAATTTATACATATTTTATAGGTTTTTATGTATGCCTAACATATTATTTATACCTATTCATCCCAATCTTTGTGCCCTTAATCAATAGTATTAGTAAAATTAAAGATTTTTATAAAGGATTACACTATTCCTTTTTTCAAGGTTGGTATGGAGTGTTTTTATGGAACACTACCATGAAGTTGGATAATAGAGTACACATTATTTGATTTAAAAAATGTATTCCCCAATTAATGGTGAGGGAACCCATAACTATTGCGGATGTTTTCCTATAGGAAGTGTACTACCATGGTAGTAGTGTAGTTATTAGTTAGGGATACTTCCACCCACCTAATGAGGTATCATGTGGTTGTAATTATGTATCACATGCTAATACATCATGTGAAAGGTGAGATTTATCTAAATAAATAATGACCCACTTTCAAATTAACTCATTTTTATGGATTTGGACATTGTCATGTCATCCCTCTAGTTAGGTTTTCCAATCCTCTGATAAATATCACATTTTAATGCATACCCCTTGGCATATTTCTATATGGTTGACCACCATAGACTAGAAAATAATATTTTTGACATTGTGGCCTCACCTGCACAATTTCCATTGATGATCCCTTCATTCTTATCACACAATACCATAGTTCACTCATTATCTAGGACAACTATTTAATACTTTTTCATACCAATACTATATAACTCATCACCAATGAACAAGTAAGGTACCACATGAATAACCATTTATTTTATGTCATCCAATCACTCAAGACAACACCCAAAGTGATAAATTCCATAATTTTATCTAAATATTCAAGGATGTGTTGTGCCTTATAGATCTAGGAATCATACATCCCATATTTAATGTCTTACATCTCATCCCCTAATATAATTGATCTAGCCCAATTTTTAAACCTAAATTCACCACCATATAAAATTAGAACACCTATAATAATACAATCCATCTATAGATTCTCTGATGTAAGACTGACTTTTTAACAAATGAGTTCAATTTTGTATGATCTGGGAAGAATTCAAATGTTTTAGCAAGTGGTTCTTTAAAAAAAATTGATAATAAATATTATTATGAGTACTTTGAACTCAACGGTCATGTAATTATGATTATCCAATATAAGTTTTTTTCTAATGACATAAACTAGATGTGCATATTTTATATCCCTATTTTCACCAAGGTATCACCAATTTCTAACCTTGATGCATTGACATGCACATAAAAAGGAGTGTTATAATCCATAAATTATAATATAAATGTATTAGTAAGCTTCTCCATCAAAGTGTCAAACCATCATGTTGCTTGTTCATCTAAATAAATGGGTCATCCTCAAAAAAAATATCTTTAAGGTGAGAACCAATATTTTCATAGTATTATTTTCAATTTTAGTCATAATTTGTGTGGCCTAGTAAAACTCACACATCCTCTTAGGTGTTAATAACCTCTAAGTGTATTAGAATGTAAATATTCATGGGATCCACTGTCATCCCTTATTTATAGATAAGATGGCCCAAAATCATCCCAAAAAGTGTTGTAAAAAAATTTATTTATATTAAATGATATTTATAATGTAAGACATTAATCAGACATCATATTGAGTCACATGTAGTGTCCTTTAACCAACCATAGATCTTATAGCCATTAGGATAATCTAGTAGGAATATATGGATGGATTCCTTGAATTCAAAAACCATGACATGTGACAACATAACTTGTGCATTTTTTAGACCAAGTGAAATTACATTATTAGTGAATTAACCCTACTTAGTAACATTTTTTTTGGATTAATATTATTATTCAATTTCAATATGATGGTATCCTAAAAATCTATCGATGAAAGTGTAAATTTCACACTCTATAATGCATTTTAAGATTTCCTTAGTGAGAGGAGTTAGAAAAGGATAGTCACAAATTTATTAATTAGAATTAATAAACCCACATATGGTTTTACTCACCCATACTTATCTATGTTAATTAACATAGGACTCACCCATGTGGACTACTCAAAAAAATAGATTATTCCATCAAAAAGCATGTTATCAATATCTTATTTTACCTTTGTGTAGATATTCAGGTTCATTAGATAGGTAATTTTATTCAATGACAATTTACACTTGATAAATTTAATCCTCATATTTCCAAAATAAGGTTTTACACCTTTTATTTATTTATAATTTCACATTAAAATATCAAAGAATTTGGATGGCAATTAAATAATTAGGGTTATTTCTTCATTAGACCAATAATCTCCAATTATGGAAATATTTTTTCATCATGCATGCCAATGTTTACCTTAGTTTTTCTCAATGTACAATGGTATAATTTACCATTATTCACTTATATGTTCATAACTTCATTATCTCCATGTAAGCTTCTAGATTTAAGTGAAACACTGCATCTTATGGATGGGTTTCATCTACCTTAAAACATACCTTCTATTTTTTGTGATTGAAACACCAATTTTATTCAAAATAGGCCTCTTCATAGTTCTCATTCATTCATTGTCTTTGATACACTCTTAAAAGTTCCTTGGTATTATGATTCCTTTTTATTTGTGTAGTTTTTTGCATGTTCTCCTCCATAATAACATCTTCTTCCATGGTGGTGTGATGCATCCATTATAGGGGTTTCATTATTCTAGGTTTGTATGGAAAAAATTAAAGTTATGATTAAATTTATCCTTCATCCCTTCCCAATTATTTGTTTCTTTGCACATTTCACAAATAATATACCAATAACGAACCCAAGTCTTCAATGTTGGATAAAAGCATGGACCCACAATCCCACTTGAAAAGATGTCTCCTTTTAATCCATACGTATTTGTAGATATGCAAATTATTTTATAGGGATGATTTCCCACTATATGAAGGAAAACCATGATTTAATATTTTACACGTGAAAAAGGTGAAAATTACCTCCATTATTATCCAAGTTAGAATGGAAGGCATATCACATAGATATATTATTCAAAGTGTATCTAATAGCATGAAACTAGTCCTTATCCTTTGGTAAAAGAATAAAATGTCATTCAAATATGTATCAACACTTACCAATTGATTGTAATGGGGAAACATTGTAATCTTCCCCTTGTTCATCATGATAACTCTTTTTATTACAGGTGCAACATTTCTAACCCATATCTTTATCATTAATGTTTACTTGGTCTTGACCTTAGGTTTTTCTAAGGTTATTGTGTGTATTATATTACCTTGTATATTAGTTCATAGTGCCAAAATTACTCTATGTCACCTGATATGACTACTACACCAATGATCACATGTGACATTGGTAGTGTTATAAATGGAGCTTGCATCACCCCAACTAGTATAATATGGCCTCTAATCATTTTATATAAGTATGAAAACAAGTTTTTGACCATTTTAATAACTCTTATAGATATGTTTTTTTTATAACACTATGGCTGACTAATAAAATATGCATAATTGTTTGCCTTAGGAAACTCAATAAATTCATATTAAGTGTTAAAAAATTACACCCATGATATCAATAGAGACATTATTTAATATCTATATGGCATGAATAAAACATGTGATGATAATAATAAGAGTTATTTTACCCATATTTTTATAGGATTCCTTTGTAAATATGTTTACCTTGGCCTCAATATCAATGAGGAAGTAAAAAAAACCATCCATCAATTATAAAATTGATGAGAAATTATTATTCATAGTTAGTGTTTTGAATTGTCCTAACTTCACATCCTCTTGATAACATGCTTTGTATCTATTAATTTTTTAGTAGGGAGATAATTCCATATGACATAAAAGGGTGCATAAGTATGGGAATTTGTTAGCCTATTTTACATTGGTCTTGTATTGAAGCTCCTCTCAAGCCTTGGATTCAATACCCTTTACATTTTTAATCTCAATTTTTAGGATTAATATCACATGTAATACCTATTATATCATGATCATATAGTTTATATGGTCAATAAAACTAGCGGATGATGAAGGATCATCATGATGGACCTTTTCTTTGGGAGTTTCTTATATTTGTGGCTAAATAGAGCCGCTACATGTCATAAAATTAACCTTATGGACTTAAGTATTTTAGTCCCACCTTCTTTGGGTAACCATAAATCATTTAAGAGTATGAAATGGTTCATTTTATATCCCTTCTTATCCTTTTCATATTATGATATCTTTACATTGAATGTAGGGCATTCATATAGCTTTATTTCTCCTTGAAAATACCCACAAGTAGGTATCTTTCAAAAATTCCTCTAGTAGTGGTCTAGTAAGCATAATTTTTAACATGGTTTCATGGAATATGAACCTCCATCTCATCCACCACATCTTAATATATAAGTGTGTTCACCACCATATTTACCCCAATATTGATTTGAAGGCTATGTATTTTTCTACCACCCTCCTTTTCTACATGCCTCATGAATATCATCAATTACCTGACAAGCTTCCATGTTGTGGGTAGAAACATCACATATTTTATAGTATAAGGATAAATTAATATGTTTTATAAATAAATAATGGGAAAATTCACACATTTTGGTCTTTAAATAATATTAAATAATATTTAATAAATAGCCTTACATTTCACCTTTGATGGTTATTCTTATTGTGGCCTTCAACCTCATATTCACTACACCACAAAGTAAAATGAGTGTCATGTGCACTATTGGTAGTTGATTTTTTCTATTGTGAGTCCATTTAGGTGATTTTTTCATCCTTTAATGGGTTGATCCCCATATTTATACTTCCAATTTACATATCTCTCAACATTTATTCTAGTGCCTTCCTTATATTTTTAATGTCTTCATCGATAAAGTGCTCCTAAAGGGTAAAATTAACCCTTGAAAAAATAGTTACACGTTTTGAATTTAATGAATCTCATAAGATAACTTAGATATAAATGTATTACACCTTAAATAATACATGAGCATTCTCTTATTAATATATTGCTTAATTTAAATTAGTGTAGAGATGCTCTACTTCTCAAACTTAGGACCATAAAATTCCTTCAAAAATGTTTCCTTAAGTTGATCACAATATAAAATGGCATGTTGTGGGTAAAATGTATGAGACCATGTGTGTTGGAATTATAATAGGGTAGTTATAAATTATATCACATTATATTTTAGTTTGGTATCATCCTTTGTGTGTTAGATAATCTCTCACTTATGACATTTTCCACTCCTTTGTATCTTAATAAAATCTATGACATAATATAGATGAATTTTTATAATATAATAATTTACATAATTGGCACACTATGGGTTTCCATCATGATAAAAATAATGATACCTCTATGGTTACTTATACCTATGACACCCACAATCTCTCCTAATGTAGGAAGTTTATTCTGATCCCAACACTAGTTAGGCTAAGGTTAGGTCAGTACTTGGGTTGGATATCACTATGGTTGTAGACATTGTTTATCCTTAAATATTTTTACTCACATGTACGGGTGGGATACCAATCTTTGTCTATGGAATTTTGAACATCTATGCAATCTTATATTATGATACTAGTATTACTTTTTATATGGTACTTTTATTTATAGAATGATCTTAACTACCTCATGTATCTTGACCTCTAATATTTGAGGCAAATCCACATTATTACCTTTGTTATCTACCATTTTATTGAAAAATTAATGGGTTGGTGATTTATCTATATTAGGGGTGGGAATTTTGTTGTTTCTTTCATAACACACCCTACTCTCTCAAAATCAGGGAACCTCATTTTTATTTTTATTTTTTTTATTTTTTATTTTTTATTTTTTATTTTTTATTTTTTATTTTTTATTTTTCATTTTTTATTTTTATTTTTTATTTTTTATTTTTTATTTTTGATTTTTTATTTTTGATTTTTGATTTTTGATTTTTGATTTTTGATTTTTGATTTTTGATTTTTGATTTTTGATTTTTGATTTTTGATTTTTGATTTTTGATTTTTGATTTTTGATTTTTGATTTTTGATTTTTGATTTTTGATTTTTGATTTTTTATTTTTGATTTTTATTTTTTATTTTTTATTTTTTATTTTTTATTTTTTATTTTTTATTTTTTATTTTTTATTCTTTATTTTTTATTTTTTATTTTTTATTTTTTATTTTTTATTTTTTAATTTTTATTTTTTATTTTTTTCTCTTCTTTGCACTCACGAGTTAATTAGTTTCAACACTTTAAATTTTTTTTGGTTGGATCTATAAATTTTCATTGTGAACTAGGACCTAGAACCACATCCATTTCAAACACCATGTTTGTGTGATAAAAAATAATATTTGACACCTATCATGAAAAAGGAGTCATGGCCTTGTAGCTTGCCTTGTAAAGCCTTACTCATTCAATTTCCTACTTATTTATGCCTGCATTATTTTAAATATGTGAATTGATGTGCATAATTGGGTCACCAAAATTATCTTTTGGTTTATACTTGATTCTTTTTAATAATATCTATATTGAGAAATTTTCCCAAAAATAAGGTCTTCGCCTTCAACTTCTCCAATGTAGGATGGTTCCTAAGACCGTGCATCAATTCTACCCAATGCTTGTAATAAATCAAGTTGAATTAATATTAATGTATCATGCATATTTTAAGGTCATTACTAGGTAATTGGTTAATCACAAAAATATCTAGGCCAAAGAGAATTTGGTTTTTGTCAAAATCTAGTTTGGTTCAAGCTCAAATGCAAGAATTAATTTAATTAATTTTTAAATTTTTAAATTAGTTTGTTTGAAATTTGAAAACTAAAAATAAAATTTTAAAAATTCATTTTTATTTTTATTTTAAAAATATTAACCTCTACATGGAGGGTGAATGTAATGGAGGTCATGTTTCATATGGAGGAAGGCTTATCTTAAAATATAAAGTGAATGTTTTGAAACTAGGGCAAAAGTTTTAATTTGAAAAATAAACTATAAGTCTTTTGGAGCCCCAATAATACCATCCCATGGAGGTTCAAATTACATGTATACCATGATATGGCCATCCCATATTCCATTATATTTCATCCCTTAATAAGGGAAAGCAGAGTCCCCATTTTTAAGTACTTGCACAACACACCATAACTCTTCCAGAATTAGGGAACCTCTATTTTCCTTTTTGATTCTCTTGATTTTCTCATGGGCTAATTGGTTTCAGCATTATCAATTTTATTTGGTGGGTTGTCTTATTTTATATGTAAAAATAGGCCTAAAACCACCTCCATTAGAAATAACATGTTTGTTTGAGAAAAAATCAAATTTTACACCTATCATGAAAATAGAGTCTATGTCTCTTAACTTGCCTTTGAAAGTCTTGCTCACTCACTTTACTAATTATGTGTGCCTTAATTATTTTTAATATATAAATTTATGTGAATATTTGGGTCATAAAAATTCCTCCATGAAATATACCCAATCCCTATGAAAATTTTTTATATATGGCACTTTTCCCTAAAATGGGTTCTTGATCTTCAACTTCTCTAGTGTAGGATAGTACCTATGACCATGTATCAATACTACCCATTCTTGGAATACCTCCATTTGAATCAAATTTACGTATATAATACATCTATTTAAGTAACTATTTGGTAATTTATTCAATAAAATAAATCTTTGGGCCAAAGGGCCTTTAGTTTTATTTAAAATCTAGTCTGGTTCAAGCTTAGATGCAAGAATTAATTCATAAACTAGGAACAAAAGGAGGGAGTGAAATAGGAAAATTTTAAAATTATCATTAATTTTGGTTTTGGGTACATAATTTATGATTTACCCACCCTATTGTGTGCTCAAAATGCACATTAATATATTATCACTAAAAGGAGGGCAAATTGGGATTATTTCAGAATTTATCATTTTTTGGGGTCTTCTAGCCATCATTTATGTTTTCCCCACCCTATTACATGATTGAAATGCATATTAATATATTAGTGATATAATTATGACATGAATCATATTTTAAACTAAAATTATTAAACTTAACACCTTAGAGGTGTTGCCCCAAAATGAAACATTATAGGCACTAATATTAGAAAATTAAAATTTTAAACCCACCCATGGCCTTTTTTGGCTTGGTAGAGGTGGTTTCCCTATGAACATTATAGGTTTGGCTCATTAATTACCAAATAACCCTATTTTGTTTTAACATAGATATGTACATGGTATAATCTACACTATTTAAGGACATATTCAAGTGTTCAAATATGATATTACAAAAAATCAAATATAGTATGAAGACATTACCTACTACATGTTTCCTTACTCTATGGATGAGGTTTCATAAAACTAGTACTCAACCTACTAAATGGGTATATCACCTCTTCATATGAATTTAAAAATTCTTTTATTATCTATTTTATCATTCCCACTGACCTTATTTCTATGTAATATCAATTTTTTGCATCCTATAAGAAGCTTAATGAACCCACGACCATGTCCAACATTCACTTTCTTCAATTATAAAAGGGGTTTAAAGACCCATTAATAAAAATTGAAGTGTTTTTTATTGATATTTATCAAAAAAAATTTGATCCCTTGAATGCTATTTTTATCCATAGAAATCCATATGATCTCACATTTCTAACATTGATTTACCAATAATCCTTCACTATTGAGCAATAATTAATGCCATATGGTTATGGTGCATACTCATGGAATTTATTAATAAAATCAAGTGTTTATACCCAAACTCATTCAATTTAATTGACAAAAATTTAGCCAATGGATCAACTTATGCCTTCTAATCATGCTTTGTCTCAAGCTTATAGCCATTTCAACTTTCCAATGACAAATGCAAACATTATTTTTATTTTTTATGTATTTAATAATGTGAATTTATCTTATAATAAGTATATTTATTTAACTTATTTTAATTCTCAAGTGTATTTTAATACTATTGCTAATCAATCATTATTTATCATAGGATATTTAGAGCTAGCCATGCAAGGATAGGCTCATGAGGCTGAATTCCTATAATCACAACTTGAAATCCATGAGAGTGGAAATAGATTAAGTGATACATTAGTCATGTTGATTGAAAATGTTCCATTTTATAAATAAGATAAGGTCTAATATAGTAATGACAATGATTCTAATTGTGAGATACTAATAGTTTTTTTAATAGAGTTCATTAGTGAAAATTTGATTATAAACTTACTACCTATATTATAAGAAAATAAAAACCCTATAGTCACCTTGGATATGAAATATATATATTTGAGTCATTTGATGATGAATATCTAAATTTGTCAGTTGAAAAAAAATCCATTATATGTGATTGTTCCTTCATTTTTAGAGCTAATAAAGGAAGGGTATTAGTCAAGTTAAAACAATGCAACTCTCTTTTCATCATTGGAGATGGATGAAATAAAATAAAACAAATGTTAAGTCTGGCTATCTATATGATGAAGAGGAACTAATAGAGTTAAAACTTGATATCTTCCTCCAAGATAGCCTTATCTATAACTCAATTGGTGTTTATGAGGATGATGTAATCCCAAGATCACTTTTTACTAAAGAGTAACACCTATACATTATTGATGATAAGTGGAATCAGGATAAATTTAAAGATCTAAATCACTTTGGGAATCTTTTGAAGTATGATTAAAATATTCTAATATTACTCTTGGTGGTGGAAATAATTAAACCATATGTGAGTGATCATGAACATGCTGGCTTGGATGAAGAAGTGCAACCTACAAGAGTTATAGCTGAATACACCTCCATTTAGTATGATTCTCCACACACTTCTATCACCAATGAGAAAATACGATATTTGTCCTAGTAATAATGGATCATGTACACCATGGGAATAAAAAATAAAGAGAGTGAAGGGATCATTCCAACATCACTCTTATTTCAAATTCAATAAATAACTAAGTTGTAGTTGGCTACCTTGAAGAGCCCATCCCTATCAGGTTTGGCATTCCCATATTTATGGTACTTAAATATATCCATCCCTATCCCTCACCAAAATTCACTGTGTGGGCATAAGTATTTTTAAAACCTTATTCCAATTAATTTTTTCAAGTTAAGTGTAGTGCATTGCTAAATTTAATGATAAAAATTTGTCTTAAACTATATGAAGACATCATATATAGGACTATATAGGATATTGTGGATTAAAAAAATGGAAAAATCATTTTAATTATGAATTTACCTCTAGTAGGATCATGATAACCTTCTAAAAATATTTAACATGAATATAGTTCATCTCAAATTCCTAACTAGTGAGGATGTCATATGGTATTTCTATGGGCTATTCCTTAAACTCTTTCTTCTAGGTATAAATTACCCTAACAAGATCCTATACGTACCTTAATTTTATTTTATACTTCTATTTATTATTTTTCCCCTACTTTCAGTTGTTTTTATTCTTTTTCATCATTGTTTTAACCTCTTCTTTTTATTTTTTTGGCCTCACCTATTTATTTTACCCTATAGTTTCCTCATTTATCAAATAATGAAGAATGAAGATCTATACATAGGTAGCATAAGTGGTGTTCTAGTTTGTAACTAATATGATTATTTTGTAGATTAATATATTTTTTTAAATCAGTTTAGAATGCTTAGGATGTTTGTGTGTTCTATATTTGTTCATGTTTGGAGGAATTTGTATAAACTATTTAGCCTCTAAATATATTCTCTTATAATCACACAAAATAATCACATTTTAATGGTTTTTGGGTTTTCTTAGATGATACTATCATTAATAAGATATAGGCTTAAAAATCTATAGTTCTACCTTTCATTTTCCATTGTGTTCTCCAACCCAAAATTGAGATAGTAAAATAGAGAAGATAAACAAAATAAAAATTAATTTTTGAAAAAAATATTTTTTGGATGATTCAAGAAACCTCTACAAGGGTTATGGATGCTTGACTAGTAGTAGAGTAAGGCCTTGAGTGTGATCAAGTAAAATTTCATTGGGGTTATGGATGCCTGGTTGGTAATGGAGTAATGTCTAAACAAGTGTTCTCAAGGTGGAATTCATTAGCTTGATGAACAAGGCTATATTATTTAATCCTTAAAAGGTTCATAAAGTGTTAAATAACTCATTTTCATAGACCAAGTCAATTAAAAATATCAAATTTGGTCCTATATCCATTCCCTTATTTTCCTCCCCCATATCTATTCATGTTCCATGAGCCATCTCAGCTAGATAATTTGGGTTTGTAGACATTTTTCTTTCATTAAAAAATACTTAGGAGTATTTTTGAGTAGAGTCTCCATTTTTTTTTGCTTGTACAACACTCCATAAATATTTTAGAATTAGGGAAATTTTTTACTTCACTTTTGATTGCACTCATGGGCTAATTGTTTTCAACACACTCAATTTGATTTGGTAAGCGATATAATTTTTATTGTTAAACTAGGACCTAAAACTAACTCAATTATAAATACCACATTTATGTGATAAAACTTCATATTTTACACTTAGCATGAAAATAGAGTCTTAGCTTCCAAAATTGACTTTGAAAGACTTAATTTTCTAATTGATTAGTTATGTGTGCCTATAATATTTTGAACATATTGATTTATGTGCATATTTAGGTCCTAAAATTTACTTTACATCATAAAATTGGTCCTTGTGAATAAATTTTATATTGGGCACTTTGGTCAAAAATAAGTATTTGACCTTCAAATTTTCTAGTGTTGGATGGTCCCTAAGACTATGCATTAATACCACCATGTGTTTGGACTGTCTCAAGTTGAATCAATTTTCCCTATATCATGTAGATATCAATTTTTTATGTCAGATAATTGGTGCAAGTAAAAACATATGATCTAGATGGCCTTTAATTTCCTTAAAAATATAATAACAGGCTTAGATACAAGAAATAAATTTAATTAAATTTTAAATTTTTAAATTAGTTTGTTCAATATTAAAAAACCAAAAATCAAAATTTATAAATTCATTTTTTTTAATAAAATTTTCAATATTGTAACCTCCACATGGAGGGTGATTGGAAGCAAGGGCATGTATCAAATTAAGGAAGTCTTGTCTTAAAATATAGAGTAAATGTTTTGAAATTAAGGTAAAAGTTTTCATTTGAAAAATTAGAAATTTATATCTTTTGGGGCCCCAAGAGGATCTCCCCATGAAGATCCACATTTTATGTGATCCATTGGATTAGTCATCCCATGGGATTCCATACCTTAAGACTATAAGGCCATGACCTATGGGATGGCCATCCCATGGTCCATGTGGAATGCAAACCCCTGTGGGGTGATTGATCCCCACCATATGTTAACATAATATAACCATTGGGGGATGTATCCCCCATTTTTTATTTTAGTTTTTAAATTTTTATTTTTATTAAGCTTTAATTTTGTTTTAATTTTTGTTTTTAATTATTATTATTATTATTTTTAAATTGTTTTAATATAGATTTATTAAATTAAATTAATTTAATTTTTATTTAGGTTAATTTTAATTAATTAAATAAAATAAAAATTAATATTAAATTAATTTAATATTAATGAATTAATTGATTTTAAAAAATTAATTGATTAATCCTATTATTAATTTTTGTGGAAAATTAATATTCTATTTGTATTTCAAAATTTTCCTACTTTGGAGCCTAAATTGAGATAGGAGGCATTTTTGGCCATATCTTGTGAACTAGGACACTAATTTTCAAACCATCTGTAATAACAGGGAGCTAGTTTCAGGCTGGACATGATGGAACCTTTATTTGATTTTATTTTTCATATTTAATGGCATGTTATCAGTATCATTTACTACATTTATCAAATTTAATTTAAATGATTTTAAAGCTTCTACACCAAAAAAATAACTTTTTTTGTAGGAATGAGTGTAGCTAAAGTAAAAATGAGCTTATATTTTTGGGGAAAAGGTCAAGTTAAGTTAAAATTAAAGTGAAAGTGGTTTTTGGATGTAAAATATTTCCCTCTATTGAATCAAATTTTATAAATATCCAACCTAGGGACATTTCAAAGGGTTGGCTCTTTGTTGATTACAAGGGAGACATTGTGGGTCATCACTTTTTATTTTTTTAGTGTAATCTCTCCCTCCTTTTTTGCCTTGGAATTATGTTATGATGTATATATTACTCCTAAACTTACCTCTTTAATACTCATAGCTCTGAAATCTACCTATTGATATCTGATTAGATTTCCTATCATAAGTACCTTGTTTTTCTTCTTTAACTCTCTTGATCAATCTCTATCTACACTAGCATCATAAGTCTCCTAATGCATGCATAGTTATCTTCTATTTTAAATGTGTATACTATTTATCATATTATTTTTCACTATCTCTCCTCTTTATCATCAAAATTATCCTCTCCTAAATAACTCACATCACTTCACTTTATTTCCTCTTTTGAGCTTGTTCACCATCATGTAACTTCATATGCCTAAAGGCCTCATTCATGTTTCTCAATTTATTTCCTTTTTAAATCGACTCATATGACCTATTATATATCTAATTCAACACTATCACACCTCTAACCAAATAACACAATCTCAAAGTTATAATTCTCACACAACTCACTTTTTCCTTTTTAAGGCCTCTTTCCTTGTATCCTTGTTTTAGAACAAACCTAGAAAGTTAGAAAAATATATAAATATTATAGAAAAAAACACATTTTTGGATACCCTTTATCCCTTTCCTATTCTTCAAAAAAATTCAATACTAAAATATTAATGGAGATTAACTAACTCAACAGCCCTCTCAAGTACTTAAGTCTCCTTGGGCCTAGCTTAATGCCACAAACCTGTGGACCATAATGTATGGTACTATAAAACATTATAACATAAAAAAACTTGTACATAATGTAAATTCATGTCATATCACAAATTTTCATTATATTTTAATGTCTTAAATAAAATATATACAAGTTGTAAGTTTGTAACCCTAGGCTAGGTCTTGATAGGCTTGTGCAAGGCTGAAAGCAAAAAAAATGGTCTAAATTGGGTTTTGGAAAATTTAAAAGGCTTATATAAAATGTAATAGGTATACCAAGACTTTATTAAAATTTACCAATAGTTATTTTTCCTTTATCAATCACCAAACAATTCCAATATGCAAATATACAAGAATTTTGACTATAAACGTGGCCTTTCCAATAGTAAAATGCAAGTTAGGTTAAATATTGAGCCTCAAAATTGACTTATTAGTATTAAAAATTATAGAATACTATATAAAAAGACTCTAATAACCTTGTAAAACCTTAAAAATTTTAATTAAACTCATAAGAAATTGTTTATTGTCTTCCCTTCTTGACTATGTAAACAAGGCACTTGAATATGACTGTGTATGAAGGATTTTTAGTTGTCTCTTCAAGTTATGAAAGGATTTATTAGCCTAAAATGGGATAATTATAATCAAGTAAAAAATAATTATTATGGTTATTATTCAAACAAGTAAATAACTCTTAAACAATCAATAATAATTCAAACTTACTTGTCTTTCTGGATTGAATAACATAGAATTGCTCCAAATTAGATTACCCTATAGTTTGCATGTCTATTGACATAATAAGTAATGGAAAATAAACCAAATAAAATAAATAAATAATTTCTAAATATCACTTAATCACATGAGGATTAACAAGATATAACATAAGAATCTTTTCATTGATTTATTGACAAACACTACATACTAATGGCACCTACAATAGAACATAGTGTCTTTTTACGGTTATTTATATGGTTATTTATTTTTATTTTTATATCCTTAAAAACTATATTATTCTCACACTATCATAATAATAAAATTACTCTTAAATTTTCATTTATTTTCTTTTCATATCAATCAAACTTGGAAAAATAACTCGTTCTTTTGGCCAACCTCATGTTGAATGGCAGTTACAAACCCAAGTTATTGGCTTAAATTTCTCTCTACCATGATATTCACAATTAAAAACTTTTATAAACACACCTAAGACCACCTAGGATCTTAAACAATCATTTTCCAACCATTACATTCCTCACAAGATCAAAAAACATCTCACATATCTTAATTAGAATTCAAATTTTCAAATTCCCTCTTTTGGTAGGAAAACAATAAATGAATATAAAAAAATAATTACAAGACTTAAAAATACTCCAACACCACCTAAGGATATCTATAAGACCTATAACACCCAAACAATACCGAAAATTTTCATATGAAACTCTTAATAATACTAACACCTCATATCACCTTGTGATGCTCTGCATCATACTCCCTAAGTGGGAAAATTTTATCTCCTACTCAAATAAACTTTGTCTAACTTCTTCCTTTCTTTCCAATTACTCCTACTATGGTATTATAAGATCCTATTTATGTTATTTTTTTAATTTATCCTTTCTTCTTATTTTTTTCATGTGGCTTTGTCTTCTTGTATTGTCTTTATAATTTTCCAACTCATCCTCTACCTCCATGAAGTACATGATCTATTGCAACTCTTTACCCAATATATCTTCTATCTCCTCCATATCTTATTTATCTTAATTTATTTCTTGGTCTTCAAACTTAGGGATTTAACTTATGTATTTAATAATTAATTTTTTAAAATTTTCATTTCTTTCAACTTTTTCTCTTGTAAATGGTTTTTCCTTGCCTTCATACATTTTTTTGATTTAGATACCATTGATTCACACCATATATATATTTTTTTTGTCATATGATTCACCATATTCTTATGTAATTTATGAGGGTTAAAACCATATCCTTGTTATTCATTTTTTATTTTTTGATGTAGTCTACAATATACCTTCTTCTCCTTATACATTTATCCTTGTGTTTGCTCTATATTTTTATGCTTATCCTTTTCAATCTTCATGAATACTTCACCTTTGTTTTTATTTTATTATTCAAATTTAAAAGACACTTGGTTTTGTACAATTCCTTTTTTTTAATTTCATCTTCATTATGTGCCCAATTAGGCACCTCCTCTTGAAATTTGTATACATAGTTTCCCAATCATCTTCTTATTCAACCTAAACATGTTGTTCATAATTTATTTCATTCATGATTTTAACTTTTATGTCTTCAACATGAAATTATTACTCCTTCACTTTCATACCTACATACACACATGAGAAGTAATCCTTATATTTAAAAACTTGAGGCTTGTTTTCCTATATCTTTTCCTTCTTATGTTGTTTCACCTCCATGACTATCTAAATCTCATTAATATGTTTCTCAGATTCCTCTTTTATACCAACTTATTCATCCCTCATGAACATATTCGTCTCCTCCTTGAGTTTCCTACATAGTAACTGGTTGTGCTTTTGATTATCTCTCTTGATAATATTTCTTATTTTCTCCATGACTAGACTTATAAGCCATTGAACTATCTTCTTACTCATCACCTATCCATACGAATGGATTTCCTATTTTTTAATGAGATCCACCAAGAGAATTATCCTCTTTAACCTTTTAACTATCCTGCTCATATCCTCTTCAACCATTAACCTTTTTCTCTTTGGATATTCTTTCTTATTTATCTCATTGTGGTACTCTAACTCTATCAAGACGTAAATTTCATTGTCCTTCTCTATCTTCATATTCTCACAATAAAGTATTTTTCTCCTTGCCTTGGTTTCTCAACCTAGGTTATCTAATTTACCTAGTCTATTAACACTCGTTTCCAAGTCTTTTTCACCTTAGAACTACAACTCACTTTTTGGAGTCTTTCTTCTCTCTTCTAATGGATGCTCTTCTACCAAAAAATATTAACTTATTTATACCTTCATAACAAATTCCTACAACTTAACTTTATGTAATCTCACGTAAAAACCTTTAACAACCTCAAATAATAACATTTAATATTTAAAATCATAACTATTCTAAGAGCTTACCTTCTTTGATACCACTTGATGTAGATATGATGCCTACAATTACCTATTAAATACTCATAGCTCTAAAATATACCTATTGATATCTTTATTCTAATCTCTGATTGGATTTCTTGTCACAAATACCTTATATTTCTTCTTGAACTCTCTTGATCAATCTCTCTCTACACTAGGCTCATAAATATCCTTATGCATGCATAGTTATCTTCTATTTTGAGAACCTATCATCTTTATCATCTTCCTCTAAAATCTCTCTGTTATTTATAATTAAAATCATCCTCTCATAAACAACTCTCATCACTTCACTTTATTTCTTACTTTGATCTTGTTCACCCTCATGTAGCTTTATAGGCCTGAATGCCTCATTCATGTTTCTTAGCTTCTTATCTTCTTACATGGGATAAAATTACCTATTATCTATATATTTTAACACTCTTACACATCTAACCAAATCATGAAATATTAAATTTAGAATTCTTACATAACTCACTCTTTCCTCTTTAAGGCCTCTTTCCTTATATCCCTATTTTAGCACAAACCTAGCATTTTAGAATAATATGTAAATATATAATACAAAAAAAACATATTTTTTGATACATTTTATACCCTTCCTACTTATTTTTTTTTAAAACTCAACTCTCAATGGATGTCAACTAACTTGACACCCCTCTCAAGTAATTAGGTCTCTCTAAGCCAAATTTAATGCCACAGACATGGGGACTGTACTATATGGTACTATACCAAATTTTAACCTATAAAATATTTTATATCATGTAAAATAATATGAAATATCAAATTTTCATGAGATTTAAAATGCTGAAACAAAATATGTACAAGATACAAGTTCTTAACCCTGGCTTAGGTCTTAACAAGCTTGTACAAGGTTCAGAGCAAACAAAATGGTATAAATTAGGTTTTGGAAAATTTAAAAGACTTTTAAAAAATATAATAGGTATTCCCAATATTTATTAAAATTCACCAATAGTTATTAGTCCTTGATCAATCACCAAATGGTTCCAATAAGTAAATATATAGAATTCTAATTATAAAAGTGGATTGTGTGTTAATAAAATGCATGCTAAATTGAATATTGAGCCTCAAAATGGACTTAATAGCATCAAAAAATATAAAAAATAAAAATAAAAATAATATAATACCCTATTAAAACCTCAAACATTTTAATAAAACTCATAAAAAAATCTTTATTGTCTTCCCTTCTTGACTAAGTAAATAGGGTGCTTCAATATGACTATGTATGAAGGTTTTTCAGTTGTCTCTTGCACTTCTCAAAGGATGTCTGGTACTTCAAATGGATAATTATAATCAAGTAAAAACTCATTATTATTTTTATGCTTCAATAATGTCAATAACTCTTAAATAATCAACAATAATTCAAACTTACTTATCTTTATAGATTGTACAACACAAAATTATTCCAAATTAGATTGATCTATAGTTTTTATGTCAATTAGCTTGATAATTAAGTAAAATGGAAAGAAATAGTAATAATAAATAATGTTTAATACTCACTTACTCACATCAGGATTCAAAATATCCAATGTAAGGTATATTTTCATTCATTTTTTCACAAACAATACATACTAATTATACCTACAACATAATAGAGTTCCTTATTCTAATTCTTGAGATGATTCTTGATATTTACTTTTCTCTCCTTCAAACCTATAATATCCTCTCACCCTCCTACTACTCACATTACTCTTAAAAAATAATTTTTATTCTTTTCATATCACTTAGAGATGTAAATTAACTCTTTCTTTTGGCCAACCTCATATTGAATGATAGTTAGAAACCCAAATTCTTGGATTACATTGATATTTTCCATGATATGCACATTTAATACCTTACACACACACACACACACACACACACACACACACACACACACACACACACATCCCTAATACCACCTAGAATCTTACATAATAATTCACTAACCATTGCATTCAATGGAAGATCCCAAAACACTTCATAAAGCCTAATTCAAAATTTTAAATTCCCTCTTTTGATGAGAAATCTCTAAATGAATAAAAAAACATTTACAAGACTTCAAAATAATCCAAAACCATGTAAGGGTCCCTATAAGACCTATAACACACAAAAAAAACTAAAAATGGTCATATGAAACTCTTAAGGATACTAACACCTCATATCACCTTGTGATGTTCTACATAATATTACCAAAATTGTAACCAAATGAAAAATATAAATCTTATTTGTGATTTAAAAAAACATATATATTAATACTATAATCTATGGATATTTATTTTCATTGCTTGCACATGCATACGATGGCAATGTTAATTTTTTTCCTAACTCCTTATCATTAGAATCTTGAACTAATTCTCATTTTGGTTGTGTGAATGTTATCAAGATTAGGTATTTATTATGTGTGAATTTTATCTAAAAACTTCAATTATACTTTCATTAAAACGTGATTTTATTTCCTTCTCCCTCTCTCTTTTGCACTTTTTTGTCAATTCAGTTAATATAAGGTTATCTTAGTTTCTCATGAAATATGATTGGAATGGTAAATATTAATTTCTATCTCTATTTCATTTAAATTTTAGTATCACATTGTTGAATTATAATAATATAATAAACTCTATAAAATCACCTACATTTGTATTATTTATATGATTAAAATGCTAATTTATTTGGGAAAATTTGTATGTGCCTATTTACTTTGTTGCACAATTGAAACCACCATCATTAGAAAATTAAAACCACCATCATTAGAAAAATAAAACCTTCACTATCCTCTATTATTTTAATACTAAATTAATTATATTTAATATTTATATCGAGAACAAAAGCCACTTGTATTGAAATAGTTTCACATACACCAACTAGGTCACCCAGTATGTCATGACCCAAGAATGATAGACCTTAGTGAGACCCTATGGGCATATTTTTATGAAAGCATATATGGGAGACCATTACACATTATTTACTATTTAAAATTACCCATTAACATATTCCCTTAATTTCTGTGTGGTTTTAGGTGTCTATATGGTCCTGAATCACTTCAACAACCTCTTTTAGAATGTATCACACTCAAGTGCATGATTTATCCTCCTCGAAGCATATTTATTAAATTAAAGATTATTCCTTATTACTTTCCCATCATGCATGAGTCCCCATGGAATCTCTTTGAATAAATTTCCCACTCTTCCTAAGGTTTATAGTGTAAATCCCTCCTTTATGTGTTTCATCATATTTTTTGGCCTAAGTTCAAAATCATCTAGGCTCTTCACATTGAAATTATTCACTTCTAAATTTTTTATAGCTAAATCATATAAACCTTAACTACCCTTATATTTATATTATTTTATGAACCCATGTATGTG